>SJYV01025186.1:0-10484 GCA_006410875.1 Neotragus pygmaeus
CCAGGGGGACTCAGGGCCCAGACAAACCCAGCACTGTTGGGCGGGACGAGGCAGTCGCCGTGGACTCAGGGTCCCAGATCAGCGGTGCTCGCCTGCCTGTCCAGCACCGCCACCTGCAGAGCACTGGACGTAGTGGGTCTGGGTCTGGTCGGTGTTTCACTGAGAGCCTCAGGCGATTCCAACAGGGTTCCGAGCTCCTGCAGGGGTTACGAACACACCCTGTGGGGGGCTGTGGACACCTGGCTCCTCCACCTCACCTGGGTGAGAGCAGCTCAGGGGCATGATGACGAAGCTGACAGAGACTCCAGGAGGCCCAGGGGCTCGGCCCCACGGTAGAGGAGGGGGACAGGGACCAGCTTTTTCTGGCACTCTTTGATACAACACCTCTTTGGGATGGTCTGTGTTCTAGGGGAGAAAGTTATAGGAAAGTTCCAGTTTATATTGACTTCAAATGTGATAGCCAAAAATAGAAGATCGATTTTTTGAATCAGCCTTAAAAGAGGTTCGTTTTTAAAGCAACAGTTCATGGGATGACTATAGCCTTGCGGGAGGCGGAAAGTTGAAAAAAACAAAACAAAGCAAAATAAAAAAACCACAGAGCATCCGTTCCAAGCTGGCTCCCTGGCACGCACCCACAACAGGCTCTGAGTGTGACACTGGTCTTGGAGATGCCGTCAAAACATGCCGGTGGCCCACGTGCAACACCAGCACTCACATCTTGTTATCAAGCAGANAAGCAAAACAAAAAAACCACAGAGCATCCGTTCCAGGCTGGCTCCCTGGCACGCACCCACAACAGGCTCTGAGTGTGACACTGGTCTTGGAGATGCCGTCAAAACATGCCGGTGGCCCACGTGCAACACCAGCACTCACATCTTGTTATCAAGCAGAAACCCCAGGAGGGGCAGGGCTTGAAATAGGCAAAAATTTGCAAGGTTTGAGATTCTGTTCAAACTTCCAACAGCCACCCAGCCTTGCTGGAAGCATCAAGCATCCGATGAATCAGCGACTGAAGATGGATCTGGGCTAAATTTGGAGATTTTTGACTCAGCCAGCACTGAAATTCAGCAGTTTCTCCTGAAGCTTTTGGTGACCTTTTGGTTTCATTCAAGCTCAAACACCAAAGGCGATGGGACAGTGGATGGACTGGCAAGCTTGGGTGAAGGTTGTACAGCTGAGATCAATCCACCCACTGTGAAACCACACTGAATCCAGTTTGCCTCTCAGTTTTCCTTCCCCGTAAAAGGAGGGTGAGGGGTGCAGGTGGGATGTAGAGGCTGGCAGGGTGGGTCAGGGAGGAGAGTGGCACGCAGGACAGGAGGCACAAGCAGACTCCATCAGGCACACTCCGTGCTGGTGGCTCCACAGGCGTACCCCGAGGGGCTCGGAAACCCCATCACTGTGTCCGGGGTTCCCACAAACCTGCAACTGAGCAAGTCTTCAGCTGAAGCCTAGTCCTCCCTACTCTCAGCACATGCTGTGTTTCTGAATAATCCCCAAAGCACCCTTTGGATGTAAAGATAGGTCAGATCAAAGCGTCAGTGAGGACCTGGGTCCCTGATGATCCTGTTTAACGTACCCGCGGTCTCTGTCACGAAGGGGACACGGATTTAGCCTTGCTTTTTTTCTGCCTCTGGTCTACGGCTTGCTTATTCAGGCTGTAGATACTCATATGCAGAGAAACAATAGAGGGACATAAAATATTCATACTGTGTCCGTATTAAAGTATAATTAGCAGCCATGTTAAGCTGTCAGGAGGCCTGCAGGATTGTAAAACGTGAGCCGGGGCTGGATTCTTCATTATCTCATGGACCCAAAGCCTGGCTAATGATGTTCTTCTCTTTGAGGCTGATTTCAAAACATTTTAGCTGCAGTGCGTTAGTGTCAGAATGCTTCCTTGTGCTTTTGTGATGTGAATTATTTCTTCTGCTTATGGCAAGTACCTTTATTTTTGTTTTGTAATTACAGAAAAACTATGTGTCCATCATAAAGAATTTAAATAATATAAAAATGAACAAAAATAGAAACTTTCTTAAATTTACCCCCAGTTTTTAATTTGGCATTAATTTGTCCAGATATCTTTTAAACGCAATATTTATTTATGTACACAATATTTACTATGCTTCATTTTAATTATCATGCAAAGAATATTCTTTTATATCTCTTGATTTTTTTCACTTAATAATGTGCATTTAACAACTTTCCATAAACCGTATGTTTTCTGTAGTAAATTACATTCTGTGTGCTTGGTTGCTTAGTTCTGTCCAGCTGTTTGCAACCCCCAGGACTGTAGCTGGCTGGGCGCCTCTGATCATGGAATTTCCCAGGCAAGAATACTGGATTGGGTTGAGATTTCCTTCTCCAGAAAAATTACATTACAAAAGATAAACTAAAAAGAGATACATTATGGTATGTCTATTCTTTGGGTAGCATTAAGATGTTAATCATGAAGATTACATAGTTAGGTGGAAATATTATAGTCAATGAATGAAATGTGATATAAAATTATTCATAAGCTAAAAATCCTGGTAGAATTTCCAGACAAAATCTGTTCCTTACCATCTTTCAGATGACTGTCTTGATTTAAACAAAAAACAGCAAGAAAAAGGGCTTGTACTTGTTTGGAAAGATTCCCTTGGCTGTCGTCAGGGTGGGCCGTCCACAGGGCTGTTGTTTCTGAGGATGACCCAGTGAGATGTTAAGGGCAGTCTCCTCCCCATCTGATCGCCCAGAAGTCTCACTCAACCACATGACGATGCTCCCAGTTAGCAGGCTTCACCCTTCCAACCCCATTTCTCTCTTTCAGCTCTTTGGAATCTCTTCGGGATAAACCAGTTCTAGCTCTAAATGCTCTTTCTTTCTGAATAAATGTGAATTACCTTCAGAGAATAAAGTGTGTGACAATGAACAGATTGAGTATAAAGGATACGAACATTTATCTTGGATATTAAATTTCCAATGGAAATTGTTGGATTTTCCTACAAATCCAAAGACTATGAAAGTTGTGTTTTCTCCTCCGTAAAGCAGCTGGTATCCATGTATGTTTCAAGTGTCCAAGGGCTTCCCTGGTGGCTGAGTGGTAAAGAATCCTCTTGCCGATGCAGGAGACATGGATTTGATCCCCGATCCAGAGGATCCCACATATCTCGGAGCAACTAAGCCCATGAGCCACTAGTATTGAACCTGTGCTCTAGAGCCCATGCTCTGCAACACAGGCCACCCTGCTGACGGGAAGAGAAGAGACGCCACCACTGGAAGCCCTCGAGATGCAACTGGAGAGGGGCCCTTGGTCGCCGCCACTGGAGACAAGCCTGCACGGCAACAAAGACCCACCACAGCCCAAAATAAACTTTAAGAAAGCCACAGGACTCGAAATATATTTTTTTTAAGTGTTCTAATACAGCCTTTTAGTTCTCACTTCCATACTTCACATTATCACCCCCCAAATCAGTCAACCGAATCACCATCTGTGTGTACTAAGTCACTTTTGCGACCCTATAGACTGCTTTCTCTGTCCATGGGATTCTGCAGGCAAGAATACTGGAGTGGGTTTCTGTGCTCTCCCCCAGGGGATCTTTCTGACCCAGGGATCGAACCCACGTTTCTTATGTTTCCCGCATTGTCAGGCCCTGAACCACTGTCTACACAGCTGCTAATCCACACATCTGAAGTCATTCCTGTAGAAGGTNCAAGAATACTGGAGTGGGCTTCTGTGCCCTCCCCCAGGGGATCTTCCTGACCCAGGGATCGAACCCACGTTTCTTATGTTTCCCGCATTGTCAGGCCCTGAACCACTGTCTACACAGCTGCTAATCCACACATCTGAAGTCATTCCTGTAGAAGGTATCTTCTGCCAGGGAAACAAAGAATCCTGGAGTTCCTGTAGCTGACAGTTGCAACATTCCTTGCTGGCTCTCAGGTCAGCATGTGGGTGGAAGCATTCTGGGCTCAGCTGGTCTGGGATGCACTCCACTGGGCCCAGCTAGGGTCCCAGTGTCTCCTCGTCAAGGTCCCAGGTTGGCGGAGAAATACTGCCTGGGAGGTGCTTTAGTTACGTTGCAGGCAGGAGCTCAGGAAGGCCGTGCCATCTAAGCCCTCTGCAGTCTCAGCACCCCGTCACTTCCATGGACTCTCTGCTGGTCAGAGGAAGTCACGTAGCCAGGACCACAGTGAGCGGGGCGGGATCCACTCCCCTCTCAGTGCAGCTGGGCTCAGGGCTGGCTGGGGATGGGTTAATGACAGAAAATGGTTCAGTTGCGCACAGCCCCTGCCCAGTTCATCAACGTGTCAACCGCAAATTGGCCCTAGCCGTGGGTGTTTGCCCACCTACCTCTGCAAGGATTAAATCAGGCACCACTACAGCTTCTGACCTTCAACCCCTGTGAAAGGAGCTCAGGGTGGAGACCAGAAATGGTGGAGGGCAGCGCTCTGTGCCCAGGAAAAGTGTCGGGACAGGTCTTCAGATGGTTAGATGTTCTCAGGAGCTGAGTTTCTGCGCCCAGTTCTTCTATCTCCTCAGATCTAAAAAAGCACTGAAATCCTTCACGGGGACCATTGTGTCCTGTGACCAGCAGAAGCTTTGCGAGATCAGCAGAAACTTTCTACAAAAAATGTGTGCTTGACTGTGTATACTCTCCCTTTCCCGAAGTCACAGCATGCTGTCCTCTGCCCCTTCTCTGGAGCAGTTTCTCAAAGCTATCTCCGAGGTGCCGTCTCCCGGGCTACAGTGCTTACATTGCCCCCAAGAAAACTCGACTCTTACCTGTGCGTTTATTTTAGTCGACCAAGTCCTGCTGCTCGTCTCTCCTGTTCTCTCCTGAACAAATGCCACCCCTGCCCTCTTCTCCCCTCTTTCTCCACCCTCCAGCACAAGCCACCACCTGCCCTCTATGGGAGACACTCTCTCTGCCTCCACTCCTCACCTGACCTCCCCCAGTCCACTCTGCACACAGCAGCGGAGAGATCTAAACACACACCACATGATGCAAAAGAGGCTGTGCTTTTCCCTGGCTCAAGGCCACCTATAGGCTTCTGGCTGCCCTCAGAATAAAACCCATTCGCCTGCTCTTGGCTGTGATTCTTACGGGGTGTGGTTTCTGTCCTCTCCTGCCCTCACCCTGGGGCAGCTTCCTGCCCATCCTGGCAGTCATCTCTCCAAAGCTGCCCATCCTGGAGGTCAGCCCTCCAGACCAGGAAGATAGCAGACTAATGTCTCCAAATAACCGCTTTATCGGGTCCGGATACCAGGTTGTTTTATAGAACAGACAGAGATGGGGGAAGGCGAGGAAACCAAGTGAAAATGTCATTTGTCTTGTAACTATCCCCCGAAATGGCAAGCCTCAGGCAGGGGAATGTGTTCATTTCTTCCCTCCTGCCATCCACAGGTAGGCTCCTGAACAAAGGCACTTTAACAGTCAGGCAGAGGGGCAGGGTCCTCTGAGGCAAGCCGTTATGTATGATTATAATAACAAAAGCAACAGAAAGCAAGTCCAAGAAGCAGTTCCAACAGGGAAAGTTAGAATCGCCTTTTCCCTGCGATATCCTGACCTCCTTCCCGGCAGCTCTTTCCTCCTGCACCCTCCAGCCATGCCGTCTCCTTGTCGCCCTTGGGTACAGAAGCTCACTCTTGCCTCAGGGCTTTCTCACCAGCTGTTCCCTCTGCCAGGAACACACTCCTCTGGGTCTCTCCTGCACAGACTCACCTTTGCAGGGAGGCCTTTGTTGGATGTCAGTCCACAGCATTCTCTGCGGGGCTCACAGAGCAGCTTGCCAGCTCCCCCTTTATATCTGTGGCTTCTTCATTCTCTGTTTCCTCCCCTCTTCCGTAATGTCAACTCAAGGGTGCAGAGCCCCCTGCACCCCCAGCTTGTGGGAGAGCTCCTGCAAGCCGTGGGGACTTGGTGAACATCGCTGAGTGAATTTTGAAGTTTATAATGGCATGAACTGCACAGCACTCTCTCTTCTTAGTAATGCAGCTATTTTAGGTGAGGTCGTCCTCAGTGGGTAAGTGGGTAAAGAATCCGCCAGCATTGCAGGAGACGCAGGGAACGTGGGTTCGATCCCTGGGTCAGGAAGATCCTCTGGAGGAGGGCATGACAACCCACTCCAGTATTCTTGCCTGGAGAATCCCATGGACAGAGGAGCCTGGTGGGCTGCAGTCCATGGGTCAGCAAAGAGTCAGACATGACTGAAGCAGCTGAGCACCCACGCAGATTTTAGGTGAACATGTAAGTGGGGGTAGAGCAGTGGCTGGTGTTTGATCCACTATGGAATTAAATCCAGGTCGGGAGATGGATGAGAGGTCCGCAGGGAGAAAGACCTGGCACCTTCTGTGAGCAGGGCCATGCGGTGCGTGGGAGGCAGCGGGGCTGTGAGGCGAGAGCCAGGCAGACCATGGGGGTGACTCCAGTTCTGCTTCTTCCCAGCTGTGTGTCCCTGGCCACATTATTTTATCCCATTTAACTTAATTCTTGACAGCCCTATCAAATAGGCATTATATATATTTCATGAAGGAAGTGGTTGAGTGTGGGAGATTATATATAATTGGAGTCTGGCCCAGCACAGATGTTCATTAAATGCTGGCCCCCTACAAAAAGGATCCCAGGTTCCTCTCTGCTATGCCTCTATGTGAATGAGAAGGTATTAAAATTCTAAACTCTGCAACCAGAAATAAAAACGAGGTAATTTCTGAAATTATACAAATGCTTCTCCGCAGAGGAAGTCACCTCAGGGTATCTGTAATTACAGCACTACCTATTACATTTAAATGTGGTCCTCGGAGCAAAAAGGCGTGCAAACGGGGCTTTCAGTCGGCTCCCAGGTGCGGGAGGGAGCGGCAGGCTTCCCACGGCCCTTTGCTTCCTTGTGTCCTGTTGGTTCCGTCCCCGGGAGGCCGCCGGGCCGCTCCTGCCCTGTGACCTGGGGCCAGCCTGACTCTCTGACCCCCCATGGCAGGACTCGGGGAAGACCTGCCTAGATCTGGTCCATCACTCACACTAGAACTCACCCGAGCTTCCAATTCCTTCTCAGGAGGGCCCGTGATACTGATTTAAAGCCATAAATGTCATTATTGGGGCTTCCCTGGTAAAGAATCCGCCTGCAATGCAGGAGGCCCTGGTTCGATTCCTGGGTTGGGAAGATCTGCTGGCTCCCCACTCTAGTATTTTTGGGCTTCCCTTGTGGCTCAGCTGCAATGCAGGAGAGAGACTCCAGTTCAATTCCTGGGTTGGGAAGATCCGCTGGAGAAGGGAAAGGCTACCCACTCCAGTATTCTGGCCTGCAGAATTCGAGGACTGTACTGTCCATGGGATTGTGTCAGTTGGGTACAACTGAGTGACTTTCACTTTTTATGGGATTATTGAGAAGATAAGTAAATATTTATGGATATGCAGGCAGTTTCTGTTTGAATTTTTTAAATTGAAGGATAATCGCTTTACAATGTTGTGCTAGTTTCTTTGGACAACTCTGCACCAGCTACATGTGTGCCTACATCCTCTCCCTCCTGGGGCTTCCCGGGGGGCGCTAATGGCAAAGAACCCACCTGCCAATGCAGGAGATGCAGATTTGATCCCTGGGCCAGGAAGATGCCCTGGAGAAGAACATGGCAACCCACTCCACCGTTCTTGCCTGGAGAATCCCACAGCCAGAGGAGCCTGGCAGGCTACAGTCCATGGGGTCGAAAGAGTCACGCACGACTGCAGTGAGTTAGCACGCAGCACCCCCTCTCGAGCCTCCCTCCCACTCGCCACCCCAAGCACTGAGCTGAGCCCTGTGTCACACGGCAGCTTCCCACTCACTATCTGTTTCACGGAGGGGAGTGTATATATGTCAATGCTACTCTGCCAATTCGTATTTCTTTTAGCTGAGAGCAGCTTCCCAGGTGGCTCAGTGGCGAAAAATCCATCTGCCAATGCAAGAGACGCAGGAGATGCTGGTTCGATCCCTGGGTCGGGAAGATCCCCTGTGAGTGAAACGGCCAGCCACTCCAGTGTTCTTGCTTGGGAAATCCCATGGGCACAGGAGCCTGGCAGGTGATGGTCCATAGGGCTGCCGAGAGTGGGACACGACTGAGCTTGAGCGACGCAGCACACACGCAGAGGTGTACCTGTCACCCCCGGGGCATGGCCTCTGTGGTTGTACTGGGGTCCCCATTCCACCTCTCACAAGCTCAGGGACCATGTCCGGGTGAGATGAGCTCTCTGGTCCTCCCTCCATCATCTGTGAAGTTGGTGCAGGCGTCACACCTCCCGTTGTAACTGGGTGGGGCTCCCAGGGGGTCGTGTCCGTGGAGCCCCCAGAGCAGGTAAGCAGTGCTGGGTTAGGTTGCTGCATAGATACACACGCAGCTGCGTCAGCCAGCCTCCCCACCTCCCGAGGGCTGGAGGGGTCAGGACTTGCTCTGGAAGCTGAGTACAGGTGACGGTCACTACCTTGGGCCAGGCTGGTTTAAAGACTGGTCGGTTTCCCCGCCCCTATCTTGAGCCCCGCTCTGCGGTCAGGGTGTCCCCCGGACACTCTTCAGATGACTGGTACGCACATCTCTCAGGGTCTCAGTTCAGTCGCTCAGTCCTGTCTGACTCATTGTGACCCCATGGACTGCAGCGCGCCAGGTCTCCTGGCCATCACCAACCCCCGGAGCCCGCTCAAACTCATGTGCATCATGTCGGTGATGCCGTCCAACCGTCTCATCCTCTGTCAGCCCCTTCTCCCCCTCATGGGTCTGGTCGGGGGCAGAGGATAGGGAAGGCGTGCTGGCTGAGGTGGGTTGTGCAGTGAGGGGATGGGGTGGGTGAGGGTGAGGGTCCCCATGGGCAGGGGCAATGGGCACCGTCCTCTCCTCCGTCTCCACCCCCGGGCTGTGTTCAGAACCGTCACAGGACTGTTAACACGGCCGGGCCACCAGACAAACTATTCCGGTCCTCTTTCCTGTGCTTGAGCCCCCAGCCCCATGCTACCCTGGGCCCCCTTCCCTCAGTGATTGCCTCCAGTGGACCCGACAGGGTGCGGGGGTCTTCATCCTGGCAGGGGGCTGTTGGGGTCCTGGAGTCAGACCAGCACCCCCACGTGGCTTGGTGGATGGTCAGAGCTGGGGAGGAAGGCTGGAGCCCTCACGTGGGCCGCCAAGCCAAGGGAAACCCACAGGCCCGCTCAGCAGCCCAGCCCTGCACCCGCAGGCCCGACCGAATCTGGCTTCTGTTCGTTGAGTTGATGATGTTGCTATAAACGTGGGGAGCTTTAAATAGTGGTGATGAGACTCATGCCTGGGCCCGGACACCCCTGGCTCCTGTGTCTCTAGGAAGTCTGGTGAAGGCACCACCCACCATCACGGACTCAATGGACATGAATCGGAGCAAACTCTGGGAAATGGTGGAGCACAGAGGAGCCTCGCATGCTGCCGTCCATGGGGTCGAAGAGTCCACAGGATTTATCGACTGAACAACACCCACTCCTGGACTGCCCTGCCGCTCCTGCTTCTCTGATGGATACCAGGTTCCGAGCAGAGCCCAGCATGACCTTGCCTGTGACTGAAGCCCAGAACCTAAGATCTGGCTTCTGTCTCCATCCCAGCTCCTAGAGTGGGGCTTCCCTGTGGAGTACCTGTCCACAAAGGTGCTGAGACCTCAAGACAGATGCTCAACTGGCGTGATGACCCATCGTCTGTCCCATCTGGGCTGAATCCCAGCCAGAGTGCTTCCTAGACCTCTGATCTCCCGTCCTGATTCCCAGAGACAAGGTTTGAAGGAAGTGCGCGTTTGCTGAGCCTGGGGCGCCACGCACCCTTCCTGTTGCTCACATCTCATTCTGAACTTCACGAGAACAGGAAAAGCAAGCGTGAGAGATGTTTTCTATTCAATTTCAAAGCACTTTCTTGAAAGTGACTTCTGACAACTGTCACTAAAGGGAAATAGACCCAGTTTGAAAAAGAACAACCCTGAAATCTCCTAAGAATTATTTGATTGCCTCTGCTTTGCCACTGAGAAAAAACCAATCCTTTTTTCTGCTTGGAGCTGGTATGGTCCTTGGATTCATTTTAGCTATCTTCTGGCTGGTCTCAATGCTTAATATATAGAGTGCCTCATGGAATCAACAATGAAAGCAAAGAAAGTACTTCCCAAGCCCACAGATTTCGGTTGAAAAACAGCCCTGCGGTGGAAACAATCATTTGCTCTTATCTATGAGAACAGCTCTGTCCGCACCGCCCCCACCTCCTGTATCCACCCAAGCTCTGCAGACCATCAGTCACGACTCCCACCTTTCTGTACAGAACAGCAGCCACGGCTGCTCACAAAGCCCCGGGAGCAGGTCTTTTGTCTTGGATCCCCTCGTCCTGTGTGACACACTCTCCAGCCCCCACCCCTGACCTGGAGGGGGTCCTGATAAGAGGTGTTGAGGATGGGGAGGGGACACACGCTGCTGGAATGGCCCCTCCACCACCAAGTCCACACGCTGGGAGCAGGCTGTCAGCATCCGGGGCTGTGAGCTCA
>SJYV01025188.1:4746-15038 GCA_006410875.1 Neotragus pygmaeus
ACTAAACAAGACTTACTGTATTCCAGGCCATTGCAGTCCAATCCCCTCCTGTCTACAAATGGGGAAACTGAGGCTTGGTGAGGGGCAGGGACTTGCCAGAGGTCCCGGTGCCTGGTGACAGTGCCAGGGCCGGAACCTGGGCCTCCCCGCTCCCTGTCCAGCGCCCTCCACTGTGCTTTCCTGCCTCTCGGACACGCCTTGCAGGTGGGGCGCAGGGACCCGGGGAGCCTGGGCATCCTGTCCGCTCACCGGCACCTGTCCCCCGGCCGCTGGCTGGGTGCCCTCTGCCCAGAGGCGCTCGGGGAGCTCCGGCTGCCGTGTCAGGGTGGGCTTTGCTGTCTGCCACCCATTCATTCCGTCTGCTCCTCCCCGCCCCTTCTCCCTCTCCCCAGAGCTACTGTACCTTTTGGGGGACAAATAGCTGTCTTTCTACAGGGACCAATGACAAGCCAGGCGGCCCCCACTATGTCCTGCGGTGGACGTCGCCCCAGGTCATCAAGGAGACGCGCGGGGCTCTTGGGGACTGGCGCTACCCGTACATGCAGTGAGCCCGCTCGGTGCCTCCGCCGCCCATCCGTCCGGCCAGATGACTGACCTCGGTGCACTGACTGCGCCCCATGCTTCCACCCCGCCCCCTGGAGGGCGACCTCTTTCTAGCGAGTCTTGCCCCCTGCCCCGCATCGGCCTGTGTGCTGGCCTGTCCCACCCCTTAGAGTCAGGTGTGGGCTCTGGGTTGAGATCACGCTGTGGGGAGGCATAGGGCTGCCAGCCCTGCCCCCAAAGAGTGTCCTAGAAATTCCGCCTGGCGGGTGTGACCTTGGCACCTGACTGGTTCTCCATCGGCCCCCTTCTTGACCCTCTCTGCTGTGTCCAGGGTCTCAGGGGCCTGGGGCGTGGCAGTGGAGAAACTCGTGGATCTGCAGGAGGAGGAAGCAGCTCTGGGCACCCTGGCACGCTGCACCCACCGAGGCCCCTGGCTTCTCTGGGTCTCCAGGGTTAGGGGTGACCAGGGTGGCCTGCAGGTTGCCACGTTGTCACAGGTCGTGGGGACACCAGCTGGCCTTGCCCTGCGTGATTCATGCTGCTCTCTAGCTCTTTTCCCAGACGCCCCTGTGCCAGCAGGTACCCACCTGTGCCAGCAGGTACCTGTGCCCAACCATACGCCTTACACCCGTGTGCCTTGCTCCCGAGTGCCTGAGCTCCCCGGATGCCCTCAGATTCCTGGTGGTCTCCAGGCAGTGGGGCTGGGGGGCTTCTGCTGTCTACCTGCCAAGGTGCTGGTCCTTCCTATCAGGGCTGTGAGGTTGGCAGACCTTGCGGGCCCTTCCTGCCGCTTCCTTAGCTCTTGGGTTCTGCCTCGAGAGTCTCCGTTGGCCTGGGGCTTCCTGTAGGAGCTCAGTGCCCACTGGCCCAGGTAGATGTTGCCCCTACCTTCCCCAGCGCCCCGAGGCCTCCCCTCGGGTCCCCATCCAGCCTGGCTGAGACCTCCCCTCGGGTCCCCTTCCGGCCTGGCCGAGGCCTCGAGGCCTCCCCTCGGCTCCCCATCTGGCCTGGCTGAGGCTTTCCTGTAGAACCGTTCCTCCTGGCGGGTTTGTGGCTCTGTGTGTGGACTGGCCCCTCGGAGGCCTGTTCCTCAATGCAGCTGATCGGGGGACACTCAGATGCACCCTGGGTGGGTCCTGGGTGGTCAGGTAAGAGGCGACTCTGGGGACAGTTTTTAGGGGGCCCTCCTCAGGCACGGCTAGCGTGGGGCCCCCGTGGGGCTGGAGCGGCCCTTCCCCCAGTGCGTGTTCACATGCTGTGGCCCACGGTCAGGGCTGGGCCTGATGCCAACAGGCTTGTTTCTCACGGGGGCCAGGAAGGATGGCGGGCAGGCTGGAGGTGGGCTTGGTTCCACTCGTTCCGCACTGTGAGGTGGCCGCGGGATGTGCCCTGACCCCACCTAATAAAATGCCTCTCCTTTAACCGAACTGGTGGTCTTTCTGGTGGGAGCGATGGGGGCTGGTCACCTTCTAAGTCTGGTAAGATTGCCAACGTGTCACTAGGTGTCAGGGACACAGTGCCTGTGACGTGATGGAAGGAAGGGTGAGCCCTGGTGGCAGGAAGTCCTATGTGAGTGGCGGGAACTCTGGAGCCCGAGGGCCTGGGCACACACACACACACACACAGTCATGAGAATTCAATGAGTTAATTCACATAAGTGCTCAGAGCAATGCCAGATACGGAATTAATGATTCAACAGTGTTAAGCTGTTTACCCATTGTTGTAACAACCACCATTAAGTGCTGTGATAGTTAAGTTCATGGGTCAGCTTGGCTGGGTTATGATGCCCAGGTATCTACTTAAGCATTATTCTGGATGTTTCCATGGAGGTGTTTTTGGATGAGATAAGCAGGAGACATTGGAGAAGGAAATGGCAACCCATTCCTGTGTTCTTGCCTGGAGAATCCCTGGGATGGGGCAGCCTGGTGGGCTGCAGTCCATGGGGTCGTGAAGAGTTGGACACGACTGAGCGACTTCACTTGCATGCATTGGATAAGGAAATGGCAACCCACTCTGGTGTTCTTGCCTGGAGAATCCCTGGGACGGGGGAGCCTGGTGGGCTGCCGTCTCTGGGGTCACACAGAGTCGGACACGACTGAAGCGACCTAGCAGCAGCAGCAGGAGACATAAGAGCATGGGTTTGATCCCTGGGCCAGGAAGATCTGGAGGAGAGCATGGTAACCCAGTCCAGTGTTCTTGCCTGGAGAATCCCATGGACAGAAGAGCCTGGCGGGCTACAGTCCATGGGGTCACACAGTCAAGCACGACTGAAGTGACTTAGCACGCACGTACGACATTAAATCTGCGGACTTTGAGGAAAGCAGATTGCCGTCCGTAAGGTGAGTGGGCCGCACCCAATTCGTTGAAGGCCTGAGCAGAACAAAGACTGACCCCCCCATGCATATGTCCCCCTGAGCAGGAAGGAACTCTGCCAGTGGCTGCTTCGGACTCAGCTGCTACTCCCTGCGCTTCTGGCTCCTGGCAGCACTCTACACTTTGGACTTTCCACCCTCCATGATCGTGTGGGCCCTTTCCTTAAGATAAAGCTTTCTTCGTGTCTGTCTCTCGTGCCTTCCTAGAGGTTCTGCTTTTCTTCAGAACCCTGACTCTTACACGTGCCGAAGCCTTTGCATCTGCTTTCTTTTGCGCACGGCCGTCTCATGGAGGGGTATTGCCTTGCCCCCAGTTTGCAGATGAGGACAGAGGTGCAGAAAGTGAAGGGACTTGCCAAGCTGTGGCATCACCAGGCTGGAGACCCAGCTCTGTCTGGCTCCAAAACCCACCCTCTCTTCTCCACCCAGGTGTCCACACAAGGCTGCAGACACCCCGAGCACAGCGCGAATGCCCACCTCGCCCCCCCTACCTGTGCCGTGGCCTCTCCAACCTCAGATCTGATGTTTCTGCAGGAGCTGAGGATCAAGTGATGAGTTTTAGAACCAAGTGCCAGGTCCCATGGGCTTCCCTGATGGCTCAGCATGTAGAGAAAGAATCTGCCTGCTGGCCAGGTGACATGACGGGGCGCAACCATGGTCAGCCTGAGCCCAGAATCCACGGGGCCAAACTCTACCTGAGCTAGCTGACCTGTAGGGGAGGACACGTGCAGCGTGCGTCCCGGCCTGTCTTCACCCTTAGATGATGTAAAAGGAGGTGTTCCTGAGCCTCATAGNCCATCTCCCTCCCCATCCCACTCCTCTAGGTTGATAGAGAGCCCCTGTTTGAGTTTCCTTAGCCATACAGCAAATTCCTGCTGGCTTTATATTTGACATACAGTAATGTAAGTTTCCATGCTACACTTTCCATACATCTCACCCTCTCCTCCCCTCTCATCATGTCCATAAGTCTATTCTCTATGTCTGTTTCTCCATTGCTGTCCTGCAAGTAAATTTTTCAGCACCGTTTTTCTAGATTCCATATATATCCATTATAATATGATATATATCTTCCTTTCTGACTTATTTAACTCTATATAATAGGTTTTAGGCTCATCCACCTCATTAGAACTGACTCAAAATGTTCCTTTTTATGGCTGAGTAATATTCCATCAAGTATATGTACCACAACTTCTTTATCCATTCATCTGTTGATGGACATCTAAGTTGCTTCCATGTCCTTGCTATTGTAAATAGTGCTGCAACGAACAATGGGATATATGTGTCTTTTTCAGCTTTGGCTTCCTCAGGATATATGCCTAGGAGTGGGATTGCTGGGTCATATGGTGGTTTTATTCCTATCGAACTGAGTATGTATTTCTTTAATTCAGAAAAGTTTTAGCCATATTAAGCCTTTGTATATTGTGGTTCTTGTTTAATCCTTGAGCCTGTTATTAGTTTCTTGTTCTGTGTGAAATATATTTATTCTCTTTATTTTCCTCTGATCCACCTGCTTATTCTCAACCAGTTTTGTGCCTGCAGGCTTGAACTTTCTGGACCACTTACATAATTAATTATGTTGTTTCACAAAATTGTTTATTTTATACTACTTAGATTGACAATGTTTTCTTAATTTGTTGTTTCTTTCTCTTTTATTTTTTTATTGCTACTTATTTGAGACAGAGAGGGAGTTCAACAAACAAACTCATCAAATTATTTCAAGTAGAAGTCCCCTGATTTACATATTCAAGTGGGTGGAAAAAACTGCATAAAAGACTTGTTTATTAAGTTTGGATTTGGCATATTTTTATGATGGATATTAAATGCATGGATGACAAAATTCAAAATCATTCACATTTGATTAGTGGACTGAAGAAAATTTAACAGGAATAGCTGTAGTCTTTAATATTATTTCTATCACTAAAAATTTGGCAAACTATTCAGCATTAATATATATAATAAAACTACTCAGTTTTCATATATAGAACATCCTGGTATGTTAGTTGCTTAAAAATACACTATAAATTAGTTAAATGTGATTGCAGAATTACTTACAATAATTTGTGCCAAGCTCGGAAAATAAAGCAATGAATAAAACAGCCTAGCAGAAAAGTATAAAACAATGAAACAAATAAATATGTATATTTTAAGCTATGACAAAAGCTATGGCTATAAGAGGGGCTGTGAGAGAGAGAACTTAAGTGAGGCTTTGAACTGGTTTAGTCCTCTCAAGACCAATGTCTTGAGACTGGATTGGGCAAATAAGATGCTTGCCAGTGATGAATGCTTATATGTATCCTGGCAAAAAGAGTGAGTTTTTCAAAATTTCTAAGTTAGAAAATAATTGTTGTCTTCTAGAAATTAGCTGAAACAGAGATCAGTGGGAGAAATGGCAAGGGATGGATTTGGGAAATGAAAAAAGGGCCCTCTTCCCAGAAGGATTTTAGGCCACATTTCCAGTTTGGATCATAACTGAAACTCAAAGAAAGGCAGATCCAAGCCAATAAGTGAAATGATTTTATTCACAATATATACTTGTCCATGTGATAACTGTTCTCATGTGATGGATAAATAACATCAGCCTAGATGTATAGAAAAAACAATGACAAATGCACCAGCTTACCAGTCAGACTCATTAAATATGGACTTTACTGTCATTGGCTGTCACTAGAACTTTAGCTCTTGTGGATCAATCCCTTTTTGGCCTCTCACTTCAAATCATTTGTTGTCCTACTGAAAAAAGAAATGTAAGAAATAGGGTTTAANAGGGCTGAGTCTGAGCCCGGGCTGTGGATGCCACCCCCAGCTGAGCCTCTGGGATGTTTTGTCCTGTCTCCTCCCAGCCCAGGGCCTCTGACTCCACTGGATGAGGGCAGGGGGTGGCTCGCTGCTCACTCCATTTTCTCTGCCCTCGTCTCCCAGGCTTGGGGCTAGTGGTTCCCAAGGGCCCAGTGCCCACCCACGCGCCCCAGGCCTCTTTGCATGCTCACCACAGTTAAGTCCCCGTGTCCACGGTGGCCCAAGGAGCCTCTTCATTTCCCTGCTGCGGCTGGAGTCCAGCCGCAGGTCTGGGCTGGAGCGTGAACCATTTGACTGAGGCCGGATATCCCCAACACCACTGGCCATGGGCTGCCAGTGGGGCGTGCAGGCTAAGGAAATTAGGAGCCACCTGTGCCCCAGTCGCCAGGCAGACCTGAAGCTCCTGCGGGGAGGGGAACTCTGGGGAGAAGGAGTAAGCTGCAGAGCCACCCTCTCTACAGACCTCTTCATTTTTATCAGTTCACCTACCCTCACACCCATCTTCACAGTTCCTGTATGTTCTTGGTCTAGAGGCAGCACAGGAAATAGTGATCACTATCCACGCCATCACTGAACGCAGGCTTTGTGCTCAGCGCTCTAGACGTCAGAGCCTGAGATAATCACTGGGAGCCCTGGAGGTGTGTTCTGTTGGCCCTGTGTTACAGATGGGGGGACTGAGGAACGGATGGGTAAGGTGACTAACACACCCGGAGGAGGTGGCTGTCTGCGTTTCTGTTCCCAACCTCTGCCTGCCTGGCCACCAAGCACAGCGTGAACGCCCACCTCAATCCCACCACCTGTGCCGTGGCCCCTCCAGCCTCAGATCTGCCACTTCTCCAGGAGCTGAGGATCAAATGACAAGCTTTAGAACTAAGTGCCTGGTCCCATGGCCTTCCCCGATGGCTTAGCAGGTAAAGAATCTGCTTGCAAAGCAGAAAATGCAGGAGATGAGTGTTCAACCCCTGGGTCGCGAGGATCCCCTGGAGGCGGGCATGGCAACCCGCTCCAGCAGTCTTGCCTGGAGAAGTCCATGGACAGAGGAGGCTGGGGGGCTAGTCCATGGGGTCGCAGAGTCAGACACGCCTGAAGCGACAGAGTGTGCACGCACACCAGGCCCCATGACCTGCCCAGGGTGAGATGCTCAGTGAAGAACGTGCCCTCACCCACCCTCAGCACCATCGGCCTGGGTGCCTGCGGTCAGAAAGGAGTTGAAGCTGGGCTTCCTTATCCCATGGGCCGGTGCTCCTGCTAATTATCTTGGACCCTCCAGCCTGGGAGGGAGATGGTGTTATTTTGGCCCTATTTCACAGATGAGGAAACTGAGGCTCAGAGATCTGCTCAATAACGGGAAGGGGCAGAGGCTAGAGCAGAACTTGTTTCCACTGGCTATACCAGCGCCCACTTGTCGCCCCTCACAGGAATCCAGAGGCTTCTGGGCGGGAGCCATCCAGCCAGGGGGAGGGAGGAGGCACGGCAGACAGTGGCTCCAGAGACAGGCAGCCAGGCTGGCGCCCCTTCCCCGGGGTTGATGACGGCCGCCCTGGGTGGTGGAGCAGGTGCCCAGGGCACCTCAGCATTCTCTCCCGGAGCTCTGCCGTGCCCTCTCTCCAGGCCCCAGGTGGCCGGCAGGCACCCCTCAGCCTCGCAAGCGCTGAGGCACAGGCTGGGGTGAAGCGAGGGAGCTGATGTTCTGCTGGGGTTTGCGTGCACCGAGAGTCGTGGGGAGAGAAATGCCCGGAGGAGGTTACACTGCCAGTACGTGGCAGAGCCAGGGCCGGAACCCGGGTCGGTCAGAGCTGAGTCTCAGGAAGGAGAGTCCTACAGAGTCACAGACCCCAGGCCTTCATCGGGACTAGAATCGAGAATGCCTAGAATGCCGGTTCCATGCTAGGTCCAAAGTCATCGACACTGCAATGTAATATTCACTATCATTTATCAAGCGGGTGCTTCACGTATTCATCTCATTTAATCACCCTCTGTGGAGGGCGGCCGTGCCCATTTCACAGGTGAGGAAGCCGAGTGGAGTCAGAGCCTGCTGGGTGGTCCCTGTCTGCTGCCCGAGGCTGGGCGCTCCGGAGCCCCACAGAGCAAGACCAGCCCTCTTCCCCACCCAGCCCTGCACACTCCCTTTAGTGAAGATCACCTTTCTGGCTCTCACTGGGCTTGTGGTCATTTGGGGTTTTCAGATCATTTTCTGGATGAGACTGAGCCTGCTTGAGGTCACCCAACCAAGTTCAGAAAGGGGGCTGAAGGTGTCCCCCTACTCAAGAAGGTGTCCCCACCACAGCAGGGCTCCTCCTTCAGGCCGTCGCTGGCTCCCTGGTGCCCGGCTTCTAGGGATCATCCTGCCCACTCCTCTCTCGACACCTGAGCTCGGAGGCGTGACTGGTGAGGCTGGCTGCTTTGAGAACCAGCTCTGAGGCCCTCCTGTGCCCTGCTCCAAGGTGTCTCTGAACCAAGCAGACGCTCAGGGGCTCCTCGGGGAGCCCCTGCCTGCCAAGCCCTGCCTAGGCAGCTGAACGGGCACCAGGCTGCCAGCTGCCCCACTGGGTCCTGGAGGAGGCAGAACTGATAGGGGAGAGAGAGACAGAGGGGAAAGGAGGGGAGATGGGCAGAGAAGCAAGCAGAGGGCATGCCAGGGTGGGGTCGGGGAGAGCAGCCGGTGCGGACCCCCAGCCCCCAGGGTTAGGCCCCTCGCGGGGCCCCCCTGCTGCAGCCCCTCTCCAACCCCCATGATGGGAGAGGGGGGAGGTTCAGGACAGCCCCCTCCAGCCCAGAGCGGGCACAGCCAGTTCCTTTCCACAAGCACCCTGGGAAGCAGATGCAAGGCAAATGGGCGTCCTCTCTGGGCCCCCATTTCCACGGCCGGCCCCTGCCCCGTGGACTTTGCATAAGTCTGCCACAGTTCTCCATCGCTTTGGCAACCTGTACCCACACAGGTGTGAGCATGGGTAACTCAGGCCCCGGACTGGCCTATGAGGGTCGCCTGGGTCACCACGCGGCGTGTATGGGTGGTGTGTGCAGTCCTGAAGGAGAGCCGCAGCCTCGGGGATCCCATGGCATTTGTCCTTGGGACAGCCAGTGCCCAAGCCTCACCCACTCGCCCCTCTTAGGTGACATCAAGGTCAGAGGGGACCTTGGAGATCATCTCGCCCAGGGCATCTCATGAATCACGGCTGAGTCACATGACAGTCTGGAGCTGGGTGCACGGCTGCATTTGTGGATATATACATTAGTGTCCAGGACTCTGTCAGAATCTCAAAAGGATCCTTGCCTCTGAAATTGTAAGATGCACCAAGTCCATTTTACAGATGGGGAGACTGAGGCCCAGAGNCACGGCTGAGTCACATGACAGTCTGGAGCTGGGTGCACGGCTGCATTTGTGGGTATATACATTAGTGTCCAGGACTCTGTCAGAATCTCAAAAGGATCCTTGCCTCTGAAATTGTAAGATGCACCAAGTCCATTTTACAGATGGGGAGACTGAGGCCCAGAGAATGGAAGCCACTGGTCCAAGGGTAGCCTTCCGATGGGGGAAGAGCTAACCCAGAAGCCAGGTTTCGCTCTTCAGAGAGGATCGTCCATGCAGGTTGACAGCCCACACTAAGCATCGTTCCTTTCTCCCAGGAGCCCCTGTCAGGGTCCTGGATTCCTCCAATCCTCATGGATGCCATGTGGCTTTGAATCAGTCACTGTCCCTCTCTGAACCTCAGACTGCTCCTCTGAAAACTGGAGGGCTCACAGCAGCACCTCGAACGGTGGTGAGAATAAAGCAGAACGGCAGCGGGGCGGGCGCCCACACTGTCCCTGGTGTGGGGCGAGCCCTCCAAACGTGCTCACCACAGAAATAACCTGGGTTCATTTTCACCATCCTCCTCCCGGCTCCCTGGCTGCTGCCCCCACGGAGCGCTTGGCCGGCCCACACCTCCCCTTCTCCTTACGCCATCTTGGCGGCCGGGCGTTGCAGAGCTGTCCTGACATGGTTGTGACTTGACTGGGGTCCGGGGGAATCATCTTGCTGCCCTGGCCCAGGCCTCAGTTTCCGCATCTCTATCACGGGCAGCTTTGGGAGCTCCACAGGCCTTCTGGGCTCTGGCACCATACGCCGTGCGACGGGTGGCCCTGGTGCCCCGGCGCCTTCCAGTCCGTGCTGCGCTCCTAAGGGGCCTGCCTTCTGTCTGCAGACCATGAGTCGTCCTCTGGGTGTCCCGGCCATGGCCCTTGCACCTTGCCCAGCCCTGCCACGTAGTGGGCACAGCTAGTGACCTCTGGATGAACAGCTTTCCCAGCCACTCTTGTCCGCCACGACCTCACATCTGGAGGGCTCCAGTTAACTTTGATACTCTCTTACTCTACCATCCCCTTACCCCCAAGCTTTGCTAAATAACCTGACTTGGCTGGAAGACTCCAGAACATTCCAGGGCCACCTAGCAACCAGCACGTTTTCTTCCCCTCTTCAAACTGATGCACGCACTCGACGTGCCTGGAAGTGGTCCTTCCCAACACCTTGGCCTTGAGGCGGGACCTGCACTGGAGGAGGCTGGCACCAGCTCCCCCCAGCCTCATGGTGGGCATGGCAGC
>SJYV01025191.1:0-11744 GCA_006410875.1 Neotragus pygmaeus
TTTAAGAAATTGACTCACAAGATTATGGGGGCTGCAGTCCAAGAGACTCTTGAGAGTCCTCTCCAACACTACCAATCAAAGGCATAAGTTCCTGGGTGCTCAGTCTTCTTTATGGTCCAACTCTCACATTCATACATAACTACTGGAAAAACCATAGTTTTGACTATATGGATCTTTGTCTGCAAAGTAATGTCTGCTTTTTAATATGCTGTCTAGGTTTGTCATAGCTTTCCTTCTAAGGAGCTATATACATATATATATATACAGACATACACACACATATGTGTGTATGTATATTATGTGTGTGCATGCTCAGTCACTCAGTCATGTCTGACTCTTTGCAACCACATGGACTATAGCCCACCAGGCTTTTCTCTCCGTTGGATTTCCCAAGTAAGAATACCAGAGTGGACTGCCATTTCCTTCCATCAGTAGAAGGACTGATGCTAAAACTGATGCTCCAATTCTTTGGCCACCTGATGCAAAGAACCAACTCATTAGAAAAGACCCTCATGCTGCAAAAGATCGAAGGCAGGAGGAGAAAGGGACAACAGAGGATGAGAAGGTTGTATGGCATCACTGACTTGATGGACATGAGTTTGAGCAAGCTCTGGGAGATGGTGAAGGACAGGGAAGCCTTGCGTGCTGCAGTCCCTGAGGTAGCAAAGAGTTGGACACAACTGAGTGACTGAACAACTGGTTTCCATCAGAGCTGGTCTGATGAATAGCCTTCCATTATTAAGACACAGAAACATATTATCTTAGTGCAATGAGAGCTTATTGAAACGATACATAGGCAGTTTAAGATAAAGCAAGACTGCATCCCTACCATGCACTGTTACCCAGCAACTTTTCTCTTGGCTTCCCCTTCCTCTTTTCCTTGGGACCACTGTAATTTCCTCTCTCTACTTGCTGCTCTACCTCATGGTTTCTGCCAATTCAGTTTCTACTGCCTTCATCACTTTCTGCGTGTATCCTGCTCTTTCTGCATCTCTTGAATTCTGTTTTATTCTACTGCCCCTTTTGGTCTTTCTTATATTACTTTAAAATTTCTCAAAAGAGAAGATCTTATTGATTTGTGAAAGTTACCACCAAGAGAAGCAGAATGACCATTCTTACGAGGTATGACTCATGCAAAACTACATTTTAAGCCACTCACACTTCTCATGCCCAGACATCATCCCTGGTTCCATCAGTAGCAGCCAAATTTATGGGGTTTTTTAGTCTAAAGCATGAACAACCTACATTTTAAAAAATAGGTTATTATTAAAAAGGATGAAATAATGCCTTTTATAGCAATACAAATAGACCTATAGATTATCATACTGAGTGAAGTAAGTCAGACAGAGTAGGAGAAATGTCATATGACATTCCTTATATGTTGAATCTAAAAAGAAATAATACAAATGAACTTATTTACAAAACAGAAAGATTCACAGACTTAAGAGAATGAACTTATGGTTGCCGGGAGAGGAGTGGGGAAGAATATTTAGGAAGTTCAGATAGACATGTACACACTGCACATTTAAAATGCATAATCAACAAGGACCTACTTTACAACACAGGGAACTCTGCGCAAAGTTATGTGGCAGCCTGGATGGGAGTTTGGGGGAAGAATAGGTATATGTATATGTATATGTATGGCTGAGTCCCTTTGCTGTTCACCTGAAACTATCACGACCTTGTTAATCAGCTATACCCCAATACAAAACAAGAAGTTTTGGGGTTTTTTTAAGGCTATTGTTTCTTTGCTCAGAAACAGAGTGAGTGTGGCAGGCACCTGGAAAAGAATACACCATGCAGTATGGAGCTAGGCTAAGTCCTTTCTGTCCCTAGCCCAAAGCATCTACAATTATATTCATGGTAACTGAAGGTTTTTTGCAAATATCATTACAGGATTCCTTTCATCTATTAGTAAATTCTAATTTTGTGGGTAGTATTTTTTCTTGTGAAATTATACCCATGGGAAATGTTGCATATTTCTTAAGATTGCAAAATATCCATAAGCATTCACAATCATGAATACTGATTTCAGAGTGAGATGCACAATTGTGAGAAGTTAAAATAAAATTAGGTAAATTTGTGCCTGGCTGTATTTTCAAATACTCTTTAAACACTTATACTCTAAAACAAATCTAATTTTCTTTATGGCATTTTAAATTACCATCTAATTTTCTTATCTGTTGGCAATTCCTTATAGGTTTAAATTTAACAGATGAAGGCCATCTAACAAGCCATCTGCACTTCTAGTGGGCCACCCCACCACAACTGCACAATTGCCCTAGATAGCACTTAGAAACTCTGTGCCAGTGAATGAACAAATGGCCACAATTGGGAACCATTTTTCAATCTCTAATCAAAAGCTGAAGACTATTGCAGGCTATTCATATGGCATTTAAATTCTGCTTTCTGATTAAACATACCATGTGTGTAAAAGAAGGTAACATAATGTTGGTTACTTTGCTAGAAACTCCCTCAATTTCCAGAATTATTTTTGCTATTTCCATTTCCCCCATGGTGGGGTGGTGAGAGATGCAGAGCCCATCTGTTCTGTCAAAGGGACTAGGGAGTCTTTAGTCCATACTCCGTATCTGGCCATTGGACTAAATTCACGTTTGTAAAATCCACATGGAACATGGAACAAGGCCTAATCATGCCTGAAAGCAGGGAGAAGGCCTGGCTGTGCCATACAGGGTGAGAGACATTTCTAGTAATATGATGGCCTGGTATTTCTCATGAAAAATCATTTAAAATGCAGGTAGAAATAAACAAAACAAACAAAAAGGCATCTTCCTAAAAGCATTGGTGAGCTACAAGGTAATGAGAAAGTCTGAGGCCAAAATCTAAGTGAAAGCTAGAAGCTCTAACAGGAAAACAGCTTCTTAACTACCACAAGGTCATTTTCCAAAGGAAAAGCTTGAGAGGTGCTTTTCAAGATCTCATTTGGGAATATAGAACAGAAGCAAAGTGGGTGGTTTAATAACAAGCCTTCTTGTAAAGCTGGAACCCCAAAGGATTCCAGTTTTGATTTATGGGCTAATTGGAAGAATATTTATCACCCTCCTCAGTGAAGACTTCAAGGCAAGGTGCATTATTGCTTTGACAATAAGAAAAGCAAAAAAAAAAAAAAAAAAGGGAGAAAGTGAGGGAGGGAGAGACAGAGAGAAAGAAAGGAAGAAAAGGATGGAGGGTGGGAAGGAGAGAGGAGGAGAGGAAGGGAGAAATGGCAATGTCAAGCTGATTGTGCAGAATTTTTGCCCAGATTCACTTAAGCAAATTCAAGCTGTGCATTTAGTTTAAAGAGTGTCCCAAGGGGGATGGCTCCCAGGGCAAATTCTATTTGGAGGAAATTGCCCTCATTCTAGACCTCAATTAATTCTCCAAAAAATAAGGAACCATGAACAATAACCAACAGCTCAAAAGAAAAATTAAAAGTGAAGCTTGAGAATATCTGGAAGGTAAAGGAAACAACAAAGAATTGCAATGTACGCTTGCTGCTGCTGCCGCTAAGTCACTTCAGTCATGTCCGACTCTGTGCGACCCCATAGACGGCAGCCCACCAGGCTCCCCCGTCCCTGGGATTCTCCAGGCAAGAACACTGGAGTGGGTTGCCATTTCCTTCTCCAATGCAGGAAAGTGAAAAGTGAAAGTGAATCACTCAGTCGTGTCTGACCCTCAGCGACCCCATGGACTGCAGCCTTCCAGGCTCCTCCATCCATGGGATTTTCCAGGCAAGAGTACTGGAGTGGGGTGCCGTACACTTGTGCAGAAAGCAAATAAATTTTGATATAGAAATGCAAAGAAAAAATGAAAATTAAAATGTCAGTGGACAGGTTTAATAACATATTGTATGGAAACATGGAAATTAGCATGAATATATCTGGAAAATTTTCAGCAATTGTCACTTGAAATATTGCCTGTGCTCCATTCTTTCTCCTTTCTCTTCCTTTCTCCTCTCCTTTCTCCTTCCTCCTTTTCTCCGTTCCTGAAACTCTAAATGTTTGATTTCTAGAACTAGCAAATATTCACTAACATTCAAATATACAGAATTCCAGGAGAGAGCAGAGGATGAAATTCAGGCAATATTTGAAGTTTTCCCAGATATGGTGAAAGATCTAAGTGTAGTGTTAAGAAGCCACATGACTCCCAAGCAGAATGGATATAAATAAATTGACACCTAGATACAACAAAATGCAGCTGGAAAACACGAAAGATGAAGAATACGAAATAGAAGCAGAAAGAAAGAGAATAAGAACACAATTTAAATTGACAGATGGCTTCTGAAAAGCAGCAGTAGAAGCGAGCATAGAAGTGAGCAATGTAATACATTAACATAATCAAGTTTCAGTTCTTTATGGCTGGAAAACAAGCCACTGACTTTGAATAACAACGGTCATTCATTGTCCTCCTGAATCTGTGATTTGGGCAGGTGGCAGGCATGTCTCATCTCTGTCTCCTGAATTCTCAGACAAGGAGTCCCAACACAGAGGCTGATCTACCTATGTACCCTGTGATTATGGAAGAAAGCAAGAGAGCATTTTGATTGAGTTTTCCTACCACCTCTTGGACCACCCGTTACTGGTTGTTCGCTTCCACCTGTCATCCAAATATTTCAAAGTCCTGGCATTGAGTCCTTTTCTTATTTCTACCTATTCTCAGTCTCTTGTGCTCTCTTCCAGTGTTGTGGAATTATTATCTATATGCAAAACCTTTCTAATTTATATCTGTAGCTTAGGTCACTCCTTTGAATCCCAGATTCATACATCTACCATCCTACCTAAACTCTACTTAAACATCAATAAGTGTCTCAATCTTCCTTTGTTGAAACCAGGCTTCTAATATTTCCCCTATATCTGCTCTTTCCCTACTACCTACTATCCCACAAAGTGAGAGCTGCATTCTTCCATTCATTCAGGCCAAAATATCTTAATTACCATTGATTACATGGAGAGTCCTCACGGACAGAGGGACCTGGGACTACAGTCCATAGAGTCACAAAGAGTCAGACACAACTGAAGTGACCTGGCACACACTTTAAGAATTCTGCTGAATCTGCTTTCAAAATAATCAGTATATCTGTTCACTTTTCATTATCTCTATTGCTACTACTTGAATTCAAGCCATCATGATGTCTTTTTAAAAAATGTATTTATTTATTTTGGCTGCACCAGGTCTTAGCTGCAACACAGAGGATCTTCCATCTCAGTTCCAGTACTCAGGATCCTTAGTTGCAGCATATGGGATCTAGTTCTCTGATCAGAGATTTAACCCAGGCCCCCTAAATCTTAGCCACTGGACTACCAGGAATGTCCACCCCCCTTGTTTTAAAGCCACCATGATCTCTTGACTATTGAAGTATCAATATCAATCAAAATCTGTCAGTTTTGTTTTTAACTCTTGACCCACTATGATCTCTTATCAACACAGCAGCCAGAGCCTTCCTATTGAAATGAAAGTCAAATCATGCCATACCTCTGCTCAAAATCCACCCATGGCTTTCTATTTCCAAATATATTTGCATGGCTGCTCCATCCCTTCCTCTAGCTGTTACTTGCATTATGTTCCTAGTGAGGACTTACCCCAGACACAAGGGACACTCTTACCACATCTAAAATTGGATGAAACAAAACCATCAGCTACCGTCCTCTTTCTCTGTTCTTCTCTTCACCTTAACAGGTATACGCTGTAGATCAGTAATTTGCAAATATTGATATACCTACATCTTGCCTGGGGATCTTGCTAAACTAGACTTTAATTCGGCAGGTCTGGCTGGAACCAGAGATTCTGCACTTCTAACAAGCTTCCAGCTGAAGCTAATATGCTAGAACATAGGCCACAGTGTAAATTTAAAATGTTTAGTTCACTTCAGTTGCTCAGTCGTGTCTGACTCTTTGTGACCCCATGAACCACAGCACACCAGGCCTCCCTATCCATCACCAACTCCTGGAGTCTACCCAGACCCATGTCCATTGAGTCGGTGGTGCCATCCAACCATCTCATCCTCTGTGGTTCCCTTCTTTCCCAGGATCAGGGTCTTTTCAAATGAGTCAGCTCTTCTCATCAGGTGGCCAAAGTATTGGAGCTTCAGCATCAGTCCTTCCAATGAATATTCAGGACTGATTTCCTTTAGGATGGACTGGTTTGATCTCCTTGTAGTCCAAAGGACTCTCGAGAGTCTTCTCCAACACCACAGTTCAAAAGCATCAGTTCAAAATTTTTAGTAGCTGCATTTCAAAAATAAATCAGTGACATTAATTTTGGTACCATATTTTAGCTAGCCCCATATATCTCAGTTATTATCATTTCATCTCAGTTTAGACTGGCTGCATTTAAAAGGCTCGATCGGCACATTTGGCTACATGCTACCATGTTGAACAACACAGGTCTATATTTCACTAAATTTTCCTGTTTGTCTTTCTCTTCTTCCAGAATGAAAGCTGCCTAAGGACTTTGGATTTTTGGTTTGTTTATTAATGTATCCAATCTGTGCATGGAAGAGTGTCTGGCCTGAGCAACCCTCAAAAATATTTGTTGATGGGACTTCCCACTGTTGGCCCGGTGGTTAAGACTTATCTTCCAATGCAGGGCGTGCTGGTTCAGTTGCTGATCAGGGAGCTAGATCCCATGTGCCTTGCAGCACCAACCCCCCAAAAAGAAAACACACACACAAATCAGAAATAATATTGTAACAAATTCAATAAAGATTTTTTTAATGGTCCAGATTAAAAAAAAAAACTTTAAAAAATTGTTGAATAAATGGATCAATGAGTATCTTAATATGTGGAGAGAAAACTGGATTGGCTCTGTTTTATGTCATTTCCCAGAATCTCCCAGAAGAAGTAAAACCATCACCCAAAGGGGTAGCTTGTCTTCTTGGCCACCTTCCTTTCATTAGCCACGTCTTTACTCTGTTCCAAGAAAATTACATGCACTAGGATCCTTAAGCGGGGTATGCTTCAGGCGAAACTCAAACCAGTACCTTGGCTTCAACCATCAGTTCATTCCTCTAACGTTCGGTTGGATGTGGGTCCTTCTCTCTTAGGTTCCCTCACCCTGCTGGATGAGGGCCATGATTTATTCACAAAAGAGAAAAAGTTTAATGCTTAGCATCACTCCACACCCCGTTGTTAATCCCCCCTCCTCCTTTTCCACCCACCACCAGATTCAAAGAAAGCAATTCGTTAGATAGAAATGACCAAAATATTACCCAAAGCTCATGAACATGCCCGGAAAAGTTAAATGCGAGCTCTACCCCAGAAATTCCTGAGGAGTGACAAAACTTTCTTTATATTTTGCGTTGGTGTTGACAACTGAGAGCAAATGTACACAAAACAGTCCTCCTGATAATTCAGCCTCAGGCTCGCTGAGGCTGGAGACTGCCATTTTTTCTTAAGGGACAGAAACAAAAAGGCTTTTTATTGGGGATTACTTACCAAAATCAACATTTTTTAAATGGTGCCCATTCTCATAGCCTCCTTCTCTGAAGCATAAACATTGCAACCACCTCTTTGAATCCCAAGAATTAGGCCACAGGGTCCAGGTACAAATACTGTGTTCCAGTGTTGAATGCTAGATCAGATATCATCTCTAATCCCTGGGGTCTTTTACTACAATATAGCTGTCTGAAGGAGAAGCTTTTTTTTTTTTTTTTCTTTCCCCAAGGTAACGAATTCTGCAGCTCTGAAATTCCTAGTTCTGGATCAGGTTTGTTTTGATAATGCATACCTCAGCTTCTCCAAGAAAGTTCTTCCCAGTAATGAATTGGAAGCTTTGATTGGACTTGGTTATACCGGTCAAAGCCTGAAATTGTGATTCAATGGATAGTCCATGGTTTGTTCTACCACATTCAACATAAATTGTTTACTATCTGTGGCTCAGCTCCAGCTCTGTTTAATAGAAGCCATCCACGTGGGTAAAATATGCCCCTTGCACAACAGAAGCGACCCTGCCTTCTGGATGGGGAGGTCCCATCTCCCTCTTTCTACCTGCAGATTCCTCTTAAAATTAAAAAAAAGAAGAAGAACACTTTATTCCACTTTCTCTCTACCAAAATAAGTCCACACATTCCTCCAGAATGCTAGAATAAGCCTGGGTAACACCAAAACTCTAGGAAGAGGCAGATGCAAGCTGACTTCTTACGACGGTGCCTGAAGTATTAGGAAAGTATAGTAACAGGGAAGACTTGGACTTTAAAAATGTAAGAAACAAGCATCATGTATGTTCTATTGTTTCAGAAGCATAAAAGTTATCATCTTTGTGAGATGTTTTACATAAAAGTATTTCGATTCATAGGAATGACTCATCTCATTTTCTCACTTCCAAAATCCTCTACCTCTACTATGGAGAATGTAGATAACCAATAAAGACCTACTGTACAGCATGGGGAACTCTATACAGTACTCTGTAATGGCCTATATGGGAAAATAATCTAAAAAAGAGTGGATATATGTGTGTGTATAACTGATTCCCTTTGCTGTGCCACTAAAAATAACACAATATTGTAAATCAACTGTACCCATATAAAAATTTTTTAAATCCTCTCCCTCATTTCCATCAAGTGTCTGCTCAAATATCCAAGGGTTATGTTTTCAATGAGGTCTACACCGACCATCTGATTTAGAAGTACAAAACCGATTCTTCTCCTTCACCATGCTCTCTCTTTTGCTACACTATTTGTTGCCTTCTAATACTGTATATAATTTGCTTATTGTGCATATTATCTAACATATTTAAAGCAAGCTCCGTGAGAAAAGGAATCCTTGTCAGTTTTGTTCAAGCACCTAGAGTACCATCTGTCCAGATCGACATTGACTAGATATCCTTGGATGAATATATAAATGAATTAGTGAATTGAGGCATTACAATGTAGCAGCCACTAAATGAGGTGCTATGGCTACAAGGATAACATTATATTAGATCATTGTGAACTCAAACACCCTCAGGGTCCAGGGAGATGCGATCAACGAGTGAAATAGGACTGGTATAAAATAATAGAAGATGGTGGAATTGAGAGGACCCGGAGAATACTCACCCTTACTAAAGGCATCACATTCAAGTTAGAGAAGTTCTCTGCCAAACAAAACACATGTAGAGGCTCTGAACTTCCACATGATGATCTCTGTAATCCTATGTCTTTTCCAACATACCCATATTTTCTCCCTCCTGCTTTTAATTCTTTCCAAACTTCCTATCTCAGAAAGTCAAAATACTATAAAATCAGACTCAACTCTAATAAAATTGACATTCCATTTTAAAGCAATTCCACTTCATGTTCTAATTAAAAACAGTTATGATCAAGTGTTATTCAATAGATTTAAAATCTATTTCATGTGTGAGAAACAACAGTTCCCAGTATCTGCTTTATTGACAATGGATATATACCTGGAGACTCAGTCTAGTCTAACTTCGTTTTTCATTTGTAAATTAAAGTTTGAACCATATAACCTCTCTAGAGTCTAGTTTACTCATCTATATAAGAAATACTGAGTTCTTATCCTCCAGGATAGATCACATCCTGGGCCATAAATCTAGCCTTGGTAAATTCAAAAATTTGCAATCATCTCAAGCACCTTTTCTGATCACAATGCAGTAAGATTAGATGTCAACTACAGGAAAAAAAAAAACTATTAAAAATACAAACATTTGGAGGCTAAACAACATGCTTCTAAAAAACCAACAAATCATAGAAGAAATCAAAATATGCATAGAAACGAATGATAATGAAAACACAGCAACCCAAAACCTGTGGGATTCAGTAAGGGGAAGGTTCATAGCAATACAAGCTTACCTTAAGAAACAAGAGAAAAGTCAAATAAATAACATAACTTTACACCTAAAGCAACTAGAAAAAGAAGAAATGAAGAAACCTAGGGTTGGTAGGAGGAAAAAAATCATAAAAATTAAGGCAGAAATAAATGAAAAAGAAACAAAGGAGACTATAGCAAAAATTAACAAAACTAAAAGTTGACTCTTTGAGAAGATAAATAAAATAGACAAACTATTGGCCAGACTCATCAAGAAAAAAAGGGAGAAGAATCAAATCAACAAAATTAGAAATGAAATTGGACAAATCACATCAGAAAATACAGAAATACAAAGGATCATAAGAGACTACTATCAGTCACTATATGCCAATAAGATGGACAACTTGGAAGAAATAAACAAATTTTTAGAAAACTATAACCTTCAAAAACTGAACCAAGAAGAAACAGAAAATCCTAACAGACCCATCACAGGCATAGAAATTGAAACCGTAATCAGAAATCTTCCAACAAACAAAAGCCCGGGACCAGATGGCTTCACAGGTGAATTCTACCAAAAATTTAGAGAAGAGCTAACGCCATCCTACTCAAACTCTTCCAGAAAATTGCAGAGGACAGTAAACTTCCAAACTCATTCTATGAGGCCACCATCACCTTAATACCAAAACCAGAAAAAGATGCCACAAAATAAAGAAAACTACAGGCCAGCATCACTGATGAACATAGATGAAAAAATCCTTAACAAAATTCTAGCAAACACAATCCAACAACCGATTAAAAAGATCATACATAATGACCAAGTGGGCTTTATCCCAGAGATGCAAGGATTCTTCAATATTCACAAATCAATCAATGTGATACACCATATTAACAAATTGAAAGATAAACCCATAGGATTATCTCAATAGATGCAGAGAAAGCCTTTGACAAAGTTCAACATCCATTTATGATAAAAATCTTCCAGAAAGCAGGTATAGAAGGAACATACCTCAACATAATAAAAGTCATATATGATAAACTCACAGCAAACATTATCCTCAATGGTGAAAAATTAAAAGCATTTCCCCTAAAGTCAGGAACAAGACAAGGGTGCCCACTCCAACCACTACTATTCAACATAGTTTTGGAAGTTTTAGCCACAGCAATCAGAAAAGAAAAAGAAATAAAAGGAATCCATATTGGAAAAGAAGTAAAACTCTCCTGTTTGCAGATGACATGATCCTCTACATAGAAAACCCTAGAGACACTACCAGAAAATTGCTAGAGCTAATCAATGAATATAGTAAAGTTGCATGATATAAAATTAACACAGAGAAATCCCTTGCATTACTATACACTAAAAATGAGAAAACAGAGAAATTAAGGAAACAATTTCATTCATCATTGTGAAGAAAAGAATAAAATACTTAGGAATATATCTACCTAAAGAAACAGAAGACCCATATATAGGAAACTATAAAACACTGATGAAAGAAATCAAAGAGGACACAAATAGATGGGGAAATATATCATGTTAATGGGTCAGAAGAATCAATATAGTGAAAATGAGTATACTACCAAAGGCAATCTATAGATTCAACGCAATCTCTATCAAGCTAGCAGTGGTATTTTTCACAAAACTAGAACAAATAATTTGACAATTTGTATGGAAATACAAAAAACCTTGAATAGCCAAAGCAATCTTGAGAAAGAAGGATGGAACTGGAGGAATCAACTTGCCTGACTTCAGGCTCTACTACAGAGCCACAGTCATCAAGACAGTATGGTACTGGCACAAAGAAATATAGATCAATGGAACAAAATAGAAAGCCCAGAGATAAATCCATGCACCCATAGACATCTTATCTTTGACAAAGGAGGCAAGGATATACAATGGAAAAAAGACAATCTCTTTAACAAGTGGTGCTGGGAAAACTGGTCAACCACTTGTAAAAGAATGAAATTAGAACACTTTCTAACACCATACACAAAAATAAACTCAAA
>SJYV01025201.1:0-11669 GCA_006410875.1 Neotragus pygmaeus
GGTTACTCCCAGCTCACCTGAGTTCTGAGAAGCTGAACAGGGCATCCAGGACAATGCCAGCCTGTCTTACCCCGAAGCGCTCACACTCCCTCCTGTTTGAGGAAAACAGGACCCTGGGCCGACCCTGGGCCCTTCGTCCACACAACCTGATGCCGCTCTGTGGGAAGCAGCAGGAGGGCTGGGCTGCAAGGCTGGGAGCTGGGCTCAAACTCTGAGGGCTGTGTGATCCTGGGAAGGCTACCTAACCTCTCTGAGCCTTCGTGTTCCCAGTGGCAAAGTGAAAGCACAATCTGCCTCACAGCTCCTCTTTATTTTCCAGGTGACATGAAGGTGATGCACGTAAAAACACCAGTATTCTGGTGCTTCCCCTGCTGGGGAGCGGGACATGTGGGAGGGGGTCAATCCCTGGACGGAGAACTGTGGCGAAGCCAGGAAATAAATCAATAAATATGATCATGTCCTTTCCTGTAAATTCCATGGGAGGCAAGGTGGAAAGGGGACAGTGGAAGTGGGAGGAGCAAAGGGCCCCACACCCAGTGCCCCAGGAGGTCCACGCGGTGCTGGCGGGTGGTGCCTCCTTGCGCGTGAGGCAGGGTCCTCAGCCGCTGTCCACACACTACTGACACTTGGGGCCAAGCTGTTCCTCTTTGTGGCCCCAGTTATGACATCAAAATGTTTCCAGACCCGGCCCAGAGTCCTGAGCGTGAGGAGGACGCGGGGGCCCTGGGTGAGAGGCTTGGCCGCTCCAAGGAGGCAGGGAGGCCGAGAGGTCAGAAGGAGGCTCCCCAGGCCTCCCTTAGTGAAACCAGAGGACCCCACCTGTGGGGAGAAAGTGGCCGCGGAGAAGGCTTTGCAAGGGAGACACGGGCCTGCCGTCCACAGGCGGGACCACTGACCCTGGCCTGGTGGGCCTCTCCTACTGCTGCACCTTCTTCTCACCTTCGTCTTGTTTGCAGAACTGGGGTTAAGTTTCAATAAACAGGAAAATGACAAGGAGTAGGAGCTGGTTCTGCTCCAGCCCTTTGCTCTGTGGCCTGAGAGGAGCCCCGCGCCTGTGCGTCTGGGACACTCCGCTGTGACTTTGGTCAAACCGACTGCTCACAAAGGGTCATAAAGTTCCCTCTGTCACTCACAAAACTGCTCCCCAAGCTCCCCCGACACAGCAAGCACCGTGGACGTGAGGAGAGGCCTTTTCCCGTTCCTTCCAGGGCGAACCGTCTGACTACAGAGAAAAACCGTCCCCAGAAAAGGCTCTAAGCAGAAAATTCCCCACAGTCTCCAGTAGCACGAGTTAGGAAGCCAGTTCCACCACTGGGAGCCCTCAGGCCTGACCCCGATCTCAGTTTCCTCATCTGTAAAGTGGACATAATAGCACGCATGTCACTGGATAATTACCAGAGTCACGGGAGAGAACACACATAGGGTAATCAGTGAGGTGTGGCACATGATTTAGGGAAAAAAAACACTTGTGGGCAGCAAATAACTTACGGGTTCCATGCACCAGGCAGTGCGCTGGCTCAGGGCACTTGGAGGTGAGGTCTGCGGTCACCTAGGGCCCTGGCAGGGCTGCTGGACGGACACTGTGGAGGCGTCTGGCCCAGACCATGGATGCTGACAGGGATGGCCATGCTGGGTCTGGAAGCAGGGCCAGTGGCCTTCAGCCTGGTGAGGGGGGCAGAGCCCTGCCAATCAGCAAAACAGCGCGCACCTGAGCAAGGCTGCACGTCGAGTGGGGGCGGGAAGGGAGCCCTCTCCATCAGACACACAGTTTTCCTCTGTCACCACCCCCAGGCAGGCAGCTGGGAGTGGCTCCTCAGCTCAGATGTCTCAGCATTTCCTCGAACCTGTGTTTTCTGCTGGCATCATCCTCTCACCAGCCCTGCTTCCCCAACAGCCTGGACCTCAACCGTTCACCTGCTCTGGATTCCTGGAGCCACACTATCACCTAGAAACAGCCTGGAGTCCCTTCTGAACACAGATGGCATGTAAGCACAGAGGTAAGTGAGCTGTGAAGCACAGGCGTGTGGATGAGAAGGAAGTCGGGCCCTGCAGGGTGGCAAGATTGTCTCCTCCAGGGCAGCATCTTCCCGAGTCCCCAGCCCCCATGGACACTCTGGGGGCTGCGTTGGGCCTCCTGAGACGGTCCTTCTGTTTGCTTGCCCCTGAGATACCCTCACCTCCAGGCAGGGGCTCTTGCACAGGCCCTGAGCTCCCCAGAACCCATCGGCCCAGAGCAGCCTCTCCAGCTCCTGGCCTTCAGCCTAAATGCCCACGATTTTCCGTCTCCAGACAAGGCTGACCAGCCTCAAGGCTCCAGCTCAGGCCGTTGGGAAGATTCGCTGCAAATGAGAGAACCACCCCTTATCTGTCCCACCAAGGCCTCTTCCCTGCAGTTTCTCAACAGCATCACCGGCCCACGGGAGGCAGAGAGGCCAGGAGCTGCCCATGGGTAAGGGCCCAGGGCTGGGTTGGGGGACGGCTCAGGCATCGGCCGCTGCGTCTCAGAAGACCGCAGGCCATGTTCCACAAACACCCGCCTGGGGGCAGAAACCGGAACTGTGGTTACCTGTGACCCGCCCGCCCTTTGTCCAGAAAGAGGGACATTCCGCAGTACACACATCCAGTCGCTGTGTTGTGCACCTTGAGTTCACACAGGGTCACGTGTCAGCTGTTCTCAGTAAAACTAGGAGAAAAGAAAGAGTAAAAAGAGGCCCGGAGAATCGACGGGAATTTGAGAGTCCAGAGAGGAGATGAAGGGGTGGAGAAGCAGGGACCCCAGACTCCGTGTGGCCGGCCTGGGCCCTGGTCCCAGAAGATGCAGTGAGGAGCCGGGGCTCTGAAGACTAGGCCCCAAACAGGATGGATTTAGGAAACCAGGGAAGGCAACTGTGTCAACTTTGTGTGGGGGGGGGTCCTGTGTCTCCTGCCTTCAGTGACAACCCAGTGGACACAGCTCTGCCCCGGGTGATCAGGGCAAATGCTCACCAGGCTTCCAGTCTGAAAGTCCTCGGGAGGGGACTGGCCGTGGGCAGCTCCCATTGGCAGCCCCGGGGACAGGGCAGGCCATGGGCTCACAATACACTGGGCGGGGGGGCACCCACAAACCCTCTCCTTACTGATGGGAAGGTGACAGCTGAATGACTGGCCAGCTCCGTGCTCCTCCCCTGAGCACTGACCAGTACGTGCAGAGAGATGGACAGACAGACAGACAGACAGACACCAGTGCAAGGCAGAGGCTGTAGCTGTGGAGCGGGGGTTCTAGCTGTGGGCACAGGTTGGGGTGGTAACAGCTGACCTTTGGCCCGAGTGTCTCTGAAAGTCAGGCCTGCGGTCAGCCTCCAGTCCCCCCAGGGCTCCTGCCTGGGGGCTCCTGCCTGGGGGCTCCTGCAGCCCACTGCCCAGGTGCCTGTGCTCCAGCTCAGATTTCCTCACTCTGAGCCCATGGTCTTAGGAAGCCGCCCGTGGTCTTAGAAAGCGCCCCCGGCTCTGCCATAGCATCAAACGAAATGGGGTGACATGTGGTGGTCGCCAAGGATGCCCGGGCCTGGGGGGAAGCCAGGGCCTGAGCTGGAGCTTGGACCAGCTGCTCGCCCAGACCTGAGCCCCTCAGGACCCCCGCCAGGCCCCCTTCTAAGACCCAGCATTCCCTGGGCTTGCTGTGGGAGCGGCAGGCATCCCCCCCAGGGTTGTGAGAACTGACTTCCCCGAGTGTCACCAGCTGCAGAAGCCCATCGTAAACCGTCCCAGCTTCCAGCCACCCAGGGCTTTCATCCCCCCACCCCAGCTGCTCATTACCCTGCTTAATTAGGCCAGGAAGTGCTCTGCAGAGGACACTCTCGGCAGGAGATGAGGGGGGTGGGCGTGGGGGGAGGTCCCAACAGCTCCACTTCCTGAAGTTCCAATGGGGGCTGCTGGACGCGGTGGGAAGATGCATGCTTGCTCCCAGGCCCTCAGAGCCGATCTGAGCACTTGGAGGNAAGCAGCTGGTGTCCAGTGTCAGATGGCGGCCAGGGTGGGGGTGGGGGTGCGGTGGAGGCAGCATCCTTGCCCTTCCACCCCTCATCCCCCAGCCTTGCTCTGGAGGAAACTTGAGGAAGGGGAGACAAAAGTTCCTGAGCAACCCCTGCCTATGGGTGCATCCATGCTAAACTTACCTCACTTCAACCGTAAAAGTATCTGCTGAGGCTTCGAATAGGAAGGAGTAAACTGAGGCCCAGGTGGGGGCGGGGAAAAGCCAGGAACGCACGGCAGACACTGTGCCCCGGTCAAGGGCGGATGCCTGGTCTGTTTCATTGCCTGGAAGTGCCTGGAAACGTCAGAACCACAGTGGGAGGGAGGCCTCAATCTCAGCACCCAGCAGGGTCATGTCCTTCAGGGGAAGTTGTCCCAGGACGACTGTCCAGAGCAGCCACCTTCCTGGCCTGGAGCCCATGTCCGCTGGCCTGGAGCTCCGGAGCTGTTGGCCGGATAGTCCTGGCCCATGCTCCATCCATGCTTCATGCCGGCCGTTTCCATCATATCAACGTTTTCTGAGAAAATGTGCATTTGAAAACGTGCATCTTGAGAAGTGGCCTCTTTTCCCTCTCCTGTAGGAAGACAGAAGTGAGGGTTAGTTCTCCTGTCCATCAGCGCTAAGATACGGGTTTCCAGAGTAATTCTGGAAAGAACTCTGCTTTTATCTCACCCACCCCTGGACAACCAGAGCATGGGGTCTCCTCAACCCTACCCGAGGAGGGCAGGGATCCCTTCATCCCCAAGGAGTACCCGGGACCTGGAACCTAGCCTCCCCAGGACCTCAGAGGTATCTGAGCTTCCTTGGCCTCCCATATCTCTGGCCCTGCTGGTCGTGGTGCTCGGGGACTTCCGTGGTTGGAAATCCATACCATCAGAGAGACTTCCCAGCTGAGCCTCCAGAGCCGCAAGCCCTGTGGACCTAAACCTGGAACCCTCTGGCTTGGTCACTCTGGGCTGTGAGCTAAGGGCACTGAAGCCAGCAGAAGCGTCCGGTTACTTTGGGGAACACAGGCTGGGTCGAGGCACAGGGAGGTGCCTTGCACCCCATACTCGGGGTCCCGGCCTCGGCGTGGTCAGCACGAGAACGTGGAGCCCAGGCGCTGCCCATCCTGCGGGGCAGGAAAGGTCAGACCTCCAGCCAGCATGCTGGTGGGAGGATGCTATGAAGGCACTTTTCCCACCCCCGACCAACCCCCTTCTCTCCACCGCCAGGAGACACGGCCCCTGCACGCTCTGACTCCCACACAGAGGCAGGAGCAGCTGGGAGCAGACACCTGCAGCTGCCATTGTCCCCCGACCTGAGGGGGTGGGAGGCCCTGGGAGAGCCTAGCTTTGTCTGTCACAGGCCCACTCGGGGCACTCGGGGTGCCTCCTCCAAGGCACCCAGGGGAGGCTCCAAGAGGGGATTTCAGGGGTCCTGCCCGAGGGTNCTCTCCACCGCCAGGAGACACGGCCCCTGCACGCTCTGACTCCCACACAGAGGCAGGAGCAGCTGGGAGCAGACACCTGCAGCTGCCATTGTCCCCCGACCTGAGGGGGTGGGAGGCCCTGGGAGAGCCTAGCTTTGTCTGTCACAGGCCCACTCGGGGCACTCGGGGTGCCTCCTCCAAGGCACCCAGGGGAGGCTCCAAGAGGGGATTTCAGGGGTCCTGCCCGAGGGTGGGGCGGTTACCTTCCTTGGTGACACCCCTGTTCCTTTCCCGGCTCCCCTGAGCCTGGCCAGGCCGGGGCCCCGTGGCTCTCCTTGCCCTCTGGTCTGCTGGGCCACGACGTCTAAGTGCAGGGCGGCAGTCCCACCGAACAGCCGGGTGCACCCAGGCAAGATGTGGGTGGGCACTGCCGACCTGCCGGGACACGTGGGGCTGGTTCCAGGACATTCCGGGCCACCTACCTACCTAGAACCCAGGTGCCAGTGCCGCCTGGGGACAGAGGGGGCTTCGGGGAAGACTGGGCTCCCCATCCAAGTTGTCGAGGGGGTGGGGCAGGCATGGACCCTGCAGGTGACAAGCCCAGTGCAGACCGGAAGGGAAGGTGGGCTCCTGAGAACAGGGGGCAGCCGGAGCCGAGTAGCAGGGTGGAGGGGAGCTCTGAGGACCGGGTTCCCAACTGAGAAGCAGAGGCGAGGCGGACGGGGTTCCCAGCTGGAGTCCACAGTCGGCATAGGCCCCAGGGGTAGGGAGCAGCCCCAAGCCCGCTCCCCGGCCCTCTCTTCCTGCCCCTTCCTGTGATTCATCCTGCCGCCTCACCACCAGCCCCTGAATTCCCCGTGGGCGATGCTGTCAGCCTGGCTCTCGAGGATAAGAGCAGGTGTTTTGAGATTCCCAGGTGTTAACAAGCCCAGCACGCGGTTACATCACTTACAACACACCGTTTCTCATTTATACCCGCTCATGCCCGCCCCCCTCTTCCTCCCATGACCTTCAGGCCCCTCCTCCCCTCCCGTGCTGACCTTGCAGATTTAGAGCCGCGCATCTGCCTGCCGTCTTTCCTTGCCTGTCAGCTTCATTGTGGCTGTGGGTGACTTTTTCCTCTTTTACAAGTAAACAAATATAACACATTCAGAACAAATCAAGTCCCTTCCACCTCCTCTGCACAATGGCTCCTATCCCCCGTCCCTAGCCCATGGCCTCTGCCCACATTTGGGGTGCGCCGCCCAGGGGTCACCTCACTCAAACACACCCACTTGCCTGCTGGACCCAGACTTCTACTCTGGGTTTCTTGTCCAGGGTGTATGCTCAACTGTTGTTTCTAGCTGCTTCACAGTATGACTAGTCTGGGGGTCATGATTTAATTTTTCCCTTATCAATGGATATTGGGGTCCCTTCTTCTTTTTTTTTTTTGCTCCGATACCTTGGGCAACTTCTTCACAAGGCGGGTAAGTTTACTCCTTGGAAAACCTTCAGCAGGGCAGCACAGGGCCTCCCTGGTGGTCCAGTGCTTAACCCACCAGGAACACTGGTTTGAGACCTGGTCTGAAAAGATCCCACATGACTCAGAGCAGCTAAGCCCGTGCGCCGTAACCACTGAACCAGCACTGTAGGGGCCTTGCACCCCAACCACTGAAGCCCGTGTGCCTGGAACCTGTGCTCCTCAACAGGAGAAGCCGCTGTAGAGAGACGCCCGCGCACCACAATGAAGAGTAGCCCCTGCTCGCCACAACTAGAGAAAGCCTGTTTGCAGCAACCAAGACCTACCATAGCCAAAATAATAATAATAATAAATACATGATTCTTTAAAAAAATAGCATTAAAAAAAAAAAAAAAACCTGGGGCAGCAGGAAGATTCCAGCACCACTAGTGCTGGCTCACTGGGTCAGCCTGGACAACCTCGTGCCATGTTGCCCTCGGCCCCTGCCCCCCAGCCCCATCCTGAGGGAGGAAGGTGCCGCTTCCCTGTTTGCATCTGGGCCGGGCTCCTGTTCCTGCCCACCCACTTCTCTCGGGCGCCCTTTGGACAAAGCGGCTGGGACGTCTCCTCTTCCTCTCGCCCGCCCGCCGGCCAGGCCACTCTGGACTGTCTGCTTCTCTGTCCCACCCCTGTGCTCTGCATCCTCTGAACCTCGATTTCTGGGGGACTTTCCGGGGCCCCGCCAGGTCCTCTGTCACAGGTTCTTTGGTTCGCAGCCCTGTCCCCTCACACCCGTGGAGTCCCCACACCATCTCCTCCCCCCCAGCAGCCTCTCCTCCAGACCTTTACCAGGTCTGGAAACAGAGCGGAGAGGCAGCGATTATCTAATGAGCCCACACAATGCGCACGGCCAATTAAAATATCCCTCGGTTTTTCAGGCCGAGGTCTGCCCTTCACAAGATCTGTCATGCCATCTATATGATTGGGTGACAAGAACTGATGTTCATCTCAGTGACGAGCGAGAATTTCAGCAACCTCTCTGGCTCCCCAAATAGAGGATGTTTAAATACACTCACACGTAACATACAAAAGCAAAAACACACAGGAAGTTACTGTCTTGGGTTTGCGAACTGGAATCCATCCTCAAAATGGGGATTTCTGTGGAAAAGGCTGTTTGCACAGAAACTAAATCTCAGCATTTTATTCATAGATGGAGCCTTTGCAAAACACAGAGCAGAAATTAGTGCAGCAGCTTTTGTGACTCCAGAGACCTTGACATTCCTCCCTTCCGCCTTGTTACAAAAGTGCAAACCAGAGGAAGTCTCTGGGATGGGACCTGGGGTTGGTGGAGGAAACCTCAACACATTCATATTTTATTTGCCGATACCAGTCAGAAAATACCCAATGTTCATGACAGTTTTAGAAAACACTTAAATGATTTCTGTTGTTTTCCTGAGCCAACAACTAGATGTATTATTTTTGGAGCTAAAACAATAATCAGGTGCTTTTATTGATTTTAAAAGATTTGACCATTATTATTGAACTGGATCTAACATATCTTTGGGGGAAAGCATGCATTTAAAAGGGCTTCCCTGGTGGCTCAGTGGTAAAGAATCTGCCTGCATTTCAGGAGACATGGGTTCAATCCCTGGATGGGGAAGGAAATGGCAACCCCCTCCAGTATTCTCATCTGGAAAATCCCATGGACCGAGGAGCCTGGAGGGCTGCAGTCCACGGGGTCACAAGAATGAGACATGACTTAACGACTGAACTATCACCTCCATACTTTTAAAGCATGGAACATACCTTTCTTGAGTAAGTAAAACAAATAAAAACACATTTGAGGTTTTTCCTACATTCGTTCTCCAGCCAGCATCCTCTTTCTTTCCATCCTTGCTCTCCTCTTGGGTTATCAGTCCTGAGGGTGGGGTATTGTGAAAACACCCTCAAAGCAAAACAAAAACCATTTCTCCCTCCCCGCCGCTTAACCTGTCCACTGAGGGGTTCCTGGGGAGTCCGTGGGATCTCGGGACAGAAGTGTGTTGCTTATTTCTTTCACTGTAAAACACACCTTAGGGCCGTGCAGGGTGTCTGTTAGCGTCACAGTTTTGGGATTAATAGAATGAAGGAAAGGTAGACGTACATCCAGGATAAGTGTGCAACAAGGACCCAGAGAGGAGCCGTTTCTTTGCTGGAAGGGGTCTGAGGACATCTGGCCAATCTCTCAGGGAACAGAACGCTGGTACAGAGCCAGGGAGCTGCCGGGGGGCTTGCAGTGGCTGTGGGGCCAGGCCAACCATGGCCAGAGGGAGGTCATCTGTTGGGACCATCCGTGATGTCCACTTCTGCACCAGGGCCTCCGCTCCTGGCCCAGCGTGCACACCTGGGGTGATGGGAGGTGGTCCTTGAGGTCCTGACCACCTGATTTCTAGACTCCTGTGAACTGGAGGCCTTGTGATGAGAATTCCTGCGGACACAGCATCCTGCCGAGATGCTCTCCTCCCAGGTTACTCAGAAAGACTACCGAATCAGTAAGGGACCTGCATGGCTTGTGCACAGGACATGATAGTCAGCATCGCTAAGAGCAGACTCTGCACCCTGTGCTCACGTGTCGCGACTCCGTGCTGAAAACATACGGTACAGAGAAAATAAAAACTCTCCCACGGGTACACTGTGTACAATGCCTAAAGTAGGTCAAAACTGATTGTGACTACCTAGAAACATGTTTCCTTTCTAGGAAAATTGTTACTTAAGTTTGATAAAATCCAACCCTAGTTACTTTACCCAGGAAAAGAAAAAAGACATTTTCATTTTGGAAACAAAATCACAACATCAGGTTTAGGTGCTGTGTGTGTTGTTTTCATGGGGATACATAAATTAGAGTAACCTTTATTCACATGATACAGAAAACCACAAAGAGAAAGTATTCACAGGTTTGTTTTTTTTTGTAAAAGGCAATTGATTTGCAAGTTAATAATTTGTTTTTATTTGACTCTTTTCCCCCCTAATGATCCAAAACGGCTTAGTAGATAACTGTGATGATTACTTTACAAAATGGGCAATAAATTTCACTCCTAATCCAAGCGGTGTTTACTGCATAGGACATGGTGTGGGCTGTGGGTCCAGGGCAGAGAGGAAGGATGTTCCAGCCTCTGCAGAGTCCTAGGTGAAGAACAGTGTGATGCTGGTGAAGGCTCGAGGACAAAGGCAGCGAAGCCCTGCGTGTGTCAGGTATGGGCAAACACCCACCTCCTTCCCCTCAGTCCTATGGAAACAGCCTCATTCCCGGAGCCAGAGCAGGGAGCACCACGCTGAGTACACCCGCTGGAGGGAGACCTGGATGGAGGTGGGGGGTGGGGCAGGCAGGAGGAGGCCACTGGTCGCCCGTATGTCCAGATCCAGGCCAGAGCCGGTGACGACCCCCAGTGGTCAGCACCCCAGTCTCCTGGCTCCACGGCGAGACCCGAGTCCTCAACAGCTCACAGACCATGGAATTTCTCAGACAAATAAACTCACTTAATTGCCTTCGCAGATCATCCGAGTTTCTCATGGACACTGGAGGGGCGAGGTGAATGGCCCACTGCACAGAGTCAGCCTGAAGGCCCATGACCGTCGGCACCATCCCTCCAGCATTCAGAGCAGCCCGGGAAGCTCTCCCAATCACACCTGAACGCTGAACCAGGCCACCATGCACCACAGCTTCCTTCCAGACCACTGTGTGTGTTTGTGTTCACGTGTGTGTGCACCTGTGTGGGATGCGACGGGGGGGGGGGGGGGGGGCAGGGGNAGGAGGGCTGGGTAAGTGCTGGCAAATATTAGTACCAGAGCCTTAGAACCAGGGACTCAATATTCATAAAATGCTTGTATTAGCAGAGAGCAGAGAGAACACTGAATCCAGCTTTCCTCCCCTGGCTTTGAGATGACATAACTGAGGCCCTGAGAGAAGGAAAGGATTTGTCTAAGTTCATAAAAGGGGGGCAGCCCCTTTATGTACCCACTCATGGTCTCTTCTGAGCTGCTTCCCCCTCCCACGGTCACTCCATTCCTACCACAGGCTGCCAAAGGCAGACCCACACATCCAAACACACAAAGCCAAACCCCTCCCCAGGGGTCTGGAGCAAAGGTGGATATTGTCTTCCCTCTCGGGACCCTGGGAGTGACCACGTGGTGAGGCTGTGAGTCCAGGCCCTGGAGGCTGAGTTACTAACCACTTGGCTGAGACACTGTCTTCAGGCTTCCTTGGCCTCACCAGCTGCTACTCCCAGCCTCACTTCCCGTGGGGCACTGCGCTTTTCTTGTGTTGATGTTTGCCCAGTGTCCTTCCTTGGGGGGACTATCTGCACCAATGCCCCCGTCTCATCTAATTTAGATGGGGCACTAACCCCAGGGGTCCCCACCCCGACCACACAGGGCACTTGACACCCCCCTCCAAGCCCATTGGTAGTTCCCTCGCAGTAAATACTGAGCAGAAACCAGGGGCTAGAGGTAAATTGGAATCAGCGCCTGAGAGCTGCCTAACTGCTGAGAATCCTTTCAGAGTGGGTAGCTTGATCCTTGCTTTGGTTCTCTGGGGCTTCCCTTGTGGCTCAGCTGGTAAAGAATCCGCCTGCAATGTGGGAGACTGGGTTCGATCCCTGGGTTGGGAAGATTCCTTGGAGGAGGGGAAGGCTACCCACTCCAGTATTCTGACCTGGAGAATGCCATGGATTGTACAGTCCACGGGGTCGCAAAGAGTCGGACAGGACTGAGCGACTTTCACTTCACTTTCACTTGGTTCTCTGAGCTGTTCTCCCCACTCCCCTCCTTCA
>SJYV01025201.1:11797-22650 GCA_006410875.1 Neotragus pygmaeus
CCAGTCAGCAGAAATCCTTTGCTGTTGTTTATAAACAAAGCATCAGATGCAACATTTTAATCTCAGCTTTGCAAAAAGGGAAAAATTAAAGACGGAGTACATGTTCATTTGATCTGTGTCATATGTGAACTCCGGGAGTTGGTGATGGACAGGGAGGCCTGGCGTGCTGCAACTCATGGGATCGCAAAGAGTCAGACACGACTGAGCGACTGAACTGAACTGATACGTAAGCATACACATGTATGTAAGTATAATTTACCTTTTTAAATGACGCTGCTATAGGCTGTTTAAGGTTAGCAACTAGGTTTGTTTGGTTTCCTTTTTTGAAACAAGGATCCTTGGGAGCATTCTGTGCCTCAGCGAACTCCAAAGTCAGTTCCCGCCTCAGTGATCACGCCACCTGCCACCTCTGGGCTCAGCGGCCAACTGGCCGGCGGGGTCCTGGAATCAAGAGGCCGCCTCGGCAGTCAGCCCCACTGGAGAGGCAGCTTCTCACTGCAGCCTGCTGCATGTGTCCCTCCGTTCCCTCTGCTGAAGGATTGAATTTTTAATATTTTATTCCCCCAGGAAAACCAGCAAAAACAGGGTCTTCCCTGGAAGTCCAGTGGTTAAGACTTCACCATTCAACACAGGGGACGTGGGTTCAATCCCTGGTCGGGGAGCTAAGATCCCATGTGCCTCTCTCAGTGGAAAAACCAAAACATAAAAGCAATACTGTCATAAATTCAATAAAGACTTTCTTAAAATATGGTCCACACGCAAAAAATATATATATATAAGAAACCTGGAAAAAGCAAATGGCTGATGAGGTGACTAACACACGCTTAGGATAAAGACACCATACTAGAGTGTTCTTGGTGCTTCAAACTGTTGTGTGGTGTGATTACTGGACGATCGTGGGTTCTTTTGCTTTGGCACATTTCCTTAGTTGGGAGGTGGGGAGAGGTAAATCCTCTTTATATTTCATCAAGAGTATGAAGGACTATACAAATTAACATTCATTCAACACACTCCCCACATACATGTAAGATACCTGGAATGGGCGGGGGAGAGCACTACACTGACTCTCAGACAGTGCTCACTGCTCTGTAGAAATGTGTGTCTACAGAAACCATGTGCTGAGTTCATTCAGTCGTGCCCGACTCTTTGCCACCCTATGGACTGTAACACACCAGGCTCCTCTGTCCATGGAATTTTCCAAGCAGGAACCCTGGAGTGGAGTGGGTTGCCATTTCCTTCTCCAGGGACAGAAACCCTGATCTTGATATTTCGGTCAAGAACAGAAAAACAACCACAAAAAAGAGAGACTTTGAATCAAGTGTGAGAGTAGGCTGCATCCCATGTAACTGGGGCTGCAGAGGTTCTCATCTTTTTGTCCCTGCAGTGCCCAAGCAAAGCTTTGTGCGAGTATTGATACATAACCTGCATCTACTGAAATACAGGGCATTATTGAAATGAAGGAGAAGGGGTAGCAGGGGATGAGACAGTTGGGTGGGATCGCCAACGCAAAGGACGTGAATCTGAGCATACTCCAGGAGATGGTGAAGGACAGGGAAGCCTGGCATGCTGCAGTTGATGGGGTAACAGAGGCGGACGTGAGTTAGCGACTGAACACACATATTGAAATACAATGACTTTAAGGGACTGGGTCTGTGATGGCCTGAACGCGTGTGTCCCTCCAAATTTGACATGTTAAAATCCTGATCCCCAGGGTGACGGCAGAGCCTTGGAGAGGTGATCAGGGCGTGGAAGTGACCAGGTTGTGTACAGGATGAGTGCCCTCCCTCCTTCCCACTAGTGAGGGCACGACAGGAGGATGGGGTCTCTGAACCAGGAAGGGCCCTCCCCGGACTCGGACACTGCCTTCATCTGGGACGCTCAGCCCCCAGACCGTGAGAGCTACTTGCAGGCTCTGGTGTCTTGTTGAAGCAGCCCACGTGGACTGAGACAGGGTCCCAGCCCCACACTCCATGCCATCAGCGTCTGAGAGGTCCTGCCCTGTGCTCCTGGCTGCAGACGCCACGACCACCCGGTGGTCACCACGGCGTTAGCTATCGCCAGAAGCAGATCATCTATCTGTTTCCACTCCATCAAAGTCAAAACCGCCCGTCTGCCTGGCAGGAGAAAGTCCTCCATTCCCAGCTCTGGACGAGGAGACTCCTGGGCATTAGGGACCAGAAGGGAAGGTCAGAAAAGAAAGGTCAAGTTTGCTGACAAGCTCAGGCCATCGTAGAGCAAGAAAACAGAGGGATTTTAGCCCAGGGGACGCATCTGTGATGGGGCACCTGGTGTCCTTTTCTTGACCTGCTGCTGGGCAGCTGTCAGCGATTGCATCATCCCTATTTTCCCGTTTCTATAAAATGAAGGGACTGAACTAGATGCCTTTGAAATCAGTTTCAGATCTAAAGCTCTGATTCTATAATTAAGTCCTCCAGCTTGACTGAGGTATAATTGACAAGAAACTTGTACGTATGTGTGGAATCCACCTGCCACCTCCCCAGCACCTCCGTGTATACAGTAAGGACAACCCAGATCCACTCTCAGCAAAGTTCAAGTGTACAACACGCATTATTAACCAGAATCACCCATGACATCTGATGTGAAACTCTAAGTTCACTTAAGCCAACTTAATAACGGCCCTGATTAAACTGTTTTTAGGTTTGCTAAGTTCAGCTCACAGGAAAGCCCTTGCTAAGACAGTAGCACGTCTTGGTCACTCGGAGCCCTCGCCAGCGACTGACCTGAACCCCAGCTTTCAAGGTCACGGCTCACCTGCTCTCCCTCAACCACCCTGCAGGTGCCGTGTACCACCTGCAGAGAACAGAAGCCGAGGAGGATGGGGGAGGTTAAGCCTCTCTTTACTCTGATCTAAGTTTCCTCCCCGACCCACTGGTCTGTTCCTAGCATTTAATCACTTCTTTGGAACCAAGTTAATTGCCTTTTTTTTTTTTCCTTTCTCTCTCTCTCTCTCTTTTTTTTTTTTTTGCTTGTTTAGATAACAGTCTGTATCATCTTCAAAGGCCAAACATCTGGAAGAGAAACAGAATGACATCTAATAATTTACTGGCCTCTGCTTCTAATTAATAATTTTGGACACTTTAACCTATAGGGCCTGTTACAGGAAGCTCAGACTTTTAACTGGAAAAGACAGGGACTTGTGTATTAAGGGGGTTAGGTGCGTATTAAGTTGTTTTATTTATGATAGTTACTCATTTATTTGGCTGCACCAAGTCTTCACTGTGGCCTATGGATCTCAGTGTCTGGACCAGGGATCAAACCCGGGCCTCCTTTGGGAGTGAAGAGTCTGAGCCACTGGACCACCAAGGAAGTCTAAGTTGTTTTATTTTTAGTCAAAGACAATTTCTGGTGGCCCATCACTCCCTTTAAGAGCTGACTTGAACAGTAAAGAAAGCACCAAACACGCCCAGCACAGGACAAGGTTTGAGATAAACTGTCTCTTGTCCTTGTTCCGAAAACAACCATCAGAAAAGAGAGCTGGAGAGTAAAGTGGTTGCTCCTCTGATGGGTTCTGAGGGGTGCTCCAGAGCCCTGACTGGGAAGAACTCTGGTGAAGCCTCAGAACAGCGAAGCTCCCTCCGGTCTGTAGGTGGGTAAACTGGTCCAGCTCCTGGAGACCAGCTCCTTCCCAAACTGTGGGCTCAGTCACCTGCTAACAAGGAGGGCTGCAAGGGCACCAGGTACTAAGGAGACGCACAGCAGGGGCTGGCATGCACCAGGCCTACCCTCCTTTCGGTCTGTTCACTGGACCCCGGTCTGTCCTCACCTGCCCACCCCGGGCCTCGGGCCTCTGAGTGCTCACTCCTCTTGCCGCAGCTCTGTGTGTGCCCGTGACTCTGTGTGTGTGCGTGTGCCTTGCAGATGCCTGGGCCTGTGAGCGTGTGCCTATATGCGTGCGCGTGCCTGTGCATGCCTGTGTGCCTGTGCGTGTGCCTTTGTGCCTGTGCGTGTGTGCATGCGGGTGCCCCCCGCCCACAGTGACCCCTGCTGTAGAAGCTCTTCTGTCCCTTCTTGCTCTCCCTCCGTTTGCCTGAAGCCCAGCTCCCTGCAGCGCCCTGCCCCCCACTCAGGCTTCTCCTGGGCCTCCGTCTCCTCATGACCCCAGGAAGGGGGCCACCCCCAACCCCTGACCTCCTGCCCCCTCCCCTGAAGGAAATCGTGTCCCCACTGTAAGGGCCTGAAGGCTGCTTCTCCGCTGCAGCTCCACTCAACTCAACCTACGTTTCTGGAGCAACTGTCCTTTGCAAGGACCTACGAGGTGGGAGGTCCTAAAACTGGTTTAAGGCAAAAAAAATCAAAATCATGGCTCTTGAGCTGGGATTGGAAGGAAGGTGGGGATTTTTCCAGGGTGAAGTAGGTGGGCAAGGTAGACTGCAGTAGGTCCGTTTGGTTGGATTTGATTGTTTCAAGACTCTCTCCCCAAGTGCCCCCAACACAGGGAAGGACTGCAAGGGCCACGTACTCCCTGGACACTTGACACAGGGAGCCACCGGCTTTCTCACCTGTAATCTGAAGTCAGGGTTCCTAGGCACTAGTGAGTCTCTTCCACAGCAGCTGAGGACTTTGCACTTGGGAACGCAGGGCAGCATCCTCTGCCTGTGCCAGCAGGGGACCCGAGCCAACACCTAGGGAAGAACGGGGAGCGGGGGAGGGGGCAGCACCTCCCAGGCCCAGGCCCCAGGCCCTTGGGAAGCTTGACCAGATGTGACCCCTGGGGTTTGATGACACTTCTTCACATCCTTATAACAAGCTTTCTCTTTTTATGCTTGCTTATGTCTTTCAGTTACTTACCATCAAAAACACTTAACTAAGACATAGTAGCCTAAACTGGAGAAGGAAAGGGCAATCCACTCCAGTACTATTGCCTAGAAAATCCCATGGACAGAGGAGCCTGGTAGGCTACAGTCCATGGGGTCGCAAAGGGTCGGACACGACTGAGCGGTGTTCCTGTTCCTGTACTAATTCTAAACACTGGAATTGGTAAAAGGAGGTGGGGTCTGAGATGTTCCCTTCTGCCCAGAGTTCAAAGTAGGAAGTGCTTGGCCCTCGGGATGGAGGGCAGGTTGTCGAGACACTTGGTGGAGGCCCTCAGTGCCATAGGGAAGTCAGGAGCAACAGGGAAGTCAGGAGCAACATTGTTTAAGAAGTAAAGAACTATTGACCTTTCTGCAAAACAGCGGTTCAGTTTCAGAGCGGAGTCCAGGGAGCTGATCCAGGATGAAAGCAGAGTGTGTTTAAACCCAACTGGTAGAGGACAATTTTTTTATTTACGTTTCTAGGCCTTGAGAAGAATCACCTGACCTGTAACCTTGGTTTATTTGTAAAATGAAAATATTAATACTTAGCTCATAAGATATGGAGGGAAGCCCTATGAAATAACGATAATAAGTTGACGAATACTAAGCACGCAAATGGTATTATTTTTATCTCTCTTTTCTCTAAATTCCTCTGACATTACCAATACCGTACACACTAGCCCTCTGTTTTTATTTTGGCTGCACAGCTTGTGGGATCTCAGTTCCCCTCCCCGGGATGGAACCCAGGCTCCGGCAGTGAGAGCACCAGAAGAATCTAACTTATAGGCCTCCAGGGAACTCGCTAGCCTTATTGATATTTTAATTATTTTAAGGGTGCTGACTTTGTATTGTAATCAGGTGAAAGGCCTCCAGGCAGTGAGGACACCTTAAATGGGTTTTGCGTTTCTCTCTTTCCCGTGCAAACGTCTGGGCGCGTGAAGGACAGTGTCCGCTAACTGACTGGCTGTTAGCAGCAGCAGCAGCATGTCTGTGCTGGCATTTAGAAGCTGATAAACAATTCCCACATGTTGACTCTTCATGAGCTAATGGTCTGGGTTTGGGGCTGAAAAGGAAAATGACCACATCACTGAAGCCACTTCCCAAATTATGGGATTTAATGAGCCAAGGAAATTAAATTATCCTCTAAAGTGTACTTTCTGGTTTACATTATGACTGGGTGGCAGCCGTTGCTACTATCAGACTTTTTTGGAAAAATTACACACACAACTGGGTTCAAAACACTATGATTTTACATGTTCGTCCACGTGTATGAAGAATCTACTATGTGAACTGTCTGATGCACAGATGTACACCGAATAGGGTCCCTGCCCACAAAGTCTGTGATCTGTCAGGAGGGCCAGGCTGTGGAAATGAAGAACAATCACAACATGAAGCACTAAGTGAGAAGTAGAATACAAGTGGTAGAAAGTGTAAAAGAGTTTAAGAGGGTCAATAAGTCAGGAAAGGCTGCCTGGAGGAGGTGTCGAAAACACTGGGCTTTGGAGGGTGAATAGGATTTGGGATTTCAGTAGCAGAGGTGGGAGAACTTCCCCTCTGGTCCAGTGGTTAAGACTCTGCCCTCCAGTTCAGGGGGCATGAGGGCCCAGATTTGATCCTTTGTCCGGGAACTAAGATACAACGTGCAGCCAAAATAAGTAAATAACTAAATAGTGGAGGTTGGTCAACAACCCTTTGAGCTGAGTGATGTGAAAAAGACCCAGAGCTTGAAGATGCTGAGCTGGCAGAGGAATCGCTGGGAGCTGGATCTGGGAAAGCTTCCCGAGCTTCTGGGAGCTTGGAGTTAGTATATTGGACAGGAGGAGACCCCAGAGGCCTCTGAGAGCAGAAGAAGGTCGTGTGAGATTTATTGTACAATTTGTGATTAATTGGTGGTGAGGTGCAGGTGGGAGGAAGCAGGAGTTACAGCTTTGTTCTGGTGCATGGTGAGAACGTCAATTCAGGGGAGCACCAGGGTGGGCAGGGTGCAGACAAGTGAAGGACTCACCAGCTATTTGGACATCAAAGTCCAGGGGGACATCAAAGAGCCCATCTTCCAGAGACAACAAACTGGGATCCAGGAGTGTTGATCCTGGTGCTGACGGGGCCACTGAGTCAGGGTCTGGGGGTACTGGGACTGGGGCTGGAGCTCGGGGGAAAAAGCAGGAAGGACTCAGAGCTCACTGCCTATGCTGGATGGAGCTCAGAAGGATCATGTGATAAAATGCACAGAGGAAAGCAGGTGAACAGGCCAAGCTGAGTCACCTTGCGGGAGCTGGAGAAGGAGACAGAGAATCCAAGGACAAAACAACCACAAGTAACCTCGATTAAGTGCTCATCACGTTCCAGGCACAACTCTGAGGTCCTTTCGAGTATTAATTCATATAACTCTTACAACCATCTAGCAAGGGGATCATCACTAGTACAATCAGAGACAGAGACAGGGAACAGCTGCGGACCCCCCAGTGAGGCCCAGACCCGAGGGCCATGTCCTGGACTCTCAGTGTTTTGCCTCCAAAGTGCGGGTATAGGCCAGGGACGAAGGCATCTCAAGGTAGGGTGGTCTCCGAGAGCTGGTGAAGGACAGAGAAGCCTGGTGTGCTGCCGTCCATGGGGTTGCAGAGTTGGACACGACTTAGCGACTGAGCAATAATATGGGGCTCTGGCTGGGGTTTTGTTTGTTTATTTGTTTGCTTTTTGGCTGGGTCCTCGTTGCCACACTGGCTTTCTCTAGTTGTGGTGCTTGGGTTTAGGTTACCCCAAGGCATGTGGGATCTTAGTCCCTCAACCAGGAATCAAACCTGTGTTCCCCAAATTGGGAGGCTAGTTCTTAACCAGCGGACCACCAGGGAAGTCCCTGGCTTGGGTTTTTTATTCTACTTGATTATCTTTGTGCAGAATTCAGGTCTGTCCCCTCATTGGTGGCCTGTTAGCTCCTTAGGGATTATTTTTAACCCAGTGACGTACCAGGGAGACCTCAGATCCATCATCTTTATAATGACTCTCCAGCCATCCTAATCCATACTCACACGGACAGTCCCTGATTCTTCTCGACCATATTTGGCCTCTGGACTGTCTACAACATCCTCTAGAACAGAGGAGGCTCAGCCCTCCTTTCTCAATTCATTTATTTCTTTGTTCACCAGATAGTTATCAAAAGTCTGCTTTGGGGCTGGTGCTGTACTAGCTAGAGAAGATGAACAATGATCAAATGGTTACGTATTTGTGAGAAAATCAGAGAGTGTGATGTGAAGGACTGGAGAGGAAGGAGGAGGTGAGGGACTGGAGAGGGAGGAGGAGGTGGAGCTATTTCAGAGAGCGGCTCTGGTAACTAATAAGGACCTACTGTGTAGCACTGGAACCCTGCTCAACACTGTGATAACCTACATGAGAAAAGAATCTAAAACAGAGTGGACATATGTATTAATATATGCAGAACTGATTCACTCTGAATCAGAGTGAATATGCAGAAACCAACACAACATTGTAAATCAACTAGACTTCAGTAAAAACTTTAAAAGGGCCAGGGCTCAGAGTAAGAGATGACAAAGATCCAAACACTGTGAGAGATCCAGGCAAGGCATTCGTCCTGGGATAGAAACAGCTCAGAAGTGGGGTGTGTATCCTGTTCATTTCATGCCCCTCAGAGCATCCTCGGCTGTGTCTCAGTAAACATTCGGGCAGTGGCTTCTTGCAGGTATAATTGGGGGAAAACTACTGACTGTTACACTGGACTAGAGAGACATGTGTTGCCCAGAAACTTTTTTTAGAGGGCACTTTATTAAAACTAGAAATACCCAGTATTTTTATATGGGACGTGAATGGGCAGGGATGTGAAAAAGGTTTTTCCATATTTTAATATAGAACTCTTCTTTGCAGCAGTAACTATTATAATAAGATTTTATTGTCTTAACCAATTATTAGAACTGTGCACATTTTATTACATGTAAATTCCATTACAATTTTCTGCCTTATAAAAATAATTATTTTGGGACTTCCCTGCAGGTCCAATGGTTATGACTCCACACTTCCACTGCACGGGGCATGGGTTTGAGTCTTGGTCAAGGAACTAAAATTCCAAAAGCCATGCACCACAGCCAAAAAAGAATTATTTCAAGTAGCAATACATATATAAGGTTTAAAAATCAGAAAGCACAAACAGGAACTCAATGAAAAACCTTCCTCCACTTTTTCCTCTTGTACTGCCCAGATCCATCCCATTCCCACCCCCCAATCCCCAACATGTGGCTACTAGTATCAGCACCTGGTGTGTTCTTCCAGAGTTTCTTTCAGTTCAGTTCAGTCATTCAGTCATGTCTGACTCTTTGTGACCCCGTGGACTGCAGCACACCAGGCTTCCCTGTCCTTCACCATGTCCTAGAGCTTGCTCAAACTCACGTCCATCAAGGCGGTGATGCCATCCAACCATCTCATCCTCTGTCATCCCCTTCTCTTGCCTTCAATCTTTCCCAGTATTAGGGTCTTTTGCATTGAGTCAGTTCTTCATATCAGATGGCCAAAGTATTGAAGTTTCAGTTTTAGCATCAGTCCTTCCAATGAATATTCCGAACTGATTTCCTTCAGGATGGACTGGTTGGATCTCCTTGCTACAAGGGACTCTCAAGGGTCTTCTCCAACATCACATTTCAAAAGTATCTATTCTTCATCGCTTAGCTTTCTTTATAGTACAACTCTCACATCCATACATGACTGCTGGAAAAACCATAGCTTTGACTATACAGACTTTTGTTGGCCAAGTAACTTCTCTGCTTTTTAATATGCTATCTAGGTTGGTAAAGACTTCCGTGGTGGCTCAGACAGTAAAGTGTCTGCCTACAATGTGGGAGACCTGGGTTCGATCCCTGGTTCGGGAAGATGCTTTGGAGAAGGAAATGGCAACCCACTCCAGTATTCTTGCCTGGAAAATCCCATGGATGGAGGAGTGTTGTAGGCTACAGTCCATGGGGTCGCAAAGAGTTGGGACACGACTGAGCAACTTCACTTCACTAGGTTGGTTATAGCTTTTCTTCCAAGGAGCAAATGTCTTTTAATTTTATGGCTGCAGTCACCATCTGCAGTGATTTTGGCAAAATGGTTGTCTGAGGAGGCCTTACAAATAGCTGAGAAAAGAAGAGAAGCTACAGGCAAAGGAGAGGAGGAAAGATATAACCATTTGAATGCAGAGTTCCAGAGAATAGCAAGGAGACATAAGAAGTCTTCCTAAGTGATCAATGCAAATAGAGGAAAATAATAGAATGGGAAAGACTAGAGATCTCTTCAAGAAAATCAGAGATACCAAGGGAACATTTCATGCAAAGATGGGCTCGATAAAGGACAGAAATGGTCTGGACCTAACAGAAGCAGAAGATATTAAGAAGAGGTGGCATGAATACACAAAACTATTCATAAAAGATCTTAATGACCCAGATAACCACAGTGGTGTGATCACTCTCCTAGAGTCAGACATCCCAGAATGCAAAGTCAAGTGAGCCTCAGGAGGCATCACTATGAACAAAGCTAGTGGAGGTGATGGAGTTCCAGTTGAGCTATTTCAAATCCTAAAAGATGATGCTGTTAAAGTGCTGCATTCAACATGCCAGCAAATTTGAAAAACTCAGCAGTGGCCTCAGGACTGGAAAGGGTGAGTTTTCATTCCAATCCCAAAGAAAGGCAATGCCAAAGAATGCTCAAACTGCTGCACAACTGCACTCATCTCACACACTAGCAAAGTAATGCTCAAAATTCTCTAAGCCAGGCTTCAACAGTACATGAACTGTGAACTTCCAGATGTTCAAGCTGGATGTAGAAAAGGCAGAGGAATCAGAGATCAAATTGCCAACATCCACTGGATCATAGCAAAAGCAAGAAAATCCTAGAAAAACATGTACTTCTGCTTTATTGACTATGCCAAAGCCTTTGACCATGTGGATCACAACAAACTGTGGGAAATTTTTAAAAGAGATGGGAACACCAGACCACCTGACCTGCCTCCTGAGAAATCTGTATGCAGGTCAAGAAGCAACAGTTAAAACCGAACATGAA
>SJYV01025203.1:0-10607 GCA_006410875.1 Neotragus pygmaeus
AGAGTAATATCAATAACCTCAGATATGCAGATGACACCACCCTTATGGCAGAAAGTGAAGAGGAACTAATCTAGAAACTCTTTAAAAAACTTATTTTATTTTGGAGTATCGTCAGTTAACAATGCTGTGTTAGTTTTAGGTGTACAGCAAAGTGATTCAGTTATACATATACATATATCTATTCTTTTCAAAATTCTTTTCCCATTTAGGCTATTTGAGAATGCTGAAAGTGTTCCTTGTGCTACAGGGTAGTAGGTCCTTGTTGGTTTTCAATTTTAAATATAGTAGTGTGTACATGTCAATCCTAAACTCCCAATTTATCCCTCCCCCCTTAAGTACACCTATATAAAAAAAATTTATTCTAATATATTTTTCCACCTTTATCCTATACACCCTAGGATTCCCTAACAAACATTTCCAGGTATTTCCATATAAGGTGAAAACACCTTGTATCCATTTTGCTTTATGGGCAATAATTTTGCTAGTTTGTTTCCTGGGTAATAATTTTGTTTACCTTTATGGGTGACCCTAAAGCCTGCCATGACTGAATTCTGAAAGAAAAGGGAGATGGTTGAGCTAGTTTTGGAAGGGGATCCAGAGTCTCCAGACAAGCAAGTTTCACAGGGGATGCCATGCAAGTTTTTCAGAGATAGGTTGATGGATTTTCTCAGACAGTAAACTTTGTAAATGCAGGTTACCCACTGAAGAAGCCAATATCTTTTTCCGTAAACCATACATGGCTCCTAGTCCAGAACTTGAAGAGTTACAGAAAGATCTTGGGCAACAGCTGGAGCAGCTGCAAGCCACATTGCTTCTCCAGGCCCTCCCGGTGAGCAAGCAGATAGCGAGAGCATGCATCCTCATCCTCTGCCAGTACCCACGCCCACACAAACATCTAGGGCTGAGGGATGCTTCCGCCTTTTCAATCGCATACAAAATTCTCTTGTGACCTACCCTAACCTNGGCCCTCCCGGTGAGCAAGCAGATAGCGAGAGCATGCATCCTCATCCTCTGCCAGTACCCACGCCCACACAAACATCTAGGGCTGAGGGATGCTTCCGCCTTTTCAATCGCATACAAAATTCTCTTGTGACCTACCCTAACCTGAACCACTCAAGGAAGAGAAATCAGGAAAACCTAGTCTTGGCTATGTTGAAACAGCAAGGAAAAAAAATCATCACAATTTCTTATCCATATTAATGTGGGTTTATCCTCATATATGGGCTTCCTCGGTGGCTCAGCAGTAAAGAATCTGACTGCCAATGCAGGAGACATGGGTTCGATCCTTGGGTCAGGAAGATCCCCCAGAGAAGGAAATGGCAACCCACTCCAGTACTCTTGCCTGGGAAACCCCATGGACAGAGAAGCCCAGTGGGCTACAGTCCAAGTGGTCTCAAGAGTCAGATTCGACTTAGTGACTAAACAATAATATTCTCACATATATAGTGATATTATAACCTTTTTTTTCCCTCTGTTTGGTTTGAAACTGATTCACATGAAGTATCAAAGTTTGGTGACTATTTCCTCATTGTCCCACTTAATTCTGACTGAATTCTTTTATTTTCTTGCTTGATGATTGGGTATTGCATTTGTATTGTTTCAGAAGAAATAACACAAAGTATCAGATTTGAGTTGCTAGTGAGAATCTTTGACTGCGGCCAAGGTTTCCCAGATTAATACGTGGTCTCAGTCTTCTTCAGAATTCTCATCAGCTTACAGCATGATCATTTTTGTTTGGATATCAAAATCACATTTGTGTGCTGACATAGCCTGCTGAGGAGAAAAAATTTTCAGATATACAATGCATATTTTAACACAATCATGAGATACCTTGCTGCATCCTCATGCATGGCTGATAAATTATTGAATACTTTATTTATTCAATTCAAAGAAAACCCCAATGGTCCCTAATATTTTCTTTCAAAATCTCAGAAGCTTATAATTTTCTAGGTCCAGTATTTCTGTGCAGGAGAAAGCTGATTGGAAGAGGGAGCCTGTAGCTTCTTGAAATAACACTTTACATAATATTGACAGGAAAAAAGATCAAGGATGAAGAAATTATTGAGGTGACGGGTGACCCTAAATTTGCCATCAAGCTATAGGGTAATCAAATATTAGGGAGGAAAAAAAGCTGACTCCATGTTGGATCTCTTTTATTTTACCCTTTGCTTTTCATTGTTTTTCTTCTTCTTCTTCTTTTTTAAATCATAATTCTTAAAAGGAAACTGTCTATAGCTGTAAACATAGATAATGACTTGCCTCAGGGGACCATGACCCTCTGCCTGAATGTTAAACTGCTGCACCTCTGTTCCACTCACAGGGAAACACCCTGCCCCTGCCCCCCTGTGAATAGATGCAGAAAAGAAGAGTCTAATACCTCCTCTCGCTAAGGCTGGCCAAACCAGAAGATATTTTGCAAGACTTATTGCTTTTTTGCTTGACTTCCCCACTCCATCCGCCTTTCGGTTCTATAAAAGAAACTGGCATGCAGATCCCAATAAGATTGTACCCTAGGACTCCAGTCCACCTTCTTGGATGCCAGGCTTTCTAAATAAAATCACGATTCTAAGGAACACCTCTTCACCTCAACACCTGATCTCCAGGTTACTGGTCTGTTATGCAGCAAGTAGACCAAGCTTGGAATTGTTAACAGAGCCAATCCGGGTGCTGCCACTATCTTTACTTTTGGTTTGCTGTTATCTAAGCCAATATCCTTTGAAATATTGAATTGAGTAACTTACTCCCTGATGGGCAAGAAGAAGAAGCAAGACAACCCACATCTATATTTCCTCAGCAAAGTGGGCAGGAGGGAAGGAAGGAAAAAGAGCTATCAGGAAGAGATGGTCCACGGTTTTAAGGCTTTATCAGACCTGTGACTTTTCAATATTTTTGATTCTATGCTTCCTACAAGGCTTTCCAACAAGCTAGTAAAATTTTGTTTAGTTGAAAACATGGAGGTGATTTGCAAATATCTGAAAGGGGATGATTTATTTTTAGGATTTTATGTTCTTGCAGCTTCAGGTTTGAATCTCCAGTACATTTGATAGAGGAGAAGACACACATGTCCACATTAACTCTATTTCTGCAAGATGGAAGGGTGCTAAGGACGAAGTAGATGAGAAGTGGTCTCTTGAGGCTGGAACTATCTAGCTTTCTTCTCACTTTCCAGTCAGTCTGTTCACATATGGAATTTTCTCTAGACACAGTTATTGGTGAACATAAGTCAGTAATGCTTGAAAATTGTATTTCTTCAATAGAGTAAATACTATCTTTTGTACTTACATACTTTTTAAATACAGATAAATGTTAATTATTATATATTCTTATATCTACATGTAGTCTAATTGACTCCTTCAAAGAAAGCTTTCATAAATGTTATGATTCTTTCAAATTTTGCACATAAATGAAAATGTACATGATTGAAGGTTTTATTTTCTGAGGACACTTTAAATGAATTCTCCACATCACTGAGTATACAATGTCAGTTATCACAGATGTATGAATTTGGATGGCCCAGAAAAATAGTTGATAAAAGTTATTTTCAGGAATTACTTATATCATTCCTGATTCATTCCCTTATATATATTGCTCTTTATGTTATGAATTTAAGACTATTTTTTCTTTAGAGATAACTGAAGTTTATCTTGAATCGAGTATTGTTTGAATTATATAAATGCTTATTGAAAGTCAAAATATAACTGAAATTCTGGATACAGTAAGATGATAGCTTCCTTATCTTTTTGTGCCTCAGTCACCTGAGTAAATCTACATTCTTCCAAAAGAGGTTCTTTGGTGGAAAAAATTGACATCTGGGTCCCTATCTATAACTTCCCTTATCCTTGTGACCAGATCAACTCTCATGACTTTTAAATTCCTGTAGAAGATAAACCAATTCAGACTGAAAAAAAATTTAGTTAAACCAATAGTCTGACTTAAATCACCAATTTTATTTTATTATATTTTGCTTTGTGATTGAATTGCACAGAGGATAGATTTTGGAAAAATGGTCTAATGAGTTCATGGGTTCTGTCAAGAGCTCTTCCATATAACAAACATCCTTTTGCTAAACAAACAGAGTTTTGTCTTGATTGTATTATTTCCATTCTCTGAAATTAATGAGAAAGAGTCTCCAACAATTCAAATCTGTGTACAGAGTCAAGATCAAAGATATTGCTAAGTCTTTACTGGAGCTAGTGAGGGCTGTCTTAGATTTTTCTTCTTGTCTCTGGGCAGCTCTCCTGCCTGAATCCAAGGGTAGGGAAGGAACTGCTACATCCACAGGAGTGACATCTAAAAGAGGTTGGGGAATAAAATGGACACCATAAACGATAATAAGTCATGAGTCTGGATTAGCTCCTCAGAGAATTTTCTTTCTCTAAAGTTCTGAAGGGGGATTTCCCCCAAGAGTAACAAACATACACAAACTGCAGATCTTTTAAAGACATAATTAATTACTTTGCCCATAAGAGACCTAAGACACATGTCTGCCTGTCTCTGTTGGAATCACTGCCACCTCATGGATTAATGAGTTCTGTATCCTCCAATCGCCTCATTATATACCTCTCTCTGCTTTATTTGAGTAGCCAAGTTTATCAGAATACACTTTAATGAATGTGAATCATTCCTTTTTTTTATGATTTAAACTAACTGGTTCATAAGAAAGCCATTAATGAGGTTAAAAATAATATATACAACCTATGGGAAAACCTGTATAGTAATTAGGCTTATTGCCAAGAGCACCAAAGGGTGGGGAGAAGAGGGGCTATGATGGTGGAAAAAAAGAAAAATACCCCTTTCCATTTTTTAAGGTTAAAAAAACAGCCTTTTTACCAGAAAGCTTAATTTTATAGTGCTGTGGATTCACACAGCCAAAAATTTGGCGACCGTATTCAGAACCACACAGGTCTATTTTATGATAAAGAATTCAGAACATCCATGTTTGCTTTCTCAGAAAAAGAAGTCTCAGTCTTTCTGGTCTTGATGCCTCGCCCACAGTTTGCAGTTAAGCATCCCCAAGAGAAGCAAACAGGAGTCTGTGGTCTGAATGAGGTGTTTCAGTATTTTAGCAGCTTCTTCTTTTCAATGATAGCTTCTTCCTAGTAGTTAGTTTCAAGTTAAACCTGAAGTTCATGAAATGCATTTCTTTAAAGAGAAAGTCTCTCTGTATATGTATTTGTTTGGTTTAATACCTGTCTATCCCCTTTAAATGTAAATTCCATGAGAGCAGGGACTTCATTTTCTGCTCAGTCTTTAGTGCCTGAAACTGGGAGGGTCTGACCCATAATGAGTTATCGATAAATATTTGCTGAATAACCAGCAAGAATATGAGGTTTTAAAATGTTAAAACTAACCAAAGAAATAATTTTATTAAAGCATAAGTCTAGGAACTAAGGTTTCCCTTAACTAAACAGTACAATCCGATTATTCAATATAAAATTTGTAAATGAAAACCAGAGAAATTAATGTCATGATTTTCATTTTGAAAAGTGTAATATAAGTGGACTTCTGAGATCAGATTTATTTTAGATAAAAATACCGTGAACTCCATCTCATTATATTGATTGACTTCTTTGGCCAACAAGTGTCCGAAATGGTATAAGTCAAAGGCCTTAGCAGGTTCATTCATTCAACAAATTAGTATTAGCACCCCTGCTATGAAAGACTCTTTGCTAAGTATTAGGCATACAAAGCTGGAAAAGATATGCTCTTCTCCTGAAAATAGCCTGTGGTCCCAAAGAGAAACAAAAAATTAAAATTATAACAGCATACTATTCCTATGATAAATACTCATGCAGAAAGCTATCTGAGTTCAGAGTGGGGCACAATAATGATTGAGGATGGAGTGGGACAGAGAATGCTTTCTTAAGGAGGTGCTATTAGACCCGTATCTTGACAGATGAGTTGAATCTAATAAGTTAAAGAAATGGAGAAGGACACTTTAGGCAGAAGGCACTATGTGTTGAAGGCAGAGTGACCTGAAATATCATCAAGCAATTTGAATACTGTCCCCTATGACTGGAGAAAGATCAGCTTGTGTGAAAAGCAAGGAGATAATCTCATGCTTCCGGTATGTACAGGTTTTACCAGTGTTCACTAATCATTGTACAGGGCTAAAGTAGAGACCCATTAAGATACATTCCTTCTTTTGTTTGTTTTGAGTAATGTTTGTGTAAGCAATCAAGGAAAAAACTTGTGGTCTTTCTCCTTTTTTTGTTTTTGAGATGAGGTTTTTATGTCTGAGGCATTTTATTTGTACCATCTGTTGAAATGGTCATTGTCAGGTATTGATTTAGAGCAAATAAACTTACATAAACTAATTCCACTGCAAGAGTCATTAACTGTACATTTTGGAGTGGGCTTCTCCACTAGAATATTATGCCAATCTCTTCCCTTAAGAACTCTTCCAATCCAAGTGAATTGTTCTAATGAACTGGTCATAAACCAGTTTCTCAGTTGCAGTGAAAAGAATACTTTATAGGCACTATAAGTCATGAAAAATCAATTATCTTTATCTGTCAATCATAAAATTATAAGGTTATGGACAAGGAGACGTGTACTTAAAGCAGGAAAGAATGTGAGAAGTATAGAAAATTGGAGACAATGGTGGAATAAAGAAAAATAGAGTGGAGAAGCTGAATGGCAATTTGTATCTTGTAGCCTGGGGTAAAGAATAGAAGTGATGTCTTGGAGGGAAACTGGGCTGGAGAGGAAGGCAGGAGGCAAGGGCCAGGGACTTGAAACCATGGGGATCAGTTACTCAACTTTGCATTTAAAATTCAAATGTTGAAAGAAAATTCTGTAAGCAAACCATAAAACCTATATTTTCACTAAATAATTTTCAACATTTTCTTTCATTAACATTTAATGTTGTCAGATAGAGCTTGCCATTATATACTATTTTCTAAAGAATATGTCTCCACTGTCTTCAATATCATTATTCTTCATATCAATAGCTCTATGTATATATAATGGAATGATATCTTTATAAAATACCTTCTTGTGTTAACATTTCTTCAAGCATGCTTGAGATTTCAAAATAAACAGGAGAATTTAACTTTTTGTTGTAACACACATTCATGCCTCCAGTTACATACACATTTGGATACAAGCAGTATCACCAATTATTTTTGTTTTCTTTAAATGCAAAAAGGAGTTGGAAGGGAAGGCTTCCCTCCTTTTAGCCAGATAGGTGCTTCTGTACTAAAAAGCACTTGCTGAAACATTTATAAACTCTTACGTTTAATTAATCCCATTTTTGTCACGATGAGTAAACCCGCAGAGACAAGGTTTTTCAACCTAAGGAAAAGGAAGAAAAAAAATAAAAAACAGCAGTGGAAAAGCTGATCTTCTATCCACCCACCTCGGGCAGAGAATTAAAACAAACAATGGCAACTAACTAACATTGGCCCTGCAGCTTTCTAAGAGGCCAAAAATGAAACACCCACAAAAGAAAGTGGCTCCTATTCAATGCACTAGTTTGATTTTACTTCTGAGTAATGAATGAATAAGACTCAAAGATAATGCAGAAAATAGGGAAGCAGAGCGAGGTTGTAAAGAGAGTGTTTAGATTTCTCCTTAGTCCAAAACTAAGCCTGTAAAATTTTCAACTGAAAACTGTAGAACATTCTTTTAAATTCATTTTAGATTTAAAATGAATATCTGACACCTCCCTTAACAAGTTATTTAGCAAAATGAATAAAATATTTTAAATAAGTGGAAAAAAGGAACTTGTTATAACTTGTAACTCTTCCAGACGATGCAGTGATGGATTTTGCCTTTATCCTGAAGCAAGAACCTGGTTAACGGAGCCTCCCTAAAGGGACTTCACAAGTATTTTATTTCCTGCTTCCTTTGTCAACAAGCTGACATACCATGGGTGGCACACACACGTCCTCTGAAAAGTTGTACTCTGCTTGCAGAAATGGGCTTTACTTAAAAAAAAAAAAAAAAAAGTAATGTATGTAAAACAAAAAAAATTCATGCCCCATTTGCTCTGAGGTCTCAAAGCAAAGAGATGGACTGTCTAACCTGGCCCTAAAAGTGGGTCAAAAAGAGAAAATGATTTTAAAATATGGTAGCATTGTAGAAAGAGTTTACCTAGACTTCCAGAGGAATTAGTGTAAGGGGAACAAAAATTTTGGATGCTGACTGAGTGAGTGAGTGATAGTGTCTCAGTCATGTCTGACTCTGTGACCCCATGGACCTTAGCCCACCAGGCTCCTCTGTCCATGGAATTCTCCGGGCAAGAATACTGGAGTGGGTTGTCATTTCCTCCAGGGGATCTTCCTGACCCAGGGATTGAACCCAGGTCTCCTGCATTGCAGGCAGATTCTTTAACATCTAAGCCACAAGGGAAGCCCCTCAAATAAATCAGTTTTCCTTAAATATTTTCAGTAATGTCTAATATATTGACATGTGGTGTGTCCATGATACATTGGTGAAAAAGTTGCTGGGATACTGAATTGCATGATTTCATTATGACCATAAAAATAATAACACTAACGCCACAGCCACACATGTGTCTTTGTGGTATACATGAATACATGTGGTACATATGAATGTACATGTATGCCTGTAGGTGTTCATAGAAAAAAAGGACTGAAAAGACACACATTACCCCAATTACAGTGACTAGCTCTAAGTAGGGCAGGAAGAACAGAGGCTCCATCGTGTTGAAGACACGGTATATTCCTTGATGTTGTTTCAAATGTCTGCAATGAACAAAAGTGGTTTTGTAAATTTAGAAGAAACTTTACAAATAAGTTTCCTTAATTTCTGAAGCATCCAGCTGCTAAGTTAAAGATGAAGAAAAGTGGCACTGATGAGTAAAAGAGGGTATTATCTCAAGTATCTGTCTCCCTCCTCTACTCTGATACCAAGCTTTCTCCATCTTATACTGAGAAGACTTAGGAAAAAAAAAAAAAAANCAGTGTCATTTTTTCTTTCACCATCATAGAAAAGGTTTTCATCGTAAAATATATTTCAACAGAGATGATGATAAGGAGAACGATAATCACATGAAAAGAAGAAAATGTGCTTTTCTGAATCAACGTGGTAAAATTTACCCCAAAGAAATGTTCATTGTATTTAAAAAAAAAAGAAAAGAAAAGAAAAACTGATAAACTGATTAACTTTTTCTTCCTCTCATTCTTTATTAAATTATGAAAGTATGATAATACATTTACAGGAGGCTTGGAAAATACAGAGCAAAGTTACATGTAGTTATGCTATCTATTATAATTATTTTTAAGCAGATAAATCAAGATCTTTAGTTGGAGTTTCAATATCAAACTCTCAAAAATTAACAGAATGAAAATACAGAAAAATAGAAGGATCTAGTACACCTGAAAAGCACCATGAATCAATTCAACATAATTAAGATATATATAATTTTGACAAAACAGTAGACTACAAATTCTGTTCAAGTGAAACTCATGAACTTTTAAAGCTAATCTCAGGGGGTATTGTGCATCCTTTTTATAGGATAAAGTAACCTGTACCCCACACATAATACCAGGGACTATATAAAGCAAGTGTTTATAAACTGTGCTGGATTGTTGAATCCAAAATGTTTCCCTCTAGCCTTAGGATTGTGTGTCTACATGAAGTTTAAAGGGCTTTTAAAGATAAGAAAGGCCAGCAAGCACTGGGGAGCAAATGGGGGAAGCTCTTTGCTCGTTAACCTGATATGGACTGATGTAGTGATAGCCAATCCAGGGCTGGAAAAGTGATGAAAGAAACGCCAGCAGAGAAAAACGTTAGTGCAATCCCCAGAAAAGAGCAGGAGCTTAAGCCAAAGGGTGAGACACAAAGAAGAGCGGGAGAAACAGTGCATACTTTATAGTTTCATAATTTAGCCACCACTTCTAAACAGTGTTTTTAGAGTGATAATCAGTCCCTGGACTTGAAGTTAGAGGAGCCCACTGAAGGTCTGAGGGACAAGACTCCTACATTCTCTGATTGTCACTTATTTAAGAGTCATTAACGGCTCACTCAGTGGCAGGGACAGGCACCTGCTTTTGGCTAAGATTTCCTCACACATACTTCCATCGTATTCACATTCTAGACTGATAGAATATTTTGGCCTTATTTTTATTTTCAACAACTTTATGATGGAGTAATTGACATACAGTGACTCACATTTAAAGTATTAATGTGGAAAGTTTTGGGGCTTCCCGAATGGCTTAGCAGGTAAAGAATTCACCTACAATGCAGAAAACACTACAGATGTGTGTTTGATCCCTGGGTCAGAAAGATCCCCTGGAGAAGCAAACGGCAAACCCACTCCAGTATTCTTGCCTGGGAAATTCCATGGACAGAGGAGTGTGAAGAGCTGGACACGACTGAGTAACTAAATAGACCCGCATATGAGAAGTCTGCACATTTGTATATACCCATGAAAACTTCACTACTAATAAGAAAATGGAAACGTCAATCAAGCCCTCCTCTACAGATGTCTCACGCTTCTTTAGAATCCCTTCTTTCTGCCCTTTCTCATCACCTCTTTCCCTAGGCTACTGATCTGGTTTCCATCACTATAGATTAGTTTGCATTTTCTAGAACTGTATAGAATTGGAATTATATGGCATAGCCTTTTTTTTTTTTTT
>SJYV01025206.1:0-17692 GCA_006410875.1 Neotragus pygmaeus
GTGAACTCCGAGAGATGGTGATGAACAGGGAGGCCTGGTGTGCTGCGATTCATGGGGTCACAAAGAGTCAGACATGACTGAGCGACTGAACTGAACTGATCCTCAATAGACCTTACCTAATCAGGTGAGTCTTTTAAAAGAGAGTATGGAGATCAGGGAAGGGGGAAGTTAAATTTGCTAGCAGCCGCGCACTTCTGCTGTGCTGGTAGAAGCAAGCTGCCCTGAGTTCTGCAGTTGCAAAATAATGAATTCTGCCACCAAAGGCATGAGCTGGGGAGGGGATCCTGAGCCCCCAGTGAGACCCTAGCAACAGCAACACCTTGGTTGTATGCCTTGTGAGACCCTGAAGAGATGACCCGGCTAAGCTGGGCCTGGAATCCTGATCCTCAAAAGTAGTGAGATAATAAATATGAGACAGTAAACAAATTCTATTTATACATATATAAAATGGCATATTTGTTTATCAAGATGTGTTGGCATCTCCCATAACAACATGCCTTACTTTCCACATTTCAGATAGACTGTTTTATATTGATATTATTTCATTTAGCTTATAAAATTGAATTATTATTTTTTGAGATATGTATCTCTATTAATATGTGATGATCCTTTGGTCACCATTAATATCTTTTGCCTTTTCTGAAATTATATCCTGTTTTCTTTTGTGAATGCCTGATGTGTATTTGCACATTCTTTTATCTTGTCTGTGTCAGTTTGTTTCAGAGTTTCTCTTACAAGTATCATGAGGTTCATGGTTTTGAAACTAGATCTGAACTGTTTTTGCCTTCTATTACAGGTTCTCAATTACCCCAGTTATTATAACGAATATATTTTCTCATTTCTTTTATCTTGATTTGTGACTTTTCTCACGTTTTCCTAGCAGTTTTGCTTATGTTATAATCTTTTCCACTCTCTAGTATTTGTTATGTATAAAGATTATCTTTGGGTTTTTTAAAACTGTACTTTCACTCATATTTAAAAAAAAAAGACAAAATAGATTTTTGACTATCTTCATACAAAATTAGGTATTTTGTTCATTCTCCTCTCAGCTTTGACCTTTCTTCACTTGTGTCTTTCTCTTACAATAATGTATAGTTATAGGCTGAGATAATTATCATTAAATATTTGATATGTTTGCCTTCTGCTCTGTAACAAAATTAGCAACAGTTCTTGAGATTACCTTTGTATTGAGCAGGTTTGATGCGCGCCCTGACTTCCTGCGTTTGAGATCTTTGTTAGGACTTATCTCTTGGTCACTAGGAGTACAACTTAACCTTTTCACATGGATAGTTCATTTTCTGAGCTCTTGCAAACCTGAGACTTTCTGTTTCCTTCTTTGCTGAAGGTCAAGTTCTCTGAGAACACAATTCTTAAAACTTTTATTCTCACAATTTTTCCCTTAAGAGATATTGCTACATTGATTTTCATAATTTTGTTTGTGGAAAATAAAGTGTTATAAATAGCATGTGGTCCAACTTTATTACAAGTCATTAACTCTTTTCCTTCCTGAATGCTTAAAATACACTTTCTTAACCATTGAATTCAAAAAATTTTTTTCCCAGAACATAATTCAGTGTAGCTCTAGCTTTCCTTTTTCATGAATTTTTGCCTTGAGTATAGTGGACACTTTTTAATTTTTATGCTTAAGTCATTTAGTCTGTTATTCGTTGAATTTTCCTCTCTGGAATATTTTTATGATCACATCTATTCCAGTAGTTTTCCTTTTCTTGAGATTAACTATAGCTCTTAGGTTGAATTGTGGTTCTTTGCCTGACTATAGTCTTATTTCCTAGAATTTTCACCTTTTCTTCATTTTCCTATGTTTTCTGACTAAACTAGTCAACATTTGTCCTTACGATCTCTGATTTAATTTTCCATAGTACAAATTCTGGAGCTTATTGATTTTGTTGTGGATTTAATTCAATTATTGAATATTTCAAATATTCAAAAATTATTTATTTATCCTCTATTTTCCTGATAGACGTTAGGGGTGTTGTCAGATCACCATATGATAAGAACCCCACTTAGAAACCCTCACACACATGTGTAAGAATGTCTCCAGGGTTATGAGCACATTCAGGAATGGAATTTCTGAATAACAGCTGCATTTTTAGTTTTCTTGTATGTCTCTTGAGTATCATTCATGTCTCATATTAGTATCTCAATCTCTCTTCTTTGATCCTCTTTATAACGTTCTTTTCTACTTCATATAGGAAACATTTTCTCACCTCATGTAGTGGATGACAAACATCATTCTAAACTAGTGTAAGTAATTTTAAGGGGTGTGTTTTTGACATGGGAGTTAAGAAGTCTGTTCCTTTTCCTTTAATGGCCCCTTTTTAAATTTATTGTATGTTTTGGGGTTTTGTCTCTACCCACACTAAAACAAACAGCCCCCTTTTCTGTGCTAATGGCATGTCAGTCGACCTTAGCACTGCTGTATTTCCACTGTTAAGCTAATATACCACCTTTTAGCCCTCTTATTACTGTATGTTCTACCTGACAATTCCATTAACTGATGATGCAGTCATTTCCTTGAATCTCCCCTCCTGATTTTCTGCCCATCTGAAAAGCTGTAGAGCTTGAACACATACGACTCTCAGCGTACCCTGGCTTCAGGGCTCTCCTCTCTGCCCAGGTGCTGGACGTTCCTGGAAATCCCTCCCAGATTCCCGCACAAGCCTGAGAGTCCTACTTTCTTCACATTGTATTTTCTACAATTTCTTCAATTTTGAACTACTTTGGGTGAGAAATAGGGAAAAAGCTTCCTCATGTCCTGCTAGCCAGGTTCCCCTTTAAAACAGAGCTCTTTATTTCTGATAGATTCTTGCAAGCCAGAAAGACTTGCTACATCTTGAGTTCCAGAGGGTGCTTTGGAATTTTGTACCTCTGTGACTCAATTAAGCTATCAGTGATGAGAATGAATAATTCAAAGAATTGTTCATAACACACAGGCTTGCGTTTTTTTGTTGTTGTTGTTTGTGGTGGCGTTTTTCTTTTGTAGTTTGGTGCTTCCTGCTGACCTACTTCCTCATAAAATAACAATTAGTTGGTCTTGCAGATCTTACTGAAACTAACAAAGAGTGCCATCTGTTGATGTGGGCGATACACTCTCTAGAATCAGTCCTTGATTGCTGTGTGGAACTCAAAGCACTTCACAGTTTTACTTTGCTTTTCATCTTTTTAAATGTCTCAGAGTCACCATCAAGAAAATGTAAATAATTCCCATTTTACAGATGACCACCTTGAGGCAAAAATCAAGAGAATCGTGCTATAATTGAGCAGAAAGGCACCCCTCAAATCAATAGTGCAATCGAAGTCATACAATTTCTGGAGAGGTGGTTTTCCCCATTTCTCAGGATCTGTGTGAACTTCCCATCTTTAATGGATGTTTATAACTGTGAAGTTCATCCCTAAAAACTGCTACTCCTTCTGGGAAGGTTCTCTCTGCAAAACACACCTTTGCAAGCACACTTTGAGGAGTGGAAAGGAAGAGAGAGTTGTTCAGGCAGGTGACATACCCTCACATTTACTCTTTTGGGAATAATCAATAATAATGATTTAAAAATTTCATCCAGTAAGCTAGCAGGTATCCTAATGATCTTGGTTGGCTGTTTACATTCAGAGCACCCTGGGTTTACAAAAAATTAAAAAGAGGTCTTGATAGAGACCTATCATTGCAGAGGAAGAGGTATGCAAAAACCTCTGAGTTTCTATTACATCTCTAAAAGTTTTAGTATTCTTTTAGTGATTTATGTGCTGGAGAGATAGAAGTCTCTTTCAGAAGTTATGGTCATAGGTAGCTAGGCTTCATTCACAAAAGGGTTTTTTATTAATGCTTTCCTATTGAGGAGTAGAAAGAGACATAGGCGAAGACAGAATATTAATAATTACGACAGAAACAACTCACATTTTTGTGTGCTTACTATATGTTCAGTTCTTTTCTACACATTGCTCATTGAATCTTCAGGATCCCATATGAAGTAGTTATATCATCATTTTCGTTTTAAAGGTGAGAAAAACGACAGTAAGAAACCCTCTCAAGAACTTAGGGTAAGTGTATCGTGTCCCCAAAAGTGTACACACTTTTCGCCACCATGCCATCCTTCCTGCAGAGTGACCCAAGGGTTTTTCAATCTTATTTTATGAACCAAGTGGATGTGTTTAGGCAACTAATCCCCAGTGGATAAAACAGCGCTCAGTTCATATGGGAAGAGTTAGCAAACCATTTCCCAAAAGGACACATTCAAGAAGAAAATTAGTACTAAAAGGGACATGCTTGTGGAGATTAATTCAAAAGTGTCTCTTTGAGATCTCTTTCCCCATTCCTTCTTTGGTTTCACTCCACTGGGACTGACCCAGCCCCCAGCTTAACCTCTGCTTTCTTGGCTTGCTCAGTAGCTTCCAAAGTGGGGAAGAGTATGCAAAGGAGTACAAGTGTCCAGGCAGCCAGCTGGCTGAGGGGCGTTCTAGCTGCACTGTGCATCCACTCGCGCTCTTTTCATCCGAGCTGTTCATGGACACACAAGTCAAAGGCTCAGCTGCCTGTGTGCTTCTCGAGGGATGACGAACGCAGCAATGTTCAGGATGTCCTAGCACAACTCACTAGGTCTGTTCTATGTGGACTTGGAGCAAGCTGCCGTGACTGGAAAATTTATAAGGTCATGGGTGGTTGAGAAACAAAATCATAAGAATAGAAAAGAACAATCCTCTTTATTCCGTGACTTTGGGTCTCCAGTAAGCTAAGAGGCTAAGAATCAAGGACCTAAACACAGCCCTGTTGTATCTTAACCATGGGCAGGGCTGCTCTGCGGCTCTGTGGGGCTTAGAGGATAAAGTCAAGACACACTACTCGGCATCCGAGGCATTCCCTGCTCTGGTCACAGCCTGCTGTTCAGTCCTATCCTTTGGGCAAGCCAGGCTGCTATTCAGAGACTATAGGACCAGTCAACCATGCCATTGTCTGCACCCAAATGTGTCCTAACTGACTAGTGTTTATGCCTTCATAGGTGTTAAATCTTCTTAATATCATTCCTTTTTCACATTTTCTATACCATACTTTTCACAATGAAATCCCATTTCTTCTCCTAGACTGTTCTTATGTTAAGATCATTGATTTTATCTTATTCCATTTTATATTTATCATAATGCCTAACACATTCTGGGCCTATAGTAAATGCTCAGTAAATTTGTGATACGAATGAGAGGGATAAATATTGGGAGAATATACATTCACGTTTCTCTTTTTCTGTTTTGAGAAGGGAAAGCAGTTGCGAGAGGGCTGTCCTGAGAAGGAAGACGTGCCGTCTCCCACTATGCTGCACAGAATTTGCCAAGGCCTGTGAATGAGATGCAGGGAAAAACTGTGAATCCACTGGATGCAGAGCAGAGAGAACCTCCTCAGTAGTTCAGTTTCTGTGGAAAAGAATAAAGTTAGGCCAATATACAGGCTCCAAGGGAAGAAAAATAAAAGGTTCCTATAACTAGGAAATATCCTGAATTTCGCTCAAAACTGATGCCCTGTACACTAATGTTCTAAGCCTCATTGTCTGCCCAGGTACCAAGAAACGAGAGCAACTAATAATTACTGAATATCTACTAGAGGTTATTAAATATATTAAAAAAAAATCAGTCTCAGACTTCAGTGCGAGCCTGCCTGGATTCAAATTCTGGTTTTCTCAGAATCTTGTGCTGTCTGATTTCCTCAGAAGTTGAATTGAAACAGTGATAATATTAACCTCAAAGGATAATCAAGAACATCATAAAATAAATCTGGATAAAGTACTGAGAACACAGGCTAGTATATAGCAGATAACAGCCAAACAGTCAGTAAATCAAAAATGTTGCGTATTTCCCAAGAGGCTTTGTTTTATGTGGAAACTCACTGTGGTTTTATTGCACTAGGATGTTCGTAGTAGTACTTATCAGAGTAGCTCAAGCTGAAAAGCACTCTAATGGCCCTAGTATCAGAACAGAAAAACAAACTGTGGTACATTCACACAACATCATGATATTTGGCAATGAAAAGAAATCTACTCCTTCTTGCAACGGTGTGGATGAACCTCACAAACATTATAGGAAGTGAAAAAAGCCAGACATACAATACATTCTCTATGACTCCAGTTACATAAAGTATAAAAACTGGCAACACTAATCTGGACTGTTAGAAGTCAGGGTAATTGTTACCAACCTCTAGAGAAGAAGAAAATTTCTGGAGTGCTGGCAATGTTCTGCTGCTTTGCTTGGGAACCTCTTCCTCAGCTGTGTTCATTGTATGGAAATCCATTACCTAGTATATTTAGGATACATGAGCTTTTTGTGTGAGTATTACACATCAATAAAAAAGCTCTGAAAATGATGTGATAGTGAAATAAAGTAGAACTTATTGTAATAATGAGTTAATAAGTGATCAGAGGTTAATGTATCAACTAGGAAAGCAGTTAGAATGATAATCTGAAAAATCTTTGGAGTATACAGATGGAGACCTGCTGGTGGTTAGAAGCAATCAAAGAAAGATTTGCAAGGATTTTAACTGCTGAACTATAACAAAACCTTTCTCTCAATTTAGCTCAGTTGGTAAAGAATCCGCCTGCAATGCAGGAGACCCTGGTTCAATTTCTGGGTTGGGAATATCCTCTGGAGAAGGGATAGGCTATCCACTCCAGTATTCTTGGGCTTCCCTTGTGCCTCAGCTGGTAAAGATTCCACCTGCAATGTGGGAGACTTAGATTCAATCCTTGGGCTGGGAAGAGCCCCTGGAGAAGGGAAAGGCTACCCACTCTTGTATTCTGGCCTGGAGAATTCCATGAGCTGTATAGTCAATGGGGTTGCAAAGAGATGGACATGACTGTGCGACTTTCACTTTCATAGTTAACCCAGTAGGTGAGTTTTCCTTCACTCTTTTGTAACCATCTCAAATTTGCATCACTTTTTTTTTCCTTTGAGTATTTTAATTTTACTTAACTTGAGTTCAAGTGATGTAATGGCACAGGAAAGGGGTCATCCCATCACAATTTCCTTCTAGGTCCTTCTGTTTTTCTCCCCTCAGTGCAGTCATCCTTCCCTACTCCCCCATACCTACCCCCACGCCTCCAACCTCAGGCTCACATCTAAGTCTTCCTGCTCTCCCGAAACTGCCTTCCCTGACTTGTTCTTACCCTTAGGGTCCCAAAAGCACGGAGATCCCTTGGTCTAACGCATAGCCATTCTATATTCTTACAATTACCATTGCATTCAACGGGAAAAAGAGCATAGCCGCTTCCCTTGTGGCTCAGACGGTAAAGCGTCTGCCTACACTGTGGGAGACCCGGGTTCGAGCCGTGGGTCAGGAAGATCCTCTGGAGAAGGAAATGGCAACCCACTCCAGTACTCTTGCCTGGAAAATCCCATGGATGGAGGAGCCCGGTAGTCCATGGGGTCACAAAGAGTCGGACACGACTAAGCGACTTCACTTCACTTGTTTATATTACAAACTGTAAGATAATCAGTGATCTTTTTCCTTTCTAAAAATACCATTGATATCAATGCAAATAACCCAGACACCCAGAAAATACTGAATGAGTTGATGAGCTATTCTGATCATCACTTAAGCCTTTTTAAGAGAAAAATGCAAAGAAATAGAGGAAAACAATAGAATGGGAAAAACTAGAGATCTCTTCAAGAAAACTGGAGATACTGAGGGAACACTTTGTGCAAAGATGGGTACAATAAAGACAGAAATTGCAAGGACATAACAGAAGCAGAAGAGATTAAGAAGTGATGGCAAGAATGCACAAGAGAGCTATACAAAAAAGTCTTCATGACCCGTACAGTCATGATAGTGTGGTCACTCACCTAGAGCCAGACATCCCGTGTGAAATGAAGTGGGCCTTAGGAAGCATTGCTACAAACATAGCCAATGGAGGTGATGGAATTCCATCTGAGCTATTTCAAATCCCAAAAGATGATGCCATTAAAGTGCTGCATTCAATATGCCAGCAAATATGGGAAACTCAGCAGTTGCCACAGGACTGGGAAAGGTCAGTTTACATTCCAATCCCAAACAAAGGCAGTGCCAAAGAATGTTCAAACTACCATACGGTTGAATTCATTTCACATACTAGCAAGGTAATGCTCTAAATCTTTTAAGCTAGGCTTCAACAGTATTTGAACCAAGAACTTCTAGATGTACAAGCTGTACTGAAAAAAGGCAGAGGAACCAGAGGTCAAATTGCCAACAACTGCTGGGTCATAGATGAAAAAGGGAAATCTAGAAAAACATCTACTTCTGCTTCACTAACTATGCTAAAGCGTTTGACTGTGTGGATCATAACAAACTTTGGGAAACTCTTAAAGAGATGGGAATACCAGACCACCTGATTTGTTTCCTGAGAAACCTATGTGTGGGTCAAGAAGCAACAGGTAGAACCAGACATAGAACAATGGACTTGTTCAAAATTAGGGAAGGAATAAGTCAAGGCTGCATATGGTCACCCTGCTTATTTAACTTCTGTGGAGGTTACATCATGCAAAATGCCAAGCTGGATGAATCTCAAGCTGGAATCAGGATTGCTGGGAGAAATATCAACAATCTCAGATATGCAGATGATATCACTCTAATAGCAGAAAGTAAAGAGAAACTAAAGAACCTCTTGACGAGGGGGAAAAAGGAGATTGAAAATGCTGGCTTAAAACTCAATATTCAAAAAACTAAGATCATGGCTGGAGAAGGCAATGGCACCCCACTCCAGTACTCTTACCTGGAAAATCACATGGACGGAGGAGCATGGAAAGCTACAGTCCATGGGGTTGCTGAGGGTCGGACATGACTGAGCGACTTCACTTTCACTTTTCACTTTCATGCATTGGAGAAGGAAATGACAACCCACTCCAGTGTTCTTGCCTGGAGAATCCCAGGGACGGGGAAGCCTGGTGGGCTGCCGTCTATGGGGTCGCACAAAGTTGGACACAACTGAAGCAACTTAGCAGCAGCAGCAGCAAGATCATGGCATCTTGTCCTCTCACTTCATGACAAATAGATGAGGAAAAAGTGTAAGGAATGACAGATTTTATTTTCTTGGGCTACAAAATCACTGCAGATGGTGGCTGAAGTCATGAAATTAAAAGATGCTTGTTCTTTGGAAGAAAAGCTATGAGAAACCTTGACAGCATATTAAAAAGCAGAGACATCACTTTTCCAACAAAGGTCCTTAGAGTCAAAGCTTTGGTTTTTCCAGTGGTGACATATGGATGTGAGAGCTGGACAGTAAAGAAGGTTGAATGCCAAAGAATTGATGCTTTTAAATTGTGGTGCTGGAGAAGATTCTTGAGAGTCCCTTGGACAGCAAGGAGACCAAACCAGTCAACCCAAAAGGAAATCAACCCTGAATATTCACTGGAAGAACTGATGTTGAAGCTGAAGCTTCAGTACTTTGGCCACCTGTTGCAAAGGGCTGACTCACTGTAAAAGCCCCTGGATGCTGGGAAAAATTGAGGGCAGGAGGAGAAGAAGGCAACAGAGGATGAGATTGATTGGACAGAATCATCGACTCACTGGATATGAGTTTGAGCAAAGCTTATGGAGATAGACAAAGACAGGAAAGACCGGCATGTTGCAGTCCATGGGTTCTCAAAGAGTCAGCCACAACTTAGTGAATGTACAACAACAACATGAAGGAGTGACTTCAGGTATCCTCAAGGGCTGTGTGATTAGATACAGGAGTGTCAAGGAAAGTGCAGGTTTTCATGAAGTTTAACTCCCAGGAGGAATTGGTAATTCCAAAGATGCTTAAATCGAAGAAGGCAGTTGGGTGATCAATGGATATGGAGATGGAAAACTCCTGAAGTGTGAGCTACTTGTTTCTTTAGAGGGACAAAATAGGAGAGTAATTAAAATCTGGTTGGTAATTATTTCTTGAATGAATAAATGACCAAATAACTGACTTATGGAAGAAATGGATAATCTAAAGCAAAGGCTTTTCACTCTGTTGATGATTATAGTCTAATCTATTATTTGCATATTTTAGATTATGTCTTCCAAAATTAAAACTAAGAATCTTTTGTTTTCTGGATTCTACATTTTCAATCAAGAATATTTACAATATTTTACAAGACTGTGAAGATCTCTATAAAGTGTAATAGTATGTTCTAGTTGATAGACATGGATATATCTTGGTAGACATTCATATAAAAAAACTTTTAAAACAGTTTTATAGCTTTGGTAAATTTTAATTATGATGAGCACAAACAAAGTGTAATGAGAAAAAATAGTTAATCATGTTTTAAGCATGGGGTTAATATCTAATTGTAGACATATTTCAGTTTTTTCAGAAAACAACGTTTCCTAAAAGATTTAAAAGGTCAGTAAGAATAAAGTACTGACAGTCCATTATCACCTTATCTTTCCCAAGGAGAGAAGACAATTTTTTTATTATGTTATGTCATTATTATATTTACACATTTTAGCAATCCTGAATTTTCAAATCTCTTTTCTTAGAGGTACTATAATTTCAATTTTATAGGTGAGAAAACTAAAATTCAGTAAGTAAATTGTCCAACTCACAATGTACACCTGGAAGAAGTAGGACTAAACCTAGGAACATCTGATGAATGTTCTGTGAATCCTGTCTCTAGAGACAGCCAGATGAACAAATACACACACACACATACACAAATGGCAATTTTTCCCCCATTCCTGGCTAATCCAAAATTTTGTCATGGCATTCAAAGCATATAGGTGCCATAATAATTATTTAGGCAATTAAAAATGCAAGAAAAGCATATTCTGAATTGGACAGAACATGGTTTACTCTTGAGAGTCCCTTGGACTGCAAAGAGATCCAACCAGTCCATCCTAAAGGAAATCAGTCCTGGATGTTCATTGGACGGACTGATGTTGACGCTGAAACTCCAACACTTTGGCTACCTGATGCGAAGAGCTGACTCATTTGAAAAGACCCTGATGCTGGGAAAGATTGAGGGCAGGAGGAGAAGTGGATGACAGAGGACGAGATGGTTGGATGGCATCACCGACTTGATGGACATGGGTTTGGGTGGACTCCAGGAGTTATAGAGAGGCCTAGTGTGCTGCGGTTCATGGGGTCGCAAAGAGTCAGAGGCGACTGAGCAACTGAACTGAACTGAACTGGTTTATTCTTCTAAGCACTTAACTGAATGTAGTCATTCATTGACTCGGGTTGTAGTTGAAGCACAGTGGAGGGCGAGACATTTCACGGTTGGTGGTTCTTTTCTCTTACCTCTTTCTTCAGAAATGTCACTGGGTGCTATGTGTCTCTCCACTACAAAGGGTTCCCTTGTTCTCAAGCCTCCATTCCTCTGACACTGTGTTTCCTCCTACGAAGACAGCGTGGGGGGGGGGGCGCTTGAAGAATCCTCTTTTGCGTTGGTGTGTCCATGGAATTTAATAGAAAAATGTCTCTCAGGTTTCTTCAACTACCATTTCCCCATTTCAAACTCCTACCAAGATGTCCCTACTAAATTGAAATTTCTAGGGAGAGAAATAAACCATATGCTGCTTTTCCCTTCAGTATATTTCAACCAGATGGTCCCAGGAATGGAAGGTGAGAGTGCTAGTAATTTAGACTCCCCATGCTTCCAACATCACCATTCTCCAGTTAATTAAAAAAAAAAAAAATCCTTACTACTGGTCTGGAAAAGTTGTCTATGACAAATACTTAAGGATCAGGGTTAGGAAAGAAAATGTATCTGGAAGGTACCTTTTGGATAATGTGGGCCTGGACAAAGGCCACCATTAAGACTGTAGTTCACGGAACACACACTGGACTCCCGTGAGGACTCTGACTTGATTCCGAATGGAACAGAGCTCCAAGGCCATCACTGATGCACTGACCCCAAAAGAGCTAAGCCCTAGTACTTCATTTCACTGACATTTATTGAGTACTTCAAAAGCAACAGGAATTACTTTGGGTAACACTGTATAAATTTTTTCAACCGTGGAAACATGACAACAGACGTCTTTGACTTAAAACTAATTAGGATTTTAAGTTTTCTAGATGATTATTAGGCTCGGAAACTAGAACATTAGTCACGTAAAGATGCAATGCCCACAGGTCAAATTCAGCTATTCATTTAAATTAAAAAAATAGATCAAATATGCTATGATTTAATTTTTTTCAAACTGAAAATCACATTTCAAAGCATTTGCAGATTTCTTATTCCAGTCTGGACTTTTTTGGTTTTCATTCTGTTTGTCTTCAGTTTAATTCAGTTCAGTTGCTCAGTAGGGTCTGACTCTTTGTGACCCCATGCTATTTGTCTTGGGATGTGTCTAATGTTTTATTTTTAATGTAGTCATGTTTATCAATCTTTTCTTTTAAGGATTTTGGTTCATTGAGTGTCATTTAAGAAATTCTCCTTTTCTTCAAAATCATAAAGTTTTGTGGTTTTTTCTTTAAGAATTTTTTTTTTCTAAAAGCTTTAATTTTCACTCTTAGGTATTTATTGAACTTGATATTTGTTGGTGTGTATAGTAGGAATGGATATCTGATATTCCCCACATAAGGAAAACCAACTCTCCCTGGTCCATTTGTGGGATAATTCATTGTTCCTGACTAATTTGTAAGGACACAGGTATTACATAGTACTTTTCGATATATGTCTGGGTCTGTTTCTAAATTTTGTATTCTGTATCCTTTGTCAATTTGCCTTTCCCTATCCTAATACATTACTGTTTCATTTACAATTACAAAGGAAATTCTATCTCATAGGACAAGTAACTGTTTAATGCTTATTTTCAGAATTGTCTAGACCGTTTCAATTTTCTAAGTAAATTTTAGGATAGCTATGTCAAATTCCTTAAAAATATGTTAAAGTTTTGACTATAACCAAATTGAATGATAGATTAACTTAGCAAAATTTAAAATTCATATTTTTGAGTCTCTCCATCTGTATTTTGTTGGCTAGAATCTTAGCCTCAGGTTTTGAAGACATTTTGAGTTGAATCTTGTTTTCTTTTATATTTTCAAAGTGATTATTAGCATTTGTCGTTCAGTTGCTAAGTCATATCTGACTCTTTGCAATCTCATGGACTGCAGCATGCCAGGCTCCTCAGTTAGCACACTGAACTGCTATTGATTTTGTGATTTTGTATGGATATCACAACCAGTGAACTTTCTTGATTTATCAATATTTTAAATAATTTGTATATTTTTACAGATTTTCCATGTAATTAGTTCACCTCTAAATAAAGATAGCCACATCTTTCTTTATAATACTTATAAATTTTATTTCTTTTACTCCACTTAGTGCACTAGTTAGAATTTCCAGTAGAAGTAAAATGTTAAGTAAAATGGTAATGATAGTAGCAGTAGCAGGGTTAGTCGCTCAGTCGTGTCTCTTTGCGACCCCTCGGACGGCAGCCCACCAGACTCCTCCGTCCATGGGCTTCTCCAGGCAACAATACAATGATAGTCATCTTTATTTTATTTTTGATTTAAAATAGTGCCTTTAGATGTTTACAATGAAAGATAATGCTTGTTTTAGGTTTTTCACAGATATTCTTCATTAAGGAAATAGTTTTCTTTTTTGAGTTTACTAAAAGTTTTAAATTATAAATGTAATTTTGAACAATTTATTATATTTTTAGCATCTACCTTATTTTATTATTTTTCTCCTTTACTTGTTACTATGGTGTTTAAATAATAGATTTTCTGAGGCTGAACCATCTTATACTTGGGGTAAACTTTTCTTGTTCATGACATACTAATTTTTAATAGCTTGTTTATACTTGCTGGCATTTTATTTAATGTTTTAGTGTCTATGTTTATAAGTGAGATTAGTCTATACTTTTCTTGTATATTCCTTGGTATTACTATTTCTTTTTTATTATTGTTCATGTCATTTTCTGCAACAGTTAGTATAAAACAATGTTTTTCCTTAGAGTCAGGTTTACCTTGAAAGCCAGCTGGGTCTTAGATTCATTATAAATCTAACAAATAATCTATTATTAATCCAGTTTCTGTAAGGTTCATTGCCTTATTGTGGTTTTCCATTTCATCTTGAGTTTTAGTGATTTATACTGGGACTTCCCAGGTGGTGCTAAATTATAAAGAACCCGTCTGCCAGTGCAAGAAATGTAAGAGATGTGGGTTCGATCCCTGGGTTGGGAAGAGACCCTGGAGGAGGGCATGGCAGCCCACTCCAGTATTTCTGCTTGGGGAATCCCATGGATAGAGGAGCCTGGCAGGTTATAGTCCGTAGGGTCACAAAGAGTCAGACATGAATGAAGTGACTTAGTGAATATTATCCAGTTCATCAAAATTATACATTTTATTTGCCAAAAATTGTCCAAGCTCTGACTTTTCAGGATCCTTCTAGTATCTGTAATTAGTCCTCTTTTAATTTAATATTGTGTGTCATATCATCCTTCTTTCTTTGTTTTTGAACAGTATTTCTGAAAGTTCTACCTGGTTTTCTTGATCCACTCTAATGTTTCTTAGCTTTGCATTTATTTATTTCCCCCTTATTTTTATTAGTTCTTTTCTTCTACTTTTATAGGTTTACTTTACCATTCCTTTTTAGTTTAGTTTTTTTTTTTTTTTTTTTTTGAGCTGAATGCTGCTGCTGCTGCTAAGTTGCTTCAGTCGTGTCTGACTCTGTGCGACCCCATAAACGGCAGCCCACAAGGCTTCCCCATCCCTGGGAGTCTCCAGGCAAGAACACTATTAGAAAATTTATTTTCATTTTGTTTTGTTTTTAAGATGTACACATAATTACTGTAAATGTACTTTAGCTTTATTGCATATATTTTTATATATAGCATGTAGAAAAATCACTCTAAATACTTTGTAGTTTCAATTGTGACTTCTTCTTTGTTTCAAAGATTATTTAGCAGTTTATAGTTTCCACTCACACATAAATATTTTGCTGTATTTTTAGTCAATAATTTTGATACAGAAACATGTATATGTTATGATTTCTTTACAGTTTATTGAAACTTTGTAGACAATATTCTTCTTATATACTGAAAATTTCATTTTTTATTTTCTGGGCATATGTATCTCTAATATGTATATAAAATATATTTTATATTATATATATTATAAATATATTAGATCAATATTGTTAATATTCATTTTAAAATCTTTCATATATTTATTTGTTTTTGTCTGCTTGATTTTCAACTTCTCTTAGAAGTGTTAAATTCTATCATGAATTTAACAATTCTTTTTAAAATATATTTTTAAAATTAATTAATTAATTAATTTTAATTGGAGGCTAATTACTTTACAATATTGTAGTCGTTTTTTGCCATACATTGACATGAATCAGCCATGGGTTGTACATATGTCCCCCATCCTGAACCCCCTCTCACCATCCTCCCAATCCCATCCTTCAGGGTCATCTCAGTGCACCAGCCCTGAGTACCCTGTCTCATGCATCGAACCTGGACTGGTGATCTATTTCACATATGATAATATACATGTTTCAATGTTATTCTCCCAAACCATCCCACCCTCATCTTCTCCCACAGAGTCCAAAAGACTGTTCTTTAATTCTGTGTCTCTTTTGCTGTCTCGCATATAGGGTCATCATTACCATCTTTCTAAATTCCATATATATGCGTTAATATACTGTATTGGTGTTTTTCTTTCTGACTTACTTCACTCTGTGTAATTCTTAACAGTCCCATTGTCTTTCATGATTCTGGTCTATCAGTTAGGGCAAGGTCAGAGACTCAGAACCACTGTGAGGAATGTTGAAGGAGGGATTTAGTGCAGGGGTATTGACCAAATGGAACCGTGGACTGTGGTTAAAGTTTCTGTGCTGCTTTGTGTCTGCTGCAGGGCCTGAGGGCAAGAGCTGGGAAGGAAGATGGCCAGGAAATGGGCAAAGCAAGGATAAACAGCAATCCAGCAGGCACCAGCTGGAACCCATGTCTGTATCTTCCTGTCTGCAAGCCTTGACCTTCGGTGATGAAGGTGACCTAGAGGGGAAGTGGGCTCTCTGTGCCCAGTGGACGTGGGCGCAGAAGTCAGAGGCGTTTGGGCCCTGGCTCTCCTGGGTGCTGCTGCGCACAAAGGTGAGTGTTACAACTTCTGCCTCCCCAGGCTCATGTGAATTTCTATTGACACCAACCTTCATATAGAAATAGAGAGGAATATGAGAAGGAATACAGGTATTCCAAGAAGTCTAGCTTCAGTTTAGCTGAGCTGACACAGTGCAAAGCCACCAGGGTTCCTTGTGAAGCTATTAGTGAATAGCTTCTTTCTTTTGTTCTTTAAATGCCCTTGAGTCCATGCTCAGTTGCTCAGTCATGTTTGACTTTTTGTGATCCTATGTACTGGGGTTCACCAGGCTCCTCTATACATGGGATTCTCCAGGCAAGAATACTGGGGTGGGTTGCCATTTCCTCCTTCCTGAACCAGGGATGGAAACAGCATCTCTTGCGTCTCCGGCATTTGGCAGTATTGCATTCTTTTACCACTGACCTACCTGGGAAGCCCCTTGAATGCTTTAGCCTTCAACTATTCTAATATAAATATTCTTTTTTAAAAAGATATCAATATTCATATGTTGCTTTCTTTTGCTTAGGTTTTGTTTGATAGAAATTTCTCATCCCTTTATATGTAACTTTCTGGTTTTGGTAGCCATGGAAACATATAGTTTAGGTCTCCTAATCAGGAAGTGTGATTGACCAGTTGCTCCAGTGGCTGCTCCTCTGGATCCATCACCAAGTCATGATGAACCAGGCTTCCCATTGGCCACTACCAGTCAAAGACAGAGCAGATCAGGAGAACTAAAGCAGGTGCCTTTCTCTGACATGTAGGGCTCTTTAACCAGGTGGCCTTAACTCAGGGACCCTCAGTTAGTGTCACATATCGTGAGAGTTGGACTGTGAAGAAAGCTGAGCACTGAAGAACTGATGCTTTTGAACTGTGGTGTTGGAGAAGACTCTCAAGAGTCCCTTCGGCTGCAAGGAGATCCAACCAGTCCATTCTAAAGATCAGCCCTGGGTGTTCTTTGGAAGGAATGATACTAAAGCTGAAACTCCAGTACTTTGGCCACCTCATGCGAAGAGTTGACTCATTGGAAAAGACTCTGATGCTGGGAGGGATTGGGGGCAGGAGGAGAAGGAAACAACAGAGGGTGAGATGGCTGGATGGTATCACCGACTCGATGGATATGAGTCTGAGTGAACTCCGGGTGTTGGTGATGGACAAGGAGGCTTGGCGTGCTGCAATTCATGGGGTCACAAAGAGTCGGACACGACTGAGTTACTGAACTGAACTGNGTGAGATGGCTGGATGGTATCACCGACTCGATGGATATGAGTCTGAGTGAACTCCGGGTGTTGGTGATGGACAAGGAGGCTTGGCGTGCTGCAATTCATGGGGTCACAAAGAGTCGGACACGACTGAGTTACTGAACTGAACTGAACTGAACTGAATTTCTAAAGTACAGACTCTCCTACTAGGTCCTTCCTGCTCCCTGTCCTATACAGAATTCAGACATGCATCACAGCTGGAAGACTCCCCTCCTTTCGCACCTTCAACTTTTTGTACAGGCATTTATCCAATGAAACTCCTACATGTTTAATCTTGTCTTTGTGTCTGGTTGAATACTCGAACTAATGAACAGTGTACCTATGTACTTTTAAATCCTGTTATTAAGAATCATATGATTGTAAATTCAGTCCAAGTCTATTGTAAAGTAAACTAAAGTAAAAAAAAAA
>SJYV01025208.1:0-21282 GCA_006410875.1 Neotragus pygmaeus
TATATTCACACACATGCACACACAAACACACACATATACAAAGAGGTGCACACATTCTCAGTGACCAAACCCTCTCTTTTGTACAACAATATATGCCAAAAATAGAAAATGGCATAATCTGAGTCATTTAACAACACTGAGAGATTATTTTAGGAATGTTGATTTTGGAATTTACCTTTTAAAAAAGCTTATAAGCATCTTTGACATTAGCTAGATTTTCATTTTCAGTTTGTAAGATATAAGATATTTGGATGTTAGCACACATGTCAAGATCACAGTAACTTTTGGTCAATAAACTGGATACAAATATTAATTACAGAATTGGAAAAAAATTCTTCCAGAATTTACTGGGTGTCTCTATTCACATTTATGACACCCATGAAAATACCTAGTTGTATTATGTGGTTTCTGTACTGACCCTCTCCTAAATGGTACACATCTGATTTATCCAGTGACTGTAAGAAAAATAAATTATTCAATACCAGTAAAGCAAGTTATAATTTACAGGATATGAAAGTGACCTAGACTAATGCATTACACAACAGCCACACTAAAAATGACAGTAATTCCCAGATATGTGATTACTAGCATTAAATTGACAAGAAAGAAATGTTTGCAGTTTTTGCAACAAGACAAATCACAGAAGGACAAATGGAGAAAACTGAAAAAATAATCAATAGAGCAAACATCCATTGTAAAGACAGAAAGATGAGACAAAATTGTATAAGAATGTGTGCATTTTTACTTTGAAGATGGAGATAACACCTTTCTGATGATAATAGATAAGATAACACCTTTCATCATGAAAACAGATGAAACCATGTCTAGATCCACAGTCAGTTGAGTCCCTCAGGCGTGTCTGACTCTTTGCGACTTCATGAACTGCAGCATGTCAGGCCTCCCTGTCCAACTCCTGGAGTTTACTCAAACTCATGTCCATTGAGATTACTTATGGTTATGAACTGCATACCTCTAATCACTTTAATGTCAACAAATGAATACATTACCTTGATTTGGGGAGTTTCTGTTTTGATCCACTCTGACACCAAGGGCTTGTGATTTAAATCCAGTGGCTGTAAGAAAAACAAAATATTCAATGCCAATGGAGAAAAAATTACCATTTTTGCAAGAAAATATTCAAAGAATAATTTTGGAAATATTGGCATACTTGGGAATGCTAGGGTAATATACTCAGGCACAATGAAAGAATGAGTGTGAAGTTTATGGACCAAGATAACANACAGCTCATCTTTATATGCATGAGTCACAAGCTCAAAAACCACATGTGGCTAGTGGCTACCAAAATGGACAGGGCAGCTCTAAGGCATCGTCTCCTCTAATCCTCACAACAGAGTTAGAGGTAGGTACTATCACTGTTGCCTTTATGCAGATGAAGAAAGAGACTAGATGAACTGAATGACCTTCCCAAGGCCACGGTAAGAAGCAGTGTAAGGGCCCAGTTCCAATGTGTCTAGTGAAAAAGTGCAAGTCGCTCAGTTGTGTCCAACTCTTTGCGACCTCATGGACTATACAGTCCATGGAATTCTCCAGGCCAGAATACTGGAGTCAGTAGCCTTTCCCTTCTCCAGGGGATCTTCCCAACCCAGGCATCGAACCCAGGTCTCCCACACTGCAGGCAGATTCTTTACCAACTGAGCTAACAGGGAAGTGCAATGTGTCTCAGGAGTCCCCAATCAGACCCACTGTGTCTCCCAAACTGCATAGGACAGCCCCAGCTAGCTCTTCTAAAATATCAGTCCTAAAAGCCTCATACTCCTCCCCTGTCACGCCTCTGTGGCTTACTGCACTCTCAAGCTAGTATCTTGCCACACTCACTCTTCCATATTTTCTCTTATCCATGTGTTTTCGGATTGAGTCCCTATGTAGCCCTCCAGATGACCATCCAACAGGCTGGTCAACAGGCTCATTTGCAACATTCACACCACATTCCTGGTTCCCTTGCATGGCAGACCCAGTTAACCCACCTGGTCTCTACTTCAGCAAACCCACACTTTATCTGAGAACAGCATCGTGGCGGTACCCCTAGCAGCCTCCGCCGCCGACCGGGTCGGCACTAGATGCGAAACCCGCCTGGCGTCCCTGTGAGGAGCCTGAGAGAGTAGGAACTTTGTGTGGCACCAAACATTACATCACCAATTTTCTGCGGTACACAATTTGGTGCCTAATGAATGAATGGAGTTCGCAAAATAGTAAATGCCCTGTCTTAACTATATTCCTGAGGAGGTTTAAAACATTATTTCAGCAAACGTTAAATTAACTGTACTAAACCATTTCTCCCTGTTACATTTTCATAAACGTAAACTCCTAACATCATCCTGCCAAAAGAAGCTACCAGGCGCTCCTAAAACACTTCCCTCCTTGTTTGTTTCCAAGCACTTAACCTCTCTGGCTTTCAGATTTCGATTCATGAATCACTTCTTCAGAACTAAAGACCCACAGACCTGCCCACCAGCTCCCTACTCCTCCACCTCCACCTCCACCAAATCCTTTTTGATCAGTTTCTTCGATCCCACTCTTACAAAGGAAGTGAGTCAACTCATGGATTCTCCTGAGGGGAATGAGGGCAGAGGAGACCCAGCAGGTCGAGGACCCACTGTCATTTCCTCTCTTCCAGTTCTATCGCTGCAGCTTTGGTATGATGTCCTCTTAGCCCAGACCAGGATGTGAGGAGCCACAAGTCCACTTCTTCTCACACTTACAACCACAGTGAAAGCAAAATGCCCTACCGCATCCCCTCAAGCTTCAAACGAGGCATGTGTGTGAGTGCTAAGCCGCTTCAGTCGTGTCTGACTCTTTGCGACCCTCTGGACTGTAGCCCGCCAGGCTCCCCGGCCCATGGGATTCTCCAGGCAAGAATACTGGGGTGGGTTGCCATGCTCTCCTCCAAGGGATCTTCCCGACCCAGGGACTGAACCCATGTCTCCTGCAGTGGCAGGTGGGTCCTTGACCTCTAGTGTCACCTGGGAAGCCCCAAGTGAGGCATACTTCCACACAAACAGCTCCCCTCTCTTCTCTGTTCTCCTGTGCACCCTCCCCTGATGCCAGTACTGGTACGCGCCCTTCTTGCGTCCCACTAGCTCACAGTCCAGCAGGGACCCAGGTTAGGGCAGCACCAGGGAATACCTCCAGCTCTGTGTTTCTCTCCTCAGGGAGCCTCTACTTTTAACATTTATCCCCACTTTCTACAAAGAGATGACAGATCCGCACAATTTAGAGGTAACTAAGGCAAGGTTTTCTAAAACCATATTTCAGTTTTATTCATCTCAAGCTGACACTTCAAAACATTTCTCTCTTCCGTTTCTTACTTATATCAAAGAGAAAAGTACCCTTTTAACTATAATCCACTCACCCGTGCTCCTGACCATGACCCTACTTCTTACGCTAAATTATCTACCCCTGGCCTTTACCTCAGTACTGTGGGGGGTCTTTTTAGTGTTTATTTTGGCTGTGCTGGGTCTCTGAGGCTGAGCACAGGTTGCCTCCAGCTGTGGTGCTAGGGGTTCTCCTGTTGCAGAGCATGGACTCCAGGGCTCGAAGGCCTCAGCAGCTGTGGCACACGGGCTCACTTGCACAAGGGTTTGCCTGGTGGCTCAGTTGGTAAGGAATCTGCCTGCAATGCAGGAGACCTAGGTTTGATCCTCAGGTCGGGAAGATCCCCTGGAGAAGGAAATGGCAACCCACTCCAGTACTCTTGCCTGGAGAATCCCATGGACAGAGGAGCTGGGCAGGCTACAGTCCCATGGGATCACAAAGAGTCAGACACCACTGTGCGATTTTCACTTTCACTTTTCATGTGGGATCTTCCCAGACCAGGGATCAACCCAGTGTCCCCTGCATTGCAAGGTGGATTATTAACCACTGGTCCACCAGGGAAGCACCGCTACTGTGTTTTTAAAGAGACAACCACTTCTCTCCTTTCAACCATCAAACTTCCACAGAGTGACATTTGGTCTTCACAGTGATGTACTACAAGGGTAATATTTGAATCAAAACCTGAAGCAGCTGAGTCATGAAGACATCTGGCAGAGTGCATCACAGGGAGAGAGATGAGTAAGTGCAAGGTCCTGAGGTGGGGACACTCTTGCTGTGTTGCAGGACGTGCATGAAGGCCTGAGAGGCTGCAAAGTGAGGTCAGGGGGTGTGTGAAGTGAGATCAGACAGATCGTGTAGGGTTTGCAGGCCATGGGGAGGCTAGATGCATGCTAATGCTGAGACGGGGAGTGACAAAATCCGGCGTGCTTCCTGGCCACTGGATTGAGAACAGACTATAAAGCGATATGTGTGGGTGCTCAGTCATGTCCAACTCTGTGACCCCCTGGACTGTAAGCCCACCAGGTTCCTCTGTTCAAGGAATTTTCCAGGCGAGAACACTGGAGTGGGTTGCCACTTTCCGCTCCAAGGGATCTTCCCAACCCAGGGGTCAAACCTGGGTCTCCTGAGTCTCCTGCATTGGCAGGCGAATCTTTACCACTGAGCCACCTGAGAAGCCCCATAGAGCCATCAGTGGGGGCAGGGGGAGCGGGGGAAAACAATCAAGGAGGCTACTGCAATCGCTTTTTTAAAAGAAGAGTGCGTCTACATTTTCTGATTATATTTCCCCACCACCCATTTATTACTAAAAACTTGCTTTTGCTCCCAACAATCAACTTAGAAGCATTCATTCACTGGAGGCTCACAATGCCCTTCTCTCTGTCCTTTTCTTCCCCTGACTTTCTAGGACACTTCAGAGTTAATAAAAGGAAGTTAATAAAAACTTCCTTCTCAGTACTGTTTCTTCCCTTGCCCTCTGAGACATCTCAGCACCTCCAACCCATCCCTGTCTTGGCTGCTCACTGTCCAGCCAATTCACTGACTTCTCTTCCGCCTCCCAAGCTCCAGTCATCAGGCTGGTTCTTTCCATAAGCGTTATCTCTTGGGCATGCCTTCCCACCAACACTTGAAATATGGACTGCCTCTATGAAAACAATGCCTTCAACTCTCTCCCTAGTTACAATTTCAAAACTATCTGCTGGGTCTCTCTGCCAGGGTGTTTCCCCACACTCACCTAAAGCAGAGAGTAACATCTTTTCAGAAAACATACACACAAACCTCTGTCTCCTCAGTCCTGCCACTCCCAGCCCCGGGCGCTTTCCTCTGGCACACCCTTCCCTCCTCTCATCCGTGAAGTAACTGTTCCCACAAAATGCCAAATATATCAGCAGAGGTGGAATGCTCATGAATGGACATCTGTACAGTTCTGCATGTAAAATGTAACAGAACCAGGCAGAGGGTCACACACAAGAAGCACCACTTACCAACCACACTGAACTTTCTAAACAAACAAGAAATAAAAACTCAGCCTCTGCACTTTTATTATACTTTTCCTTCTACCACCTCTGAAACTTCCTTCCTTCTGCCCTGCCCGCCCCATTCATTCACGTTTCACATACAACAAATAATCCACGTGTTAGTCACTCAGTGGTATTCAACTCTCTTTGCGACCCCATGGACTGTAGCCTGTCAGGCTCTTCTGTCCATGGAATTCTCCATGCAAGAATACTGCAGTGGGTTACCATTTCATTCTCCAGGGGATCTTCCAAACCCAGAGATCGAATGCAGGGCTCCCATGCAATAAATAAAAAATTAGCAGGGGAAAATAATACTAGGAAAACAAGGAGTTCCAACATTGTAAAGTCTTCTTAACAGCATAATGGATCAAACAGCAACCCCACCCAAATTCTTAAAGGATCTGATTTCTGTTTCCACCACAAGCCCTCAGTGACTCATTCTGTGTCAGAAGAAGAGCAGAACGTGTTTAACTTGGAGTTTAAAGAATCAGTCTGTTCACTTTCAACTTCACTCCATCACTGATTCATAATCAAATGCCAAGACATGTTTCTCCACTACATTAAATTAACACCAAGGTTGAGGGCTGGAGGATGTGTGAAAGGCAAACAGGGAAATTTGGGCGGGGCCTTCAGCTGCCTTGAATCATCACAGACTTGCAAAGGCTTGCCTCTTACTCTCAGGCTTTCCAGTACTTGGTTGGTAACAATCCATGAGAATCGTTTTAACTGAAGTGCAGTTGTTCTCATTTTAGCACAGCTGAGACTCACTTGTGGTGGTTGCTCAAAATAAAGTTTAGATTCCCAGACATTACCCATGTCTTGAGAAGATGACCATGAATCTGTATTTGAATAAGTATGACTCACATTTTGAGAATCACAGCAATAGAATTTCTAAAACTAGCCTGGCCCCCAACCCACGCAGAACCATTAGTCCATAAAGAGCAACTCCACCTTCAGCTGAAACTAGCGCAAAAATGCAGGTAAGCATTTTTCAACTTCTTAGTTAGCTATATTTTGTTTGTATCAGATAAAGCAACATTCGCAAACATATCCTAAGTCACACACCGTTCCCCATATGTCAGGAGAGTTAGCCAGAGTATAATGGAAAAAGCACTGAATTGTAAATTTGGGGGCCTGTGATCTGTTTCCAGTTTCTGCCACCAACAGGCATTTCACCTTGAGCAAGTCACTAGACACCACCCCTCAGTTTCCTCAGCCATGAACTAGGCGACTGACTTGGCTCATCTCCCCCAAATTCTACGAAGCTCAGACTAAATCGGGAGGAGAGCTGGCACTGCAGCTTGCAACTCGTAGATCCAGATTAGATTTCATGAGATCCAACTCTCAACTACCACAAGCAAACGAGAAAAATGCTTTTCACAGAAGACTGATACCACATTGCGTCACTATTCCAAAGTGGAACAAGCAAAAATTATTCCATGTTCTTCCAGGCAGTGGAAAACCTTCAAATTCAGAACCAACAGAACCATCAGAACCAACTTCACATTCAGGCGATATATACCATTTACTGTGTTAATCCAGGAAAATTATTCTCTCTCAGCCTCAGTCTTCTCATCTCTAAAATGAAGATAATAGGGCCTTCCTCCTAGGGTTATTGAAGCTAAGACTGTGCATTAATCTCCACACTCTAAGGAAACTCAGTACTTAATATGTTACATCCCTTCCCACCCCCTCCTAGCGAGTGTCTTTTGTAGAGTTCCCAGTTCAAGATCGTGCCAACATGTGACCAAGCATTGCTTCTGACATGGTTGCTGCCGTCATCTTCCAATAACAGCAGGTACCAGCTCCTTGAATAGGTCCGCTGTGTTTAAGTGCTCTAAACATGTTTACCTCATTTCATCCTCACAATAACTGGGTAACTGTACAAAGCAGAAACCACTGCTCTTCAGATGATAAAACCGAAGCCCAGGGAAAAGGTGACAGCCCACAGACACACAGTCACCGATGGGAGGGCATCAGGTAGCCTGGCTGCAGAGCTCAACCTCATTGCGACCACACCCTGGTCCTGCACTGTGTATACACATTACACGCAATACCAAAGACATGTGAATGAAGAACCCACACCCTTTAAAAATAATTCTCATGTCGCTACAAGTTCAAACTGAGCTCTACTGGCACACTGCCTGTGAAAACCTTCCCTAGGAGACCTGCCCGCATAGCACACTAATTCATCTATGCTCATAAAAACCATGCCACTGATTGTGACCTACAAGCCATGAAATGTATGTTCGGGAGCTTTGTTTCCACCAGAAAGCCATCCAAACTGAATTGAGTGATTTTTTAAGTTCTTCAGCTAACATCTTAAATTTTAAAATATTGATTTTCCATCCCAGTGGATCAAGATAGAAAATAAAAAAGCCCATAGTCGATGGGAGAAGACAAAGAAGAATGTTTCATCCTTAAAAAATAGGAGATAAACATCCCATTAACTCTCCCAGATTTTAGGGCAAAAAGAAAAGGCAAGTTATTAAAGGTTACAGACATACATACAGAGTCCACCTCACCCGAACCCTTCCATGGGAAGATGGAAGCAGGCTCGGTGTCGTAATTAAATAAGAAGTGCCTCCAGGCCAGGAGATGCCCTTCTGAGCACTCAAGTTAACAGTCAAGATTTTCTGTTTAGTAGGGTTTTTTTCTTTTCTTTCCTCTTTTTTTGGGAGAAGAGGGACAGAAAAGAAATTGTATTAATTCATTTTTAATTTTGTTACATATTGAAGTATCACTGACAAACAATGTTGTTAGTTTCAGGTGTATAGCAAAGTGATTTGGTTATATATATACAGGTATCTGTTCTTTTTCAAATTCTTTTCCCATTTAGGTTATTGCAGAATACTGAGCAGAGTTCCCTGTGCTATTACAAAGTCTACAGACAATAAATGCTGGAGATGGTGTGGAGAAAATAGAGCTCTCCTACACTGTTGGTGGGAATGTTAATTGGAGCAGCCACGAATGGAAAACAGTATGGAGATTCCCTAGGTTTGCTTTTTTTTTAAATCTTTTATCAGGGGTATGTGAAACCAGTGACAATTCATTAGTGGAGGAAAAGGGTATATTCTTCATTATTTGAGGTAAATCTCATTCAGGAAAAAACAATGAAAGTTTACAAATGAACATTTCAAACTGTAAAAAGAGAATGGGAAATAAAACAGAAATTACAGTTTTAAGGACATCAAAAATAATTCAATTACTTTACATGCTTTAAGAGTTGGTTCTCATTTATGACCTGTGAATTCAAATGTTCTTAACATTTTTTTTCTTAATTTGGTGTGGAACTTCCAGGCAACAACACAATAAAGGAAGAAGTAAAAGACTGGAAGGTAAGATATAAGGGGACAGACTCACCCTCCAACAAACAGATAATCTGATTCGATTTCAAATCTCCACAGCTGCTCCATCTTCTCTCCTCTGGCAACTACTTCCCACTGAATTTTATCAATTATATTTATTCATTAGTTGTTTTATACTACTCACCACAGAAATGATGATGATGATGGTGGTGATGATGATAGTGGTGGCTGTAATAACAAGCACACTTCCACGTCTCTACTCTTAGAACTCCTCAAAGTTTATTAGAAACACTTCTTTCTCACTTTTTTTGTTCACCAAAAAATAAATACATAAAAATAATTGATCCAGATATTGATCCAGAGTTGATATATTTACAAATGAATAAACTAACTGTAATGTAGTCCATGCTACTGGCCTCAAGGATGAAAATGTAAAAAAATTCTCCCCATATCTACCAAACAAATAAATGAGCTTTTCCGAGAACAAGCCATACTTTTTTATTTTATTAAGGTTTGTGCTGTGCTTAGTCACTCAGCTGTGTCTGACTCTTTGTGACCCTATGGACTGTAGCCCACCAGGCTCCTCTGTCCATTGGATTCTCTAGGCAAGAATACTGGAGTGGGTTACCATGCCCTCCTCCTCCAGGGGATCTTACCAACCCAGGGATCAAACCGGTGTCTCTTTTACATCTCCCGCACGGGCAGGCGGGTTCTTTATCACTAGCACCACCTGGGAAGCCCATTAAGGTATATGCTGCAATTTAAATGCATTCTGGTTATGGTAAAACACTGCCCTACCCAAGAAATTTCTAAGAACTGCCCAGCTGCTAGAAACAGCCACTCACAAACAGTCTCCCTCCTTTCCCTTCTTACCCATCTCCGCTAGAAGGTGAAAGTGAAAGTGTTAGTCACTCACTCTTTGGGACCCCATGGGGACTGCAACCCCCCCCCCCAGGCTCCTCTGTCCATGGGATTCTCCAGGCAAGAATGCTGGAGAGGGTACCCATTCTCTTCTCCAAGGTTATCTTTCCGACTCAGGGATCAAACTCGGGGTCTCCTGCACTGTAGGCAGATTCTTTACCATCTGAGCCACCAGGGAAGCTGCCTTTTCTTGGCAGTAACCTCTTGGAGGCCTCCATGAGAAAATGATGAAATAATCAGACCTAAAACGTATTTAATTGCTTGTGTTTAGATGGCAAGAAATAAAATGAATCCTAGGAAGATCCAGGCCCCATTAATTTAGAAAGTCCTTCTTGATCTACATATTGTTACAACTGGAAAAATCAGATAAAGCTAAGGATGTGAAGACAGAAAGGGAGAAATGTCTCGATCCTTAAGTCCTAACCTTACAGGAAGCATCTGTTCTGAGAGCAATGACTCACAATCCCTGATAACAAAGTTAACATTTTCCTTTGAAAGAGGGAGCATGCTTGCAATGGTATTTTCAATGAAACAGCCCCTAAAAGTAGTGCATTTTCTTTCTTTTTCAAACATCCATTAAGCTCCCAGGATAGTGCCATCCGCCCCTCTTGAGCCTGTGTTGTCTGCTATGACTTGGTATTTCAGTATTTTCTTTAGCCATTATCCTAAGGCCAAGATTTCATCCATTTTCAGAATAAATACTTCAATAATGAAAGTAGAGATTGGCCCCCATGTAAATAGGAAATGATGCTTCTGGCATCTTCTTCTTCACAATATTCACAGCTGTTGTTTATTGAGTGTCTAACAGGTACTAGATACCGATTTTAACTTTACGCTATCCCCATTTTATACATGAGGACACTGAGGCTCAGAGCATTTAAGTAACCTGCCTAAGATCACACAGCTAGTGAGAAGACTCAATCTCCGATCTTAAGCACTAACATTTCCTCTCCAGGGACAAGGCCTCCCACTTTCCTGTCTTTCCCACTACAAAACATAAAGTGGCCTGGCCCCTGCATGCATCACCTCCTCCAGCTCCAAATTTACCTACCCAGTCAGTCAACTTCCCAATGCAGAAAGAATCTCAAATGCAGATAAAGTTTGATTTTATCTTATTTCATGATGCTATTAATTTCTCTATGCTGGTAAAGGGTAAACATTTATATAATGAGCTACTGTGGAATTTCATCCACCCTTCATTCTGTGCCCTTAAATTATTCTCTTAAAAGATAACTCTCAACATTATAGGAATTTATGCCTCAGTTTCTGGCCTATGACTAAACCTGTAATCATGCTTCTAGTTAACAGTGTTTATAGGTGGGTGGTAGGATTACAGGTGATTTTGGTTTATTTTCTTACAGTTTTTTCCAGGTTACCAGCACTGAGTATATATTACTCTTTCAATTAGAAAAAAATTAAGTGTTCGTTTCATTGTGAAAAATGAGTCTATATATTTAACTATTTACCCCTCAAAATTATTTTGCCCTTAGTAATGAAAAAGAAGATATTCATTCACCCAATTTAATCCTGGGCCTAGTTAGAACCCAGATTTAAAATAAGAGATGTGGGTTCTTTTACAAATGGCTCCCACTTTTTACATTATTTTTCTTTTTTTTTTTCTTGTCACTTAAAAAATTAAAACATATTCTATAAAACTAGATTTTAACTATAGTTCTCCCCTTACTTCCCATGGGCCTACTTAGTAAAATCCTCTGCACCCAATAAAGACATGGTTACACATGGTTTATATAAACCATATACCAGTATGGTCTTGTGTCAGGCTTTTAACTATGCCCATTCCCTCTCTGGGCACACACTGTCCTACACCCCCAGACTCCTGTGAAGCTCAGCGTGGTCATGAGAGGAGGGGTGATATGAGCCATGTCCAAGCCTGGTCCACAAGGACCTCCCACAGGAAGAACTCCACATTCCTGCCCTGCACACTTGGAAGCCACATACTGATGATGACAGAGCCACAAAGAGGAAGGAACCTGGGCCTCAGAACCTCTCCCTAGAAGAGCATCCCAGGAATATCATTTCAGACTCTACATGAGCAAAAAACAAAAGTGTATTGTGTAAGCCACTGAAAATGTGGGGCTTCTTCATGACCCTACCTAGCACCTGGCTTTATTAGCATGCTCCAATTATTAATGTAGATGTACAGATGTGAGATTTGGACCATAAAGAATGCCAAATGTCAAAGAATTGATGCTTTTAACTGTGGTGCTGGGGAAGACTCTTGAGAGTCCCTTTGACAGCAAGGAGATCAAACCAGTCAATCCTAAAGGAAATCAACCCTGATACTCATTGGAAGGACTGCTGCTGAAGCTGAAACTCCAATACTTTGGCCACCTGATGGGAAGCGCTGACTCAATGGAAAAGACCCTGATGCTGGGAAAGATTGAAGACAGGAGGAAAAGGGGATGACAGAGGATGAGATGGTTGGATGGCATCACTGATTCAATGGACATGAGTTTGAGCAAACTCAGGGAGATAGTGAAGGGCAGGGAAGCCCGGCATGCTGCAGTCCATGGGGTCACAAAGAGTTGGACATCACCGAGCAACTGAACAACAATTATTATTGCAGAAGGAGCTCCGCTGTGTATCTTACCTTTTTCAAAGACTCCTTCTGCTTCTAAGACAGAGACTGTGCGGTTTGCTGCCATCTTCATCAGTTCCGCCTTCACGGTGACCTGTGAGGGGCTGTGTTCCAGAAGCTCCACCCCAATGGTCACATTTCCTCCCGGCCTGATGATCCCAGGTACTGTCACCAGAAACCTGGGCCTAAAGAGTTCCCAACAACAAGAGAAAAATGAAGTTGCTTATCCTTACATCTTCATTCTTTTGAGATTCTCAAATTTCATAGATGGTGAGATAGATTCCCTATACAGTGTCAACTGTAACTGTTTCAATTAATGTGGCCCCACTGCTCCATTTAGCAACTGCATTGAAAGGCTGCTGAAAAAACAAGCATTCCCCTAAATCAATTTTTCTCCTGTTTTATTGAGATAAAACTGGCATACAGCATTGTACAAGTTTAAGGTGTACAGATAACGATTTGACTTACACATGTTATGAGATGATTATCACAATAAATTTAGTGAACATTCATCATCTCACATAGGAAGGAAATCAAAGACAGAGAAAGTACTTATTTTTTCCTTGTGATCAGAACTCTAAGGATTTACTCTCTTCATAACATTCATTTATAACATACAGCAGTGTTAATTATACTTGTCATGTTGTGCATTCCCATAAATCAATTTTAATGCAGTAATGAATGCACTGCTAGAGGATGGCCTATGTTAGTATTTCCATTTTATAAACCACAAATAGCACAGGATAGCTTACACTGAGACATGCAGAAGTTATTGGCAAAATACAAGCCTCTCGACTTCTTTATAGAAGACATCATCCCAGGGTAATTTTTTTTTTCTTGGTTTAAACACACACACAGAGACACACACACATGGATTTTGCTTGTTTCTTATTCAAACCTTTATATGTTTGGGCATCTACCCAAGAAAACATCATCTAATCAACATCACTGATTAAAATATACCATCTAAAATTAAACTATCTGTCGCCGGTGACATTTCCAGGTGGAGGAGAGCACAAAAAATTGCTAAAAGAGCACTTTCTCTGCCCAAACCAAGGATTAGGGCTCCAGGGCAAAACCCTCTGAGGGGGAAGGAAGTGCATTCCATTACTTAAGTGTCTCCCTGGTTATCTTCCTACAAAGTCTGCACCTGAACCCATACTTAACCACCTCGGCCACACCTTATCATTGCTAAAGTTGAGACAACTTGTTTAGAAAAAATATGCATGCATGTCTTTAAAAGAAGGTACATTACTGTAGGGGAGCGAGGGGCGCAAAAAGTCGAAACAAACTCAGAGGGAGTGTGGACTAAAAATAGTCTTCAGAAAGCAGTCCTGGCCGGAGACGCTTAAACAACCTCGTGGGTGGAGAAAGTTAACTGTCCCCGGGAGGACCGAGCTGNGTTGGACTGTGAAGAAAGCTGAGTACCAAAGAATTGATGCTTTTGAATTGTGGTGTTGGAGAAGACTCTTGAGAGTCCCTTGGACTGCAAGGAGATCCAACCAGTTCATTCTAAAGGAGATCAGCCCTAGATGTTCTTTGGAAGGACTGATGCTAAAGCTGAAACTCCAATACTTTGGCCACCTCATGTGAAGAGTTGACTCATTGGAAAAGACTTTGATGCTGGAGGGATTGGGGGCAGGGGGAGAAGGGGACAACCAAGGATGAGATGGCTGGATGGCATCACTGACTCGATGGACGTGAGTCTGAGTGAACTCCAGAAGATGGTGATGGACAGGGAGGCCTGGCATGCTATGATTCATGGGGTCGCAAAGAGTCGGACACGAGTGAGCGACTGAACTGAACTGACTGAGTGCACACACATACACGTTTCATTTTAACTTACAATTTGTACTTTATAATTTTATAATAAAAATAAAGGACATGAGTGAATTGTGGCTAATTCAAAGCTAGAAGATTGATGTGAAGAATTATCTACAGATCTTCCTCTACTATATGCCTGGGCTTAAGTCCTAATAAATCCATCATAAGTTGAAAATGGTATATGTCGAAATGCATTCAATACACCACTGAACATCATAGCTGAGCCTAGCCTACATTCAATGTTCTCAGAACACTTATATTAGCCTACAGTTGGGCAAAATCATCTAACACAATAGAGAGTTGAATATCTCATGTAATTTATTGAATACTGCACTGAAGGTGAATAACAGCATGCTCATATGGCTATAGAAAACTTGCAAATGTGCCTGTATTTACCCTTCTGGTGATGTGGCTGACTTGGAGCTGCTGCCATGTCCAGCATCACCAGAGAGGAAAGCAACGCATATGGCTAACTTGAGAAAAGATCACAATTCACAACTCAAATTACAGTTTCTACTGAATCCATATCGCTTTTGTCTAATCATAAAGGCAAGAAATTGTAAGTCAGAAACAGTCCATCTGTACTCTTACATGCAAGAACAAATACTATTGAAAGAAAATCTTAAAAAAATATATATTTGGCTATGTAAAATAAACACTTCATCAGATAAAATAATCACACAATAAAAAGATAAATAACAAATATTTTAAAGTTAATACATGCTTCATAAAGGCATGATATCATTAATTCATCAAGAAAAAAGCAAATGGGAGAAAATAAGTGTATGCAATACAGTACATGGTCTTCCCAAGTGGCTCAGTGGTAAAGAGTCTGCCTACAATGCAGAAGATATGAGTTTGATCCCTGGGTTGGGAAGATGCCCTGGAGAAGGAAATGGCAACCCACTCTAGTACTCTTGCTCAAAAAATCCCATGGACATGGAGCCTGCCAGGCTACAGTCCATGGAGTTGCAAGAGTCAGATATGACTGAGTGACCGAGCACTAGCAATATAGTTCGTAGTAACTCAAATTATCAATAAATTAAGGGAAACTCTCACAGAAACCTAGGATGTTATGATTTCTTCATGTTACAGGTGAGGGAATGGTTTAAAAGATTAGATCCCTTGCTTGTGAGGAAAAGGACAAGGTTGAGACTAATTCTGATTTTGGACTCAGATCTCAAGCCCTGTCACATGGTGGCTGAGGAAACCAGTCTTCCTCACCTAGATAGGACTTTTTGTGGCTCACCCTCATAGTCAAGGGTTCTTGACATTAGAATGAGGAATACTCTCTCTTCTCTGGATACCAAACCCTCACAAAATATAAATTGTATGACTTAGCTTTTGCTTAGTTCTTCTTACCCCCCAACATTTATTTATTTATTAATTTTTGGTTGCACTGAGTCTTGATTGCTGTGCTCAGGTTTTCTCTAGTTGTGGCGAGCAGGGAATATTCTTCATTGTGAAGGAGGAAAGAGAGCTGGACTCCATCTTAGGCCAGGTTGTGAACATTAGGCTACATGCATGCTAACCCTCCCAATGGACTCTGAACTTTGCGCCCGGTGTCTATAGAAGTGGCATACCAATGGAAAACCAGATCCCCCGGACAAAAGAGCCTCAGGACCTTGTACTTGGACTCTCCGTTGCCTAAAAGAATATGCTAATTATCTCTGTAACAGAACAAAGTCGTAAATGGCATTATGTTTATCGGGATATGACCACAGTCCTATTGATAAATGTCCACTGTTTATCTAGTCTTGTGACACAGGAGTCATGGGTTTACTTTGATTGTCTCTCTCTTTTACCTTGTCCAGACTAGTTTCAAGGAATTTGGGGAGGTGGGTTTGAGCAAGTACACTTAGGGTATATAGAAAGAAAGAAAGAAAGTGAAGTTGCTCAGTCATGTCTGCCTCTTTGCGACCCCGTGGACACCAGGCTCCTCCGTCCATGGGATTTTCTAGGCAAGAGTACTGGAGTGGGTTGCCATTTAGGGTATATAAGGTTTTCACAAAAACTGATCAGGGTCCTTGGCTAATAGGAGACTCTGCCTTGGGCCCGCTGGTGTAATAAACTGCATTCCACTATCTACATTGTCCTTCTGAATGAGTTTGTTTCCTGGAATGCGTGGCTACAGTTGCAGTGTGTGGGTTTCTCACTGCAGTGGTGTGTCTTGTTGCTGAGCCCACGAGGTGCATGGGCTCCGTAGCTGCAGCACTCAGGCCCAGGAGATGTGGCACATGGGCTTAGTTGCCCCTCGGCATGTGGAATCTTCTCGGACCAGAGACTGAACCTGTGTCCCCTGCATTAGCAGGTCTACTATCCATGGTGCCACCAGGGAAGTCCCTGCTGAGTCCTAAACAGAGCATGCGTGTGTGCTCACTCACTCAGTCGTGTTCAACTCTTTGCCACCCCATGGACTATAGCCCACCAGGCTCCTCTTTCCATGGGATTTTCCAGTCAAGCATATTGGAGTGGGTTGCCATTTCCTACTCTAGGGGATCTTCTTGACCAGTAGTGACCCAAGGATGATAGAGCAGATAGAACCAAGGAGGGTCTTGGAATGCAGGAACAGAAAAAAACGAGACCCTTATCATCCTTCCCTCCCCTATTTTGTAACTATTAATGGATTTTCAGTCCTTTTGAGCAGTATAACCTGTCTCTCCTCCTACCCTACAGGGAGAAAGTATTTGCCTTACTCTTCCCTCCACCCAGGATGCCTGCCTCATCCAATCAACAAATGATCTGCAAGACCCCTATCCCATTCTTTGTACCCTGCGTATAAAAGTGGACTAAGGACCCCTGTTCAACGTTGGTTCTTCCTTGAGCTTGCCCGATTTTCTAAGACTCTCCCACTCTAACAAACTGCATTTCCCTCCCATTATGTCTCATGTGTGGAAATTCTTTTCCAACCCTTGCACGGACGACACAGCCCAGGGGTCAAACCTGTGTTTCCTGCACTGGCAGGCAGATTCTTTACAATTGAGCCACGTGGGGTACCCAAATAAAGCATATACCTTTCATTAAGTTTTTAATGTTAACAAAGTAATTACACGTTCATCTTCATTAAAGCAAAATGTAGTTTAAGCTGTTCTTCAGTCTAAAGAGCGTATCTTATGACAGTGAATATTTTGCTTAATCATCTACTTAATCTATAAGTAAATGAAAGAGAATTTTGGTCACTTTCATACATTACTCTATTAAGATATCCTCTTTATACATTTAAATATAAACACTATGCTCAGAGTTAAATATGTATTGCCAAGATAATCCTGACTCCACACCCACCCCTGCTGTTTGTCTATCACAGACAAAATCATAAACTCAAGGCATGCTTCCTTGCTAAAAACTTTCTGGTTTATTCATTTGAGCTCTTTACATACAAACTAGAAATCAACAGGAAATCTTGTTTTCCTCATTTGTAGCATTGCTTCTATGACAGTTACCAAAAAAAAAAAAAACAAAACCCTGCCATTATGATCCAAAGAAAATATATGGTCAGTATGTTTCAATTTTAGACCATGTTGGAAAAGATCATTTTTTAAATGCATGATTGTTCCAGAAAGAAAAACACAATAGACAGAAATGGACTTAATTGTTATTGCCATAAATCAATGATTCACAGTTATTTTTCCTCCCTAAATTCCCAGGAATGTGTTATCACACATTCTCATCAGTAACAGAAGCCATTTATGTGGATGTAGTAGACTCTCCAGGAGGTGGTTTCTTATTTAACTAAGATTCCTAGCAGATTCTGGGAAGCCCCTTCCCAAAGAACAGGGCCACCTGCACACTGGTGCTTTTCAAATTTGAAGGTGAACAACCTTCACCTTGTTTTTATGCAGAGTCTGGATCATTAGATTTGGAATGGGGCCTTGAAATCTGCATTTCCAAAGAGCTCCCGGGGTGATGCCAGTGCTATTGGTCCATGGACTCTACTTTTCAGGCAGGCAGTATAACCACCTCCCAGCTGTTAATCACCAATAGAGGCTGCACATTTGTGAACCCAGTTATAGGTTTGATGCATTTGTCTTTATTTGATCTGCAGTTGGGTTCTGTTTGGCTTTTAGAGAATTTCCTCCAGTCAAAGAGGGGAATTAAATAATTTATGAATCTATTTGACACAATTATTAAAAAATTCTCTTAGTGTTACCTGCAAATACCTTCCCAGTAAATAGAAAATCAGATATGATGATGAGAATGAGCGCTGGTCTCACATATGGGTCAGCAATGGCAGCAAGAACTGCACAGATGAAATGGTAGAACAAATGAGCTTGTTGAAGGATTCCTCAAGCTCCATGTAAGCTCTTATTCTTCTATGGGACCTAATCCCTAGACATTTGGTACTTGGTGATGCTGCTTTATTTTCTCCAGGTTGTTCATACGTCCCTTTCTTAATCTCTCTCCCAAATCAACTTTCATGGCTCAATCCTTCCTTTTTTGATCACTTAGTCTATGCAAGGCAGTCTAAACACTGAAAAAATATGAATGACTGGGTTTTAAGCTGTTTAATATTTATTTAGAAAGAAAAAAAGCATGCAAAAATAAGTGATTAAGGATTTCCAAAATAGCTGGGCTTGCTCTAATCTAATTCTGAAAGGCCAGTTTTATCCGGTGTGCAGAGGAAGCAGGCAAACACACAGCTGTTGTTTGGAGAATAGTACAGGTGTTGAGGTGAGAAACTACACTGGCTGGAGACACATAGGAGGGGCCTGTGGGAACACAGCTTTAAGCCATGCGGGTCCGCTGTGTTGGGAAACCACAGTGGGAGCTGGTCAACCTTCTGTTACCCATTTAAACGGAACTGTTCCTGTTTAACGCCATGAACCCAAATTTTATTTTTTCCAAGTCTTAATTTTTTTTTTTTTTTTGCAAGCAGAAGTCTTCTGGGCCTCTCTTTTTATGGACAGTGAAACCACCATAAGTGCAATTCAGAATATAAATGATGGTGTACATGTTTATCAGGAAATGGAAAAACATGAAGGTGCTGACACAGCTTCCACCTGAACTCTTCCTAGGAAGAGAATGGAATTTGTGTTGACAAAATACAATGACAAGGTACAGAGAGAAGTGGAATCGGGGTCTTCTAAAGGCTTGGAGGTGCTGGGACCTTACTGAGGAAGTCACAGTGAAATAGGTGCTGGTTAATCTGAAGGAGATGGAAAATGAGAAGAGGAGGCGCTTAGGAGGTGAAGCTTATGTGACCCTTCCTCCTAAGCACTCTAAATTTTCAAAAGGCACAACAGCAACACAGAATATACACAATGCATGCAGAGCCAACTCTTTAGAAAAGACCCTGGTGCTGGGGAAGACTGAAGGCAAAAGGAGAAGGGAGCGTCAAAGAATGCTATGTCTGGATCGCATCACCGACTCAGTGGACGTGAATTTGAGAAAGCTCTGGGAGTTAGTGATGGACAGGGAATCCTGGCGTACTGCAGTCCATGGGGTTGCAAAGAATCGGACACGACTGAGCAATTGAACTGAACTGAAGATTAATAAGAGTAAAGAAAGATTTGAGGAATTTATATCTATGCCTGGAAATGCTAATATAAAGAAATGGGCTGCAGTTCAGGTTATGATGTTGAACAAGGGGTGTTACTACTCTCTCTTTTTCACATTGATCTGGGAATTCTGACAGCCTATTTCCAATCTTCACGTTAGCCCATTATGTTTGGATTGTGATATTTTTTCCACTGTAACGATTTATTTCATTAAAAGAGATACAGTTTTTGAAATGTATTTTTAAAAGAGCCATTTTGTCATTACACATGTGTGTTACTTCACTCAGTCGTGTCCGACTCTGCAACCCAGTGGACTCCTCTGTCCATTCGTAGATTTGTCATTCATTTTTTACATCCAGTGATAAAAACAAGGGGAAATTAACCTAAACAGTGAACGTTCTGGATTAAGTGTGAAATGGGAAATGGAAATTTGCTCTTCTCTCAACCTGTCTCAGTTCCTGAATGCTTCTCATCTAGCTGTGATAAGACAAATTTTTAACATCACAGCAGGAGGCCTGAGTAGAAACCAGCTATTCAGCATCTACTAGTCAGTCAGTTGAAGAAACAGCAAACTGTTCAAGTGCTTGTGTGAAAATTAGCTGTGTAGAAATAATTGAGATGATGTGCTGGTCCAGTGTGGCATATATTTAAGAGATTTTTAAGGCAGATTTTTACTATATGCTGTTTTCACCTTATGCACAGACTTCAGACTGTAATTCTCAGGTGAGCTATAACTCCACTGTAATTAGACTTTGATCATGAAACCATGAAGATATGATGGTTTCATTATAGCTATAATCAATACTTATCAAAAAACTTTTTTGAATACATCATATCTGTCTGTGTTATAAGATGCAAAAAGGAGTATACAGTAAAAAGAAAAGTTTCCCATTCTCTTTAGTGTCAGCTACTCAACCATCCCAAGGGAAAAAAAATGCAGGAAGGCAAGTGGTTGAAATAGCTGTGGAAAGAAGAGAAGGGAAAGGCAAGGGAGAAAGGGAAAGATATATCAAACTGAATGCAGAGTTCCAGAGAATAGCAAGGAGGGATAAGAAGGCCTTAGATGAAAAGTGCAAAGAAATAAAGGAAAACAATAGAATGGGAAAGACTTGCAATCTCTTTAAGGAAATTGGAGGTATCAAAGGAACATTTCATGCAAGGATGGGCACAATAAAGGACAGAAACGGTGAGAACCTAACAGCAGAAGAGATTTAGAAGAAATGGCAAGAATACACCGAAGAATTTACAGAAAAGGTTTTAATGACCCCGATAACCCCGCTCACCTAGAGCTGGACCACCTGGAATATGAGGTCAGATGGGCCTTAGGGAGCATTGCTAGGAACAAAGCTAGTGGAGGTGATGGGATTCCAGCTGAGCTATTTAAAGTCCTAAAGGGAATGCTGAATATTTATTAGAAAGGCTGAAGCTGAAACTCCAGCACTTTGGCACCTTATGGAAAGAGCTGACTCATTGGAAAAGACGGAAGGCAGAAGGAGAAGGGGCGGCAAAGGATGCTGGTTGGAGGGCATCACTGACTCACTGGACATGAGTTTGGACAAACTCCTGAAGGTAGTGGACAGATGTAACCTGTGTAACGGCGTTACACTGTTTCTAAACTGGTTGCTTTTTAAATTGTTCTTTTATTTTCCTCATAACTTTTTATTATGAAGAATTTAATTTATATGAGAGTTGAGGAAAAAACAGTACAACAAACACTTGTATACTCTCTCCACCTAGGCTCAACAGTTATTAACTTTTTGCCTTGTTTGAATCATTTCTCTGCT
>SJYV01025213.1:0-19150 GCA_006410875.1 Neotragus pygmaeus
GTGAATTTAACTCAGATGACCATTATATCTCCTACTGTGGGCAGGAATCCCTTAGAAGAAATATAGTAACCATCATGGTCAACAAAAGAATCTGAAATGCAGTACTTGGATGCAATCTCAAAAATGAGAATGATCTCTGTTCTTTCCAAGGCAAACCATTCAATATTACAGTAATCCAAATGCTGAAGAAGATGAAGTTGACTGGCTGAAAGAAGACCTACAAGATCTTTTAGAACTAATACGCCCAAAAGATGTCCTTTTCATTTTAGGGGCCAAACTATGGTGGAGGTAATGAAGATAATGGCTACCTTCTTCAAAAGGTCCAGTGCACTCACTACAGTTCTCAGTGCCCTCGATGCTGCAGCAGGCCACCACAGTGCCACAGTCCCACGACTCCACCAGAGATTCCTGGACACTCATGGGCAAGTCTGGGTCAGTCCTTTATGGGGTCCCTTTCTCCTGGATCCTGGTGAACACAAGTTTTGTTTATTCCCTCCAAGAGTCTGTTATGATGACCTCTTCCAAGAGGGCTTATGCCATACTCAAGTCTCCTGCCCCTGCGTCAGGCCACTGCTGACCTGTACTTCATCTGGAGACACTCAAACACTCATAGTCTATGTGGGGTTTCCTGGTGCACGTAAGTTTTGTTTGAGCTCTCCAATCATCTCTGGTGAGTATGAGGTTTGATTCTAAATGTAATTTTGCTCTTCATATCGTCTTGCTGGGGCTTCTCCTTTGCCCTTGCATGTGGGGTATCTTTTTTTGGTGGGATCCAACATTCTCCTGTTGATGGGTTGCTCAGCAGTGAGTTATAATTTTGGAGTTCACAGAGGAGAAGATGAGAGCATATCCTTCTACTCTGTTGTCTTGGTGTTACAAACTTGTGGCTTCCCATGTGGCTAAACTGGTAAAGAATCCACTCACACTTAGTATATATATATATATATATATATACTCAAAACAACTTTCCACTGGGGAGGCAAAAAGTCAAATCCATGTACATAAGTGGACAAACATTTCAATATGATCAGTATGAATATTGTTTAGTCATGTCTTACTCTTTTTGCAACCCCATGGACTATATAGCCCACCAGACTCCTCTGTTGATGAGATTTCCCAGACAAGAATATTGGAGGGGTTTGTCATTTCCTTCTCCAGGGAATCTTCTCTACCCAGGGATGAAATTTGCATCTCTTGCACTGGCAGGTGATTCTCTACCATCAAGCCACCAAAAAGCCCAACTATGAATATACCCTGTATTTTCAGCCTAGACATTGTAAGGTAGAAGAAAAATAAGTCTAACTATAAATTGAATTTTGGAGCAATTAGGAGAATGGGTTCAAGAGTGAAAAAATTTAAGAAAAGTATGTGTTATGTTAGGGCTTCCCTGGTGGCTCAGAGGTTAAAGCGTCTGCCTGCTATGTTGGAGACCTGGGTTCAATCCCTGGGTCGGGAAGATCCCCTGGAGAAGGAAATGGCAACCCACTCCAGTATTCTTGCCTGGAGAATCCCACAGACGGAAGAGCCTGGTGGGCTACAGTTCACGGAGTCGCAAAGAGTCGGACATGACTGAGTGACTTCACTTCACCTCATGTGTTATGTTGGGTAAGTAAATTGTAAAATGATTCCTGAAAGAAATGAGCATGTTCTTTGCTCAACTCTTAGTTTATAATACTATTTTCTAAAAACGGGAACTACAATACTTTGCAGGAATAACTGACTGAAAGATTTGTACAGGAAATACACAAAATGAGCCTGTAATGTCTCACCTTGCCAACAAAACAGAAGTGTAATACAAAGTATAAAAACTAACAAAAGACTCACCCATGTCACCACCACCACCACCATCAACAACAGTAAAGGTGCTGTTGAACTCAGATTTAGCTGCTCTCTGCTTCAGTCAATTCTAGAGAGACAAATGTTGCCTGGAAAAGAAAAGATTGCTTTACTAAGGTGCCAGGAACCTGGGAAGAAGACAGATTCATGTCCCAGAAACATCTCCAAGGATTCTGCTCAGCCATGAAAACATTTGAGAGGAAAAAGTGGAAGCTAGTCTCAGTTAACCATCTGGGGAATGGATCAGTCTTCACGGTCTTTCACTATGTGTGGTTCACTGACTCCTTGTGATCTTCCTTTCGATGCTATCTTATTGACAGTTTTATCAAGCTGTAGAAACAATTTAGCCATCCATTAATTATTTCACCTTCATTTCTACTTATTTATTTTTTTCTTTTATTTATTTATTTATTTATTTTAAAATTTGACTTTACAATACTCTATTGGGTTTGCCATACTTATTTAATCTAAGAAAAAAATCAACAGGTTAGGCAAAGCATTGTGTGATCAAAGCATTTGAATGGTGTGCTTGGGCTAGAAGTTAGTGAAGCATGGGGAAACCTGATATAAAGGTTAAGTTAAAACATAGCTGCCAAAGTGACAAAACAAAGGGTCTCCTGCAAAATTTGCTTGCTGGAAAAAAGCTGCTTTCAGCAAGGAACTGCTTCCTGAAAAGAACTGTATACAAATCTCCATTGTCAGACATTTCTATGGCATTAGAGGTGAAGGTCGGTCCCCAGCTTTATGCTGAGAAGGGGTGTTGAGGTCTTAGAGTGAAAGATATTGAAATATGTCTGTAGCATCTCTTTGCTGATAATTTTAGTTGTTTATTTACATATATAGGCAGATCAAGTCACTGTTATTTTGATAACCACACAGGTGCAGAATAGTATGAGCATTAATATTAATCTCAAACTCTTTAAGTCAGTTCTTGGAATTGTACTTGCCATAGATTCAGGGTATTATACATTAATACTCCAGCTTATTTCATGGTTACAGTCTGGTCATCATGAAGTTAGTTTCTTTTCTCCTCTGGTGGCTGTTACAGTATCTGTAAAACCACTCAGGGACATGCATCAGACATTGTTATCTTTGTCCTTTATGGAGAAACAAGATTCTGTGACTTGGCTGTCCTGATCATTAACTGTTTGAGTTTTTTTTTTTTTTTCTTCTATAAATACAGAGGGGCCTTTGTACTTGGGAGGGACCTGAAAGATTCTACTCAGTTTCAAATAGGGTGTGTCAAAGAAACAACTAGATTCAAATGAAAACTAAAAAAACTTGAGCAAAAAATAGTAATGAAGTAGCATTTGATTATAATCTAAATGATAAACACCCAGGAATCTATTTGATAAGGACAATACATGAATAAATAAATGAAAGAGAATGGACAAGATTCTTATTCAGAAGAACTCTAAATGATTTATGAAGATAATCTCTCCTAGAAGAGATAGAGAAAACTTGCACTTAAGCAGTTTGATCTTCATGCAATGACTTTCCTCCAGTATAGAATGGGGGGGGGCGGGAGAGAGATAATTTTACAATATTACACAGAAGTCTGACATACCCTACCTCAGCCAGGTAATCAAAGTCATTAAAAGTGAAGAGCCATGCTGATAGCGTGTGCCCAGGATATGATGTGATGAGAACTGTACTTTACCTCTGTGGTCTTACTTTCAAAAATCTTTCCTAACCTCAGTCTAATCATGGAAAACAAAATCAGACAGACTCAAATTAGTAGTCATTCTAGAAAAATATATGACCATAAACCTGTCAAAGTTATCCAAATAAGAAAAGTCTAGTAATATCTTGAGGGAATTAAATATGATCTGGTACACAGGGATTGGATCCTGTAAAAACAATAAAAAAGAGATTTAGGCAGAATCTTGGAAAATATGAATCAAAGATTGACTTGTGTTAACAGTAATAAGTCAATATTGGTTTGATTTGTACTCTTATTTATAACAAATGTACTACACTGATGAAGATACTGACTACAGAGAGTAGTAGGTATGGGATATATGAATAGAATCTCCCAATGTTTATAATTTGAAGCTCTTCAACAACTTTTAAATTGCTTAAAAACTTTCTGAATGTTACTTGGAAAAACATGATATTTTTGTACTATTTCAAATAGATACATTTTCCATCTATAACTGTATATACAGTGTATGTTTTTGTCTCCCATCTTAATTGTATATATATTCATATACATATTGACATACATATGTAACATCAAAAATGGAATAATACTTCATGCATACTGTTGGATAAATGACATTTTATTTTCTAAACAAGAATCATTCTATTTGTAACCCAAATTTTCCTCCAGAACTTTTTCCTTTAAACTAGTATGCATAAAAATAAATAAACAATGTCCTAAATATATCTTACTGAGGATATTGAATTATTCAATAGTTTATAATAGACAATAATCAAAGAGAAATATTGTATTTTATTTATAATCAGATATATCTTTGTAATACTTATAATTAATATTGCCAATTATTTATATGTCACAGACTTTATTTTTCATAATCAAAATAAAATATGAATACATATGACAATATTATAATTAATTAAATTAATTTGGATTAAACATTTTTCTTTATTAAGAATCTATTGGTACTAAACTTTTTAGTTCAGTTCAGTTCAGTGGCTCAGTTGTGTCCGACTCTTTGTGACCCTATGAACCACAGCACGGTAGGCCTCCCTATCCATTACCAACTACTGGAGTTAACCTAAACTTCTGTCCATAGAGTCAGTGATTCCATTTAGATATCTTATCCTCTGTCATCCCCTTCTCCTCCTGCCTGTAATCTTTCCCAACTTCAGGGCCTTTTCAAATGAGTCAGCTCGTCGCATCAGGTGGCCAAAGTATTAGAGTTTCAGCTTTAGCATCAGTCCTTCCAATGAACACCCAGGACTGATTTCCTTTAGGATGGACTGGTTGGATATCCTTGCAGTCCAAGGGACTCTCAAGAATCTTCTCCAACACCACAGTTCAAAAGCATCAATTCTTAGGTGCTCAGATTTTTTTATAGACCAACTCTCACATCCATACATGAACACACGAAAAACCATAGCCTTGACTAGACTGACCTTTGTTGACAAAGTAATGTCTCTGCTTTTTAATATGCTGTCTAGGTTGGTCATAACTCCCCCAAGGAGTAAGCATTTTTTAATTTCATGGCTGCAATCATCATCTGCAATGATTTTGGAGCCCAGGAAAATAAAGTCAGTCACTGTTTCCATTGTTTCCACATTTATTTGCCAAGAAGTGGTGGGACCGTATGCCATGATCTTAGTTTTCTGAATGTTGAGCTTTAAGACAACTTTTTCACTATCCTCTTTCACTTTCATGAAGAGACTCTTTAGTTCTTCTTCACTTTCTGCCATCAGGGTGGTGTCATCCGCATATCTGAGGTTCTTGATATTTCTCCTGGCAATCTTGATTCCAGCTGTGCTTCTTCCAGCCCAGCATTTCTCACGATGTACTCTGCATCAAAGTTAAATAAGCAGGGTGACAATATACAACCTTGACGTACTCCTTTTCCAATTTGGAAGCAGTCTGTTGTTCCCTGTCCAGTTCTAACTGTTACTTCCTGACCTGCATATAGGTTTCTCAAGAGGCAGGTAAGATGGTCTGGTATTCCCATCTCTTGAATTCTCCACAGTTTATTGTGAACCACACAGTCAAAGGCTTTGGCATAGTCAATAAACAAATATAGGTGTTTTTCTGGAACTCTCTTGTTTTTCAATGATCCAGTGAATGTTAGCAATTTGATCTCTGCTTCCTCTTTCTTTTCTAAAACCTGCTTAAACATCTGGAAGTTCATGATTCATGATTCATGTCATATGAGTTAAATTCACCCATTCCAGTCCATTTTAGTTCACTGATTCCTAGGATGTCGACATTCACTCTTGCTATCTCCTGTTTGACTACTTCCAATTTCCCTTGATTCATGGACCTAACATTCCAGGTTCCTATGCAACATTGCTCTTTAGAGCATTGAAGTTTACTTCCATCTCCAGTCACATGCACAGCTGGGTGTTGGTTTTGCTTTGGCTCCATCCCTTCATTCTTTCTGGAGTTATTTCTCCACTGATCTCTAGTAACATATCGGTCACCTATTGACCTAGGGATTTCATCTTTTGGTGCCTTATATTTTTGCCTTTCATACTGTTCATGTGGTTCTTAACGCAGGAATACTGAAGTGGTTTTCCATTCCCTTCATCAGTGGACCAGGTTTGGTCAGAACTCTCCACCATGACTCATCCATCTTGGGTGGCCCTACACAGCATGGCTCACTTTCCTTGAGTTAATACAAGGCTATGGTCCATGTGATCAGATTGTTTAGTTTTCTGTGATTGTGGTTTTCATTCGGTCTGCCCTTTGGTGGAGAAGGATAAGAGGCCTATGGAAACTTCCTGATGGGAGAGACTGACTGAGGGGAAACTGGATCTTGCTCTGATGGGCAAGGATATGCTTCATAAATCTGCAATACAATTTTCTGTTGGTGGGTGGGGCTGTGTTCCTTCCCTGTTATTTATCTGGGACCAAACTATGATGGAGGTAATGAAGATAATGGAGTCCTCCTTCAAAATGTCCCATGCCCGCACTGCGGTACTCACTGCCCCCAACCTGCAGCAGGCCACCACCAACCCATGTCTCTGCTGGAAACTCCTGGATTCTCACTGGCAAATCTGGGTCAGTCTCTTGTGGGGTTACAGCTTCTTTTTCCTGGGTCCTGGTGTGCACAAGCTTTGTTTGAGCCCTCTGAGAAACTCTGGCAGGTATGGGGTTTGATTCTCAATACTATTTCACACCTCCTACCATCTTGCTTGAGCTTCTCCTTTGCCTTTGGACATGGGGTATCTCCTCAAAGTCGCACCAGCGCCCTGCCTGCTGCTCTAGCACCTACCATCTTATTGGTGCTTCGCTGCCCTTGCACATAAGGTGTATCCTCATAGTTGCTCCAGCACTGTGCAGCCTCAGTTCCAGCACTGCAAAGCACACTTAGCACACTCAATTTTAGATGATATCTTTTCCAAGGGAGTCTCCCAGCTGGTTGTCAGTTCCCAAAAGTTGTTGCAAAGAAATGGCATGGTGACTTCTCCAATGGTGTTGACAATGAGCTGGAGGTGGTTTAGCTGATTTTAACTTGGTCCCAGCATACAATATTTGCCCAAGTCTGTTCATTTTCCTCTTTGATTGATAAAGCTGATGCCAGATACTGTGTCAATGACTCCCTCTGAACCCCAGGATAGATCTGTCATTTTTATACACTGGACTCCATGGGGAGCTGAAGAAAAAGATTATGAGGTTCAGGATAACACAAATTAATAGATTTATGATAAGATCAAATGTGCTGTATTTATTATCAGAATGCAGATACTTTCAAGTACCTTATATCCAAATGTTATCCATTCAGCTCATATACACAGATTCTAATTAGTCTGTCTCTTCCTAGTGATAACATGAGAAGAATTATCTTTTATTTATTATACAAGGGGGAAAGGAGAGGATCTAGTTACATTTTACTCATTGAAAGTATCATAATGAGACTACTATAAGTCATAACATATTCTAAGTAAATAATGTTGACTCTTTCAAATATTTTTCAATTCATGATGTATTTTTAATGGTATTTTGTGCAATGTAAAATTCTAAACACTTAAATGTTATCCTGAATTTTTTCAAGGGGAGAACTACAATAGAAGCATCTAAATAAAAGAAAAAGTGGTAAGAACTACCAATTCTTTGTTTTTAATTAAAACCTCTACAGTTAAGTAATAAGAAAAACAAAATCAAAGCATAATCTCTGCTTTTTTTCTATAGGAATATATATATGCATATTTATATATATGTTTTAATTATGTATATAACTTTTCCAAGTCAAAGCAGAACTCTTTTTCTTCTTTTTTTAATGGAATCATATATATGTGCTACCACAACAACATTCAGAGGCCATGAAAAGGACACTGGAACTTGATTTTTTTCCTCCATGGAACTTGACTTTGATATCTAAAATTATACAAAGAAGTTATATATATGTATATTATACATTTATATATCTCTCTATATATACAAATTAATAGGTTTATGATAATGTCAAATGTGCAAGAATTGATGCTTTCAAACTGTGATGTTGAATAAGACTCTTGAGAGTCCCTTGGACTGCAAGGAGATCCAACCAGTCCATTCTGAAGGAGATCAGCCCTGGGATTTCTTTGGAAGGAATGATGCTAAAGCTGAAACTCCAGTACTTTGGCCACCTCATGCGAAGAGTTGACTCATAGGAAAAGACCCTGATGCTGGGAGGGATTGGGGGCAGAAGGAGAGGGGGACAACAGAAGATGAGATGTCTGAATGACATCACTGACTTGATGGACGTGAGTCTGAGTTAATTCCGGGAGTTGTTGATGGACAGGGAGGCCTGGCGTGCTGCAATTCATGGGGTCGTAAAGAGTTGAACACGACTGAGCAACTGAACTGAACTGAACTGAATCACTTACTAAGTGCGGGCGGCTGCGACTGGCCCACTGAATGTAGCCCAGAGGAGCTACCCATGTCCGAGGTCAGGGGCAGAAGCTGGGAGGACCCCATGCCTGAAGGGCGACTGCCAAGAGGAGCTACCCTGCGTCCAAGGTCAGGGGCAGCGGCTGGGAGGACCAACCTGACATCCAAGGAGCAGTGGCTGCGTAGGCACAGGAGGGCCTAAAGGAGTTATCCCACGTTGAAGGTCAGGAAGGGCAGTGGTGAGGAGATACCCCTCATCCAAGATAAAGAGCGGCAGCTGCCTTTGCTGGAGCAGCCATGAAGAGACACCCCAAGCCAAAGGTAAGAGAAATCCAAGTAAGATGGAAGGTGTTGCAAGAGGACATCTTGAGACACACTGAAGCCATACTCACAGAAAACTAGTCAATCTAATCACACTAGGCCACAGCCTTGTCTAATTCAATGAAACTAAACCATGCCTGTGGGGCAAACCATGATGGTCAGGTCATGGTGGAGAGGTCTGACAGAACGTGGTCCACTGGAGAAGGGAATGGCAAATCAGTTCAGTATTGTTGTCTTGAGAACCCCATGAACAGCATGAAAAGGCAAAATGATATGATACTGAAAGAGGAACTCCCCAGGTCAGTAGGTGCCCAATATGTTACTGGAGATCAGTGGAGAAATAACTCCAGAAAGAATGAAGGGATGGAGCCAAAGCAAAAACAATACCCAGCTGTGGATGTGACTGGTGATAGAAGTAAAGTCCGATGCTATAAAGAGCAATATTGCATAGGCACCTGGAATGTCAGGTCCATGAATCAAAGTAATTGGAAGTGGTCAAACAAGAGATGGTAAGAGCAAACGTTGACATTCTAGGAATCAGCGAACTAAAATGGACTGGAATGGGTGACTTTAACTCAGATGACCATTATATCTACTACTGCGGGCAGGAATCCCTCAGAAGAAATGGAGTAGCCATCATGGTCAACAAAAAAGTCCGAAATGCAGTACTTGGATGCAATCTCAAAAACAACAGAATGATCTCTGTTGGTTTCCAAGGCAAACCATTCAATATCACAGTTATCCACGACTATTCCCCAACCAGTAATGCTGAAGAAGCTGAAGTTGAATGGTTGTATGAAGACCAAAAAGACCTTGTAGAACTAACACCCAAAAAAGATGATTTTTCATTATAGGGTACTGGAATGCAAAAGTAGGAAGTCAAGAAACACCTGGAGTAACAGGCAAGTTTGGCCTTGGAACCCGAAATGAAGCATAGCAAAGACTAATAGAGTTTTGCCAAGAAGATGCACAGGTCATAGCAAATACCTTCTTTCAACAACACAAGAGAAGACTCTACACATGGACATCACCAGATGGTCAACACCNTGATGGACAGGGAGGCCTGGTGTGCTGTGATTCATGGGGTCGCAAATAGTCGGACACGACTGAGTGACTAAACTGAACTGATTGTATACTACACATATCTTTTATGAAGACATAACATTTTAAAAACCATGCTGGTGTTTTTCTGTTACTTTTCTGTTGTTACTACTTGTGTTAATACCCTGGTTATCAAGTTGCAGGTGTTTTCTGCAATCTGCCTCTGTATCTATTTTGCCCATAAGCTCTGGAATTTTTAGGGTGTTATTTGGAAGAATAAATGGCAGTAGGACAGAACTGTTTCTGTTGAGTTTGGATTTACAGCAATTGTTCTCAGTCCTGACTGTACATGTCAGTTTGTGCTTGTGGTCAGTTGCTCAGTCATGTCCGACTCTTTGTGACCCCATAGACTCCCCACCAGGCTCTTCTGTCTATGGAATTTCCCAGGCAAGAATACTGCAGTGGGTTGCCATATCCTTCTCCAGGGGTCTTTGCTACCCAGGTATTGAACCCTTGTCTCCTGCATTGGCAGGCAGATTCTCTATTGCTGAGCCACTTGGAAAGTCTTCCTAATCAACTAGGGCCTACCTAAATTCATAGGGCCTACCTCAAGACCTCCTAGGGGCAGAACTTGCAATATTGCATTTTTAACAAGTTCATTGCAGTCAGCCTGGAACCAGATAAGAAGCTTTGGTTTGTAATCACTAGACGGATAACTCTTAGCTCTGTAATTCTGCCCTCACCTCCACCTTCCCTGCCATCTATTAAGACAAGACAAATGCTATNGTTAAAAAAAAAAAATGTCTGTCTGGGGAGGCCTTACAAAGAGCTGTGGAAAGAAGAGAAGCAAAAAGCACAGGAGAAAAGGAAAGATATAAGCATCTGAATGCAGAGTTTCAGAGAATAGTAAGAAGAGATAACAAAGGCTTCCTCAGCAATCAATGCAAAGAAATAGAGAAGAACAGAATGGAAAAGACTAGAGATCTCTTCAAGAAAATTAGAGATACCAAGGGAACATTTCATCCAAAGATGGGCTCTATAAAGGACATAAGTGGTATGGACCTAACAGAAGCAGAAATATTAAGAAGAGGTGGCAAGAATACACAGAAGAACTGTACAAAAACGATCTTCATGAGCCAGATAATCACAATGGTGTTATCACTCAACTAGCTACAGACATCCTGGAATGTGAAGTCAAGTGGGCCTTAGAAAACATCACAATAAACAAAGCTAGTGGAGGTGATGGTTTCCAGTTGAGCTATTTCAAATCCTGAAAGATGATGCTGTGAATGTAGCACTTTGAAATAGCTCTACTGGAATTCCATCACCTCCACTAGCTTTGTTCGTAGTGATGTTTCCTAAGGACCACTTGACTTCACATTCCAAGATGTCTGGCTCTAGGTGAGTGATCACATCATCATGATTATCTGGGTCATGAAGATCTTTTTTGTACACTTCTTCCATGTATTATTGCCACCTCTTCTTAATATCTTCTCCTTCTGTTAGGTCTATACCATTTCTGTCCTTTATCGAGCCCATCTTTGAATGAAATATTCCCTTGGCATCTCTAATTTTCTTGAAGAGATCTCTAGTCTTTCTCATTCTATTGTTTTCCTCTATTTCTTTGCATTGATCGCTGAAGAAGGCTTTCTTATCTCTTCTTGCTATTCTTTGNCTGTTCTTTATCGAGCCTATTCTTTGCATGAAATGTTCCCTTGGTATCTCTAATTTTCTTGAAAAGATCTCTGGTCTTTCCCATTCTGTTGTTTCCCTCTATTTCTTTGCATTGATCGCTGAAGAAGGCTTTCTTATCTCTTCTTGCTATTCTTTGGAACCCTGCATTCAGATGCTTGTATCTTTCCTTTTCTTCTTTGCTTTTTGCTTCTCTTCTTTTCACAGCTATTTGTGAGGCCTCCCAGACAGCCATTTTGCTTTTTTGCATTTCTTTTCCATGGGGATGGTCTTGATCCCTGTCTCCCGTACAATGTCACGAACCTCATTCCATAGTTCATCAGGCACTCTATCTATCAGATCTAGTCCCTTAAATCTATTTCTCACTTCCACTATATAATCATAAGGGATTTGATCTAGGTCATACCTGAATGGTCTAGTGGTTTTCCCTACTTTCTTCAATTTAAGTCTGAATTTGGCATTAAGGAGTTCATGATCTGAGGCACAGTCAGCTCCCGGTCTTGTTTTTGCTGACTGTATAAAGCCTCTCCATCTTTTGCTGCAAAGAATTTAATCAGTCTGATTTTGGTGTTGACCATCTGTTGATGTCCATGTGTAGAGAGCGCAGCCACCCGGCTCAGCCGCCGCTCATAGGGCCGGGGGCCAGGCACGGTCTCGGCTTCAGCCTTGGGCTCCACACTAAAGCAGAAGCTGAAGCAGCGTATCTCGCAGGCTGCATCCTCCTTGCCTAGAATATAGTCATAATACATGTATATGACAAATATATATGTCATAGTACATAAACAAGATTGTTTCCAATGAAGTTAAAGACAATTAAGTGCTGCTCCCAGGTGGCACTAGTGGTAAAGCTTCCTGCCGATGCAGGTAGACTGAAGAGATATTGGTTTGATCCCTGGGTTGGGAGGATCCCCTGGAGGAGGGCATGGCAATCTACTCCAGTATTCTTGCCTGGAGAATCCCATAGACAGAGGAGCTTGGTGGGCTATGAACTAAACTCCATAGGGTTGCAGAGAGCTGGATACGACTGAGTGACTTAGCATGCATGCAAGAGCCATTTTATGGAAAAAACTGAATGAACCTTTTGACCAGACAATATATAAAGGAAGGCCAGCTCCAAAATAAATCTAACTGGTTTTCTCTCTTGTGGGATGGTTTGCTATCGATGCCAGACACAAAATGGCATTCTGGTACCTTGCAAAAATAGATACCCAGGTTTCGTTTGGCCACAGTTGTTTCTTAACCTGTCAACCTAATCAATAGACAAAACTAATGGCCCGAGTTTCTCTGTGTGGAGATCCCACAGTTTCCTATCTTCTTGACTGGACATATCAAATTCTGTAAAAGACAAATGGAAAGACTTATTAACTCTTATTTGGACTCTGCCTTGACTTGGATGATAGAAGTTTTGGCTTGGTTACTGTTGTCTGTTTTTACAGTTATTCAACCCGGGGCTTCATTTCTTACCCAAGAGTTCATAGGCATGCCTACGAACTAGCTCAGATTCACTCACCAGTCCCCTGCTCCAGGGATTCTGGTCAGGGATGCCCTGAGATTGGGGCAGTGAGTGCCAAGGCCCCAGGCACATTGATTGCACTCACTTCTTACCTCTGTGCAAACAGCGCTGAGGGCTTTAAATTCTGATCATTTAATATGAGTCAGTATGTTCAGTTAAAATATGTGAGCGTGGCAGGATTGAAATATCCCAACAGGGGCTAGATCTTGTTCATCTCTGTGTCCTCAACACTGTACTCAATGTGATACTGAGAAAGGAGGCCTGGGGCTCGAAATTTCCCAGATCTAGGTTTATAATTTTGGACAAGTGATTTAAGTTTTCAAAGGTTCTCCTTCATTGTCTATAGGGTGGGCCTAATTATATTCACATAATGTGGACTTTGGTGAGATTAGATATGTGAAGGCACATAGCCCAGAGTCTGGTATATGGAAGGCTCTCAGTTGATTACAGTGTAGTGAATAGGGCTCCAAGTAGGTGAAGGGGAATCGTCCCTGACAGTAATCCAACTCTACCACAAGGAGGCGTCCGAGCTCCATGGTTGATTTTTTGACCAGTTCAAAAACTCAACTCTTCAAAGCCAGCTATGCTCGACCTCTGCAAGTTTACACTTAATTTATTACTGAAGGGTCAGTGAGTGACCTACTGCTTCATTCCTTTTCTATTCAAACTGCTGTGCTTAAAATTAAGACAGTCCTTTTTTGTTTGTTTTTGCTTATCTCCATGGGAGGTACACGTAACACAGTTGGCTCACACCTTGTTTCTTGTTCCAAAGATTTGGACTCTTTGTGGGATGGTAAGTGGAACTAGTCTCCATCATCTTTTATGCAACCAAGGAGGGCCACACCAAACGTGCTGCGGCTCCTTCTCTTTCCTGGCTTAGAAGCAGTCCCTGCCCTGTTCCCTGAGCTCTGGCAGTGCACTTTTAGTCTGAAGAGCCAGTTTCAGCCTTTATGGTGCCACTTTGCCTCACAGAGGTAAGATTAGGAAGCGCCTTTAAGGAGGAATAAGCTGCCATCAGATGGGGAGACTGAGGGTCAGAGTAGGGCCAGAACCTTGGGCCTCAGTTTCTTTGTGGGTAAAACAAGAGAGTTGGGCTGAATATTCTCTAAGATCCCTCCAGTGTGGACATTTTTTCATGTTCAGATCCAGAGGCTGTGCTCACAGGCCCGGCTGTCCGACTCCCCTGAGGTGTGTGAGTTGGGCTATGAATAGCAGACTGGGATGCTGTGAACTCGAGCATCACTGGGATTTCTGGGTGTTGTAACCTGGCGCTCAGAGCCATGCTGAGGCTTTCTCAAAGCAGACAATTAGGCCTTGGAACATGCTGTTCTAATGAGCAACACAAAGACACATCACAGACTCCAGCTTTCCTGCTTGGCTTTCTGGCCCATGACTCTCTTTTTTATAGTCCTGTGATGTTGGGACAGCATTAGCATTTACTCCATTTGCTAAGCACAACATGGAACAAGAAGGCAATGGTCATGAATATTCTCATGGAAGTAAGTGGCCAGCCTAGGAGGAGAACTCAGCTCTCTGACATTTGTTGGGCATTTGGAACTGACAGCCGCAAGAGTACAAAGGAAAGAGCCCACAACTCAGAACAGAGCCTTGTTGTGGTCCAGTTGCTCACTCATGTCCAACTCTGAACAGAACCTGCCTGGGTTTCAATTCTGCCTCCTGTTTCTTGGCAGTGAGTTTCAGGCAGGTAGCTTAAAACTCAATGAGGTTTCATTCCCTACCTGTGAAATGGGATGACAATACACCCCCTGTTCAGAGTGGTTTTTAAGGGGTGAAGAAAAGGTATTACTATAAGGTGTTCATGAAATATGAGATTAAAATTTTTTTCTTTTCATTGTGACACAGGAGCGATATGATATGCTTTTTCTGTCCTGAAATGGAAGTTGAGGTAGGGTTAAAAGATGGAACAAAATAACCTGAGGCCTTAAAGAACTTTAATGAGCAACAGGGTCTGAATTAGGGATAACTGAAAATAAAAAGAAGAGAGTTGTTAGTATTATGTGGGAAAAATACACAAGACTCACGAAAGTCCCTGAGTTTCTGCAAGAAGAAAGGTGAGGGATATTGAATTCATCAGGGATTCCTGAAGCGCCAGGTTGCCAAAGATCACATCAAGCTGGTGACCATGGCTTCTAATCTGTTATCAGTCTGCTAGTGTATTTATCCTCTTTCTGACTCTTCTGTCTTATTGGACCATGCAGCTATCTGTTGAACATCTATCATGACCCAGCCACATGTCACTGCCAGGGACAATAGGAAGCAAGGGCAGGTCCTGGCCTCCACGATATGATAGGAAAGGTCCAGGTGAAAAGGCAAGTTCACTACTCCTAGAGCAAAGGGCCTTAGTTGAGGCCTGCCCCAGCAAGGGGGGAGGTGTGGGAAGCTCTTTCAGGCAGGAGTCAGGGAAGACCTGGCTAAGGAGGAAGTGTCTGGACTGGAAATGGGGGCTACTCAAGGCATGGTTATGGAGGGACCAGTGATGGGAGAGAAAAGAGCCAGCTCCTGAGGAGTTGTGTGCTGCCTCTCAGAGTTAGGGAGGAGGCGATATAAGGATTGTTGGAATAGGCTGTTTACCCCTTCTTCTTCCTTCTCATAGAGCATGAGAGTCTATGACATAGGCTATAAACATATCAGTGTACAATTTTAAGTCTTGCCTTCAGGATCTGATCTGATAGCATCATCTTAGATACTAAAGGAAGTAACTGAAGGAAGAATAAGATCCCCAATGAACGTATATATTTAAATCCATAGCTTCTCTAAGGCACTATTGTGAACTAACTTAATCGGCATTTGTTTTTTTAAAATGTTAGCACTCAATATTGATGAATTCTTGTTAAAAATGAGACACCGTCAATAGTAGCAATGAGTATTGGTTTAATGCCTTAGAACAGTTTGGTGATCTGTAGTGACAGTCACGAATGTAGCACGTCTCAGTCAAGCCACTGTAAGCTGAAAACATTGTTAAGTTGAAAGTGAATGTATATACCTAACTTACTGAACATCATAGTTTAGCTTATCCTAACAATATGTTCAAAACAGTTGCTGTAGCCTACAGATGGGTAAAATCTTCTAACACAAAGCCTATTTTTGTTGTTGTTTAGTCACTAAGTCGTGTCCAACTATTTTGTGACCCCATGGACCATAGCCTACCAGGCTTCCCTGCCATGGGATTTCTCAGGCAAGAATGCTGGAGTGGGTTGCCATTTCCTTTTCCAAACACAAAGCTTGTTTTATAATAAAGTGTTGAATATCTGACATGTTTTATTGAATACTGTACTGAAAGTGAGAAACAGAATGCTTGTATGAGTAGAGTGTTTAGGGTATCTGGGCTGTCCACCTTTGTGAGTTTGTGGCTGATGGGGAGCAGCTTGCTGCCACTGCCCAACATCACAAGAGAGTTTCGTACCTCATATTGCTAGTATAAGAAGATCAAAATTCAAAGTATGGTTTCTATTGAGTGTGAATCACTTTAATAAAATTGTAAAGTTGAAAAATCATTCAGTTGAGCCATTGTATGTCAGGTACTGTCTATATATATCCCTAGGCCCGCACCTGGCTCTTATTTCCATTCACCTATCCGCTAAAGGCACTAATGGAATCGCTCTCCCCTGCAACTAAGCATCTTTTCTGTGTGAAGCGCACAGACGGTGCACTGTGCTCCAGGGGTGTCATCTAAGTAGACGAGATGAGTGCTACACTCATCCCCTGGAGTGGTACACTGCTGCAGTCTTAGCAGAGACTTTGTCTTACTGAGTGCTAGATTCCTGGGGGCCTGGAATTGCATATGGCACACAGTAGGAGCTCAGTAAATACTTCCTAACCCATTATTGTGTGCTTAAGTGAAGTGCCAACTCATGAGTCTGTTGTCTAGACATTTAAAATGATCATTATGAAGATAATGCATAAACTCACTTATGCTGAAACTTTAACCAGGAAGGAAGCAAGACTTAAGTTTCACTTCTACTGTATAATTACCACCAGGCAAAACTGTATATAAATATGGAAACAAAGCCTGAAATGGAAATAAAATAGGCAAAATGAAAATAGTTATGCTAGTATGCTGAGATTATGGGTCATTGCTTTGCAACATTAAGAAGTTTCCAAAATCCAGTGAAGTCAGATATGTTTTGACCACACATTTAAGGCTGATTTAAGAAAAATAAAGCAAGACATTGTTAGTAAGTAGAATTAGATTTAAATAACTACTTCATTTCACAACTGTTTTCCTCCCTTGGAGTTAATAAATATTCTTCAGGCATCTGTAATCCAGACTTTGTAGTATCAGTCCCCAGGCAATCAACCTGTTCAAAACCAAAAGGACTGGGGATGTAGAAGAGTATTCTATTTTCAGTATCCATTGTGAGAACTCATGTAAGTGAGCAATAAAGAATCATGAAGAGAAAGCAAACCCTGGTTTGTTGGGAGGTTTAGATCCGCTAGATCAGAGATTGAGTTCCTCTGATGAACTGCGCATGTGGTGAGGTGAGTGAAATAGGGCCCAAAGTTTCCTAGGGCAGGATTGGCTTTGCCACAGAACAGTCTGATTTACCTGTTTCAATTTTGGTGTTTATTCTCACTGCAAATGGATGAGTTCCTAATTGTGGGTATGGAATCTGAAGAGAAGCTTCCTAAGGTTCAGTTCTCCATTCCACAAGAGACTCTGCATCCCTGGAGGAAGATGTGTTGCTTTTCCAAGTCTGATTTTCCCAGTCTCTGGCTGGCTGACAGTTCAAGCTGCCGCTGATTGCACAGAGATGCCTATACAGCAGAAATTCTCAGTGTTTGGTGGGCATCAGAATCACCTGGAGAGCTTCCCAAAACAAATTCTCAGGCCCTGTCCCTAGAAAGTCTAATTAAGTAGGTATGCATGGGAATTTCTAACCAGCTCCTGGCAGATGATAACATAGATGCTGCCGATTGGGGGTGCATCAATCCTCTGTAGGATTGGCAGAGAAGGCAGTGGCACCCCACTCCAGTACTCTTGCCTGGAAAATCCCATGGATGGAGGAGCCTGGAAGGCTGCAGTCCATGGGGTTGCTGAGGGTCGGACACGACTGAGCGACTTCACTTTCACTTTTCACTTTCATGCATTGGAGAAGGAAATGGCAACCCACTCCAGTTCTTGCCTGGAGAATCCCAGGGATGGGGGAGCCTGGTGGACTGCCGTCTATGGAGTTGCAGAGTCGGACATGACTGAAGTGACTTAGCAGCAGCAGCAACGTAGCATTGGTTTACAGCTTTCTCAAGTGGTCACCAGATGATGTTCTAGGGGTTGTCTAGGTAAGGATTCATCTCTTCTATGACCAGGTTACAGTTACTCCCTAATTGTGATGTTAACCCTATTTATTTCTTTAGAGGCAGTCTCACAGTGCAAAGAATAGGNTTGGAGAAGGAAATGGCAACCCACTCCAGTTCTTGCCTGGAGAATCCCAGGGATGGGGGAGCCTGGTGGACTGCCGTCTATGGAGTTGCAGAGTCGGACATGACTGAAGTGACTTAGCAGCAGCAGCAACGTAGCATTGGTTTACAGCTTTCTCAAGTGGTCACCAGATGATGTTCTAGGGGTTGTCTAGGTAAGGATTCATCTCTTCTATGACCAGGTTACAGTTACTCCCTAATTGTGATGTTAACCCTATTTATTTCTTGAGAGGCAGTCTCACAGTGCAAAGAATAGGAGCATTAGAAGTAGGTCCAGGGTCCAATCTCTGCTCTGGCCTTTCCTCTGTGGTCATGGAAGCCCAACCTCTCTGAGCCAGCCTCAGTTTCCTCACGCACAAAAGACCCCCACCTGGTAGAGGTATTTTAGAGATTAAATGAGACAGTTCAGTTCAGTTCAGTCGCTCAGTCGTGTCCGACTCTTTGCGACCCCATGAATCGCAGCATGCCAGGGCTCCCTGTTCATCACCATCTCTCGGAGTTCACTCAGACTTGCGTCCATCGAGTCCGTGATGCCATCCAGCCATCTCATCCTCGGTCGTCCCCTTCTCCTGCCCCCAATCCTTCCCAGCATCAGAGTCTTTTCCAATGAGTCAACTCTTCGCATGAGGTGGCCAAAGTACTGGAGTTTCAGCTTTAGCATCATTCCTTCCAAAGAAATCCCAGGGCTGATCTTCAGAATGGACTGGTTGGATCTCCTTGCAGTCCAAGGGACTCTCAAGAGTCTTCTCCAACACCGCAGTTCAAAAGCATCAATTCTTTGGCACTCA
>SJYV01025214.1:6559-17776 GCA_006410875.1 Neotragus pygmaeus
GTGTGTGTGTGTGTGTGTGTGTGTGCCGGGCCCAGGAGGGGCCTTGAGAGAGGGGGACAAGGCAAACAGAGATGTGTGTGTGTGTGTGTGTTGTTTCAGGGCCAGGAGGGGCCTTGAGCGGGGGGACAAGGCAAACGGAGACGTGTGTGTGTGTGTGTGTGTGTGTGTGTTGTTCCAGGACCAGGAGGGGCCTTGCGGGGGGCAGGGGGGACAAGGCAAACGGAGACGTGTGTGTGTATGTGTGTGTGTGTGCCAGGCCCAGAAGGGGCCTTGAGAGGGGCCAAAGAGGGGCAGAGGCTCTTAATCAGCAAGGAAGATGCCCGAGGGGAGGTGCTGAGGAGCCGCAGTGAGCCAGCCTGAAGGGGAGCCTTATAGCGGAAGGGTGGGTGGCAGCCATCCTGAGCGTGGACCCCGGGGCCTAGGGCCAGTGGGAGAAGCCCCTGGCAGCCCCTAACGGCAGCCGCGGGCACTGCCTCCTGCTGCCCGGATGGTGCCCCGAGCACCCGCACAGACGGTGGGCAGACGTGTACCAGGGCCTCAGCTACTGGCCCTCTCTCTGCCTGACCCGCCCAGCTCCGACCCAGGGTTTCCTGCGAACTCTAGGTCACAGCCCCGCCACCCTCTTTGGCACCTCTGGGCGTCTGAAACTTCTCAGTACAGCCCACACCCTCAGCCTCCATGGCCTCTCCAGGGTAGTAGCTTAGAAACGGTCCATTCATCTCCTTTGGGCCTCTTTGGGCAGCTTTCAGCCTCCAGCCCTCCTTCGGCTCCTGTTCCTCGCAGCACTTAAAGACAAACATTCCTGGAAACCAAGCCCAGGAACACAAAGTGGGTGTGAGAAGTGCTTTCCCTTCCCGGGGAATGATTTCCAAAGGATTCTGCAAAGCAGAGTTTCCATGGGAACNTGGCCACCTGATATGAGGAACAGACTCATTTGAAAAGACCCTGATGCTGGGAAAGATTGAAGGCAGGAGGACAAGGTGACGACAGAGGATGAGATGGTTGGGTGGCATCACCAACTCGATGGACGTGAGTTTGAGTAAACTCTGGAAGTTGGTGATGGACAGGGAAGTCTGGCGTGCTGCAGTCCATGGGGCTGCAGGGAGTTGGACACAACTGAGTGACTGAACTGAGGATAACCATAAAGCATAATTATAAAAAAAGAGCAACAACAAATAGCATTTAGGTAGACTCTCCAAATCGCCACTTAAGTTAATCCATCTACCAGTCGGCATCACAGGGTGCTGATGTTACCACCCTGTTTCATGAAGGGGAGCAGAACAGAGACATTCTGGGCCAGACCCAAGGTCAGTGAAGAAACAGAGGCAGTGCACGCAAGGCCAGCTGGCGTGGTCACTTCCTTGGTTCAAATCACGGTGCTTTTTGACTCTTTGGTCTCAGCTAGCACTGAAAAAGAGGTGACTCCACCTAAAAACAAGGCTTATAGCCAGTAAGCTGTCAAGTTAACATAGGTAATATTTTAGTGGGAAGATTTAAAATTGTGAGGTACTGATAAGCTGAAAAGCAAATTAGCAGGAGAAGGGTAATACAGGATTACACAACACAAACAAAATTTTTGGTCTGTATCCACATACTACATTGAAATTTTTTCAATTTCAACAGTTTCAAATTTTTCCAGTTTTACTAACTGTTGACTTATGTTTAAAAACTATTAAACCTTCTTAGTCTAGTAAAATATCCTGCTTTTATGATAAAGCTGTATTAATGTAAAAATTATCCAGAAAAAAAAGAAACTGGTATTTTCATAATTGTGCTCTCTCTTGTGAATATATTAGAGATTTTATATCGGCTTATTAGTTCTCATTTAGTGGCTGACCAGCTATTTCATCAACCTAAACTACACACTTCCACCAGAAAAATTTTTCTTAAAATATGTTTTCACTAGGTTAAAGTTCTGCTCAAAAAGCTTCAGTGGCCTCCCACTGCCCAGCGGGAGCCTGTCTCACTCCACAGAGTTCATCGTGGATTTTTACAATTGTGGCCTTCAGTGAATCACACCTCCCAGCTGGTGGTGTTGTCTAGGGCACAGAGGAGTGGTTTGGTCATGTGACTTGCTTTGGCTAATGGGATATAAGCAGGCATAACTCCCACAGGGCTTGTACTCTTGGGACAGCCAGCCAGGCCTGAGAAAGGAGGTGAGCCCAGCCCTGGCCCCAGCTGATTCTGACTGCAATGCAGAGTCTCGGGCATACAGGCGACTGTACTGCCTTTACAGGACCATTGGAAATAGTGAACTGTTGTCATCTGAAGCCATCAAACTCAGGGGCAGCGTGTTACACAGCAACAGGTAACCGATGCTGCACCCAAATATGCTAATAATGGGGCCTCATTCCACCTTAAGTTTTCCAGTCCCGCACGCTCTGCACCCATGCGAGTGCGGACCCCGGGGCTCAGCTTGCAGGCTGTCTCTTCTCTCTGGAGCACTAGAAAGCGGCGGCTGCCTGCTGCCACCTGTCAGCCCACTCAGCTCCTGCACAGCCTCCTGCCTGCTCTTCTCCTGACTTCCTGCTCAGACCCCCTGATTGTGCTCTTCATTGGCAGTGCTTGCTGCCTGACTGCACACATGGCATCCTGACTGTACTACAGATTCTTACCAAGGACTTGACACGTTTTATTGAAGTTTCTCAGTGGCTTCAGCTAAAAACAGATGGCCTGCAGAAATTCTGGAAACACCTTATGAAGTACAAAATAGGTCTCAGGAGGTATTAAAGTGATAAGAGGCCTCTGGGGAAAAGTCCTGTTAGCAGGAGGCTAAGCTGTGGGCTGTTCACCGCGTCACTTTATAAATCTCTGTCTCAGAGAGGCAGCTCATGCTAGAAAGGAAAAAAACAATTGCAGGTCAGAGTGCTCTCCTTCATGGTGATGGATAAGGCGACAACTTTGTGTTCTTGTGACTAGGTGATCATCAGGGGAGAAAAAGCGCAAGTGTTAGTCACTCAGTCATGTTCAATGCTTTGTGATCCCATGGACTGTAGCCTGCCAGGCTCTTCTGTCCACGGAATTCTCCAGGCAAAAATACCGGAGTGGGTAGCCATTCCCTTCTCCAGGGGATCTTCCTGACTCAGGGATCACACCAGGGTCTCTAGCATTACAGGTGGATTCTTTACCTTCTGAGCCACCAGGGAAGGCCCCCACCCCCTCATCAGGGGAGAATCAGCTTGCAAAACAAGGCTCCAGCTTGTTAAAAGAGGGAGGGGGTACCCACAGAAGTTGTCCATACTGCCGGGGGTGTGAGGGAGGAAAAGGCCAGGCCTGCTGCACTTCCTGACACTGGACCCTGGCCGAGAGCACCAAGATCCAGAGGAAAGTCAACAAGCAGTTGATGGCGGCAGCGACTGCAACAGCTGAGCGCCTGTCATCCAACGTCCCAAGTCTTGCCAGCACCTCCCCTTTCCTGGCACATGCCCAGGCTGAGGGTGTGAGGGCACAGGTTTATTTTCAAAACATCACCAGGGAGCAGCTGGAGGTGGGGGTATTGTGAAGGACAGAACCAAGACGGGAAAAAGAGACACAGAGCTTGACCTGAAGGCTTCTTCAAATCTCAAACTGTTGGAAACTAAACTTTCTAGTTTGGTCCTAGTGAATCAGAGTAGATGGTGAAACTGGGATCTGAATGTTTGGTGGGTGGGTGACACGTGCTACATATGGAGAATGGTTCTGACTGTGTTAGAATTTGGTGATTATTTTCAAGGTGATCACTGACAACACCCGCCTTGGGGAGGGGAATGCACGTGTAGACGCACATGACCTTCCTCAAACGAAATCTGTTCAAACCAGCAACTGACTCTAGCTCACAGAGAGACAAAAGCCAATGCTTGAGTCCATTTTAAATGAGAATCTAAGTTCAACTTTTAATTTAGATGTTTTTCCATTCAGGCTAAACATCTATTTCTCATATTACTAGCAAAAGTGATACATCGCCCCCACTGCCCCGCCAATGATACACTCAAAGATCAGAAATTCTTCTATATAAATAAAAAGGAGAGTAATTCCTATGCTTTAGGATCCTAACATTTTAACTACCTTTTTAATATACTGGTCTACAAAGAATTTGGTTTATAAAGTATAAAACATGTTTATATTTTAATGATATAAAAGATTAAGCAATTTCAAAAAGCAAAATCTGATATTTAAGATATGTCACTTATAGTAGTCAATTATTCAGTTCACTCATTTCAAATAAACTAACATCCTACCACTGCAAAGTTCTGTAGGTTAATTATAAACTGTACCAATTTAATGATATTTTAGAAATTCAGTAGCAAGTATTTTAAAATAATTAAGTAAAATATTTAATGAGTGGCTTTTGTACATCCTCTATACTTATAAATTTAGAAAACAGACACTTACCATTAACAGCTTTTTCATAATTTTTCCCTAGGTTTATTAAATTTCGTAGCCCGGGATTGAACTGTTCCATTACATTCTGAAAAATAAACAAAAAACCAAATTAAGAAAATAAGTGACCATTAGACCAAGTAACCTTTAGAGGTCGTTACTGCATACCCGAGGATCCCCATGTGTGCCCAGTGGTACCTCCACAAAGTCACGGATGCTGATTCAGAAGCAGAAAAGAGCACGTCCATCCTGACTGAGGGAACTGGTGTGGCCACGTGACCCTGGCTACGCCTGCCCTGGAGCTGCCTAGAACTGATTGTGAATGGAGTCTGCAGCAGACATACAGTCCCCACAGGGCACACCCTGCAAGGGGCTGTCAGTTCAGAAGCCAGTGCTCCTTTTGGGCTTAGTTAAGTTAATGTCCATCACACTAGTGATAGGAAACACGGGGGCATGACAGGAACTGAAGTATATGGACAGTGTTCTGGTTATCAATAAAGATTTTTGGTCCATAAAGAAGGCTGAGTGCCAAAGAATTGATGCTTTCAAACTGTGGTGTTGGAGAAGACTCTTGAGAGTCACTTGGACTGCAAGGAGATCAAACCGGTCAGTCCTAAAGGAAAGCAAGCCTGAATATTCATTGTAAGGACTGATGCTTAAGTTGAAGCTCCAATACTTTGGCCACCTCACCTGATGCCAAGAGGCAACTCACTGGAAAAGAGCTTGGTGCTGGGAAAGATTGAAGGCGGGAGGAGAAGGGGGTGGCATAGGATGAGGTGGTTGGATAACATCACTGACTCAATGGACAGGAATTTGAGCAATAGAACAGACATTTCTAAGAGCTGTTTTTGCTCTGCCTAGTTACTAGGAGAGGGATGGGTATGGATGGCTCTAGGACACAGGATAGCTGGGAACGTTCTTTGTAGGTGGTCACTGGCATTTTCTCCCGGCCATCAGTTCATTCGTTACATATTTGTGGAGTGGGCACCAGGCCCTGTGCTCACAGCAGTGGAGGTGGAGATGTGGGTTCCCATTCTGGGCTTCATAATGCTCTTATCTCTGCAGATGTCACGGATTTCATTTTTAAAAGTGTAATTTCTACATCAATAGAAGGTCATAAACAGAGAGAGAAGTGCTATGACAAATGTAAGATAGGCAACTATTTAGAACATTGGTCTAAATTTAAAATGCTATCCTAAATCTGATCTTACAGACAAGAAATCATTCCTATGAGGCTCTGAATATATTTGGTGACTGAATATATCTGTCCCACCTACAAACAATAAGCTTCACGATACTAATCTTTCCAGGTAGGCCAGTCAAATCTCTTTACTGCCCGCCTCCACCAAAATGTGTACCTTGTTTGTAGAGGCCCAAGCAACAAAGAATAAAAAAACCACACAACTTTCACAGGGGCAAAAACATGACACATGTATTCTTGGGGATAAAGAGGTTCTCTATTACATGTTGTAGGGGAGAAAGAATATAATAACTTTTATTTAGTATTATTAAAAGTTTATTTATCAACTTTTATTTTATTAGACACTGATAGAGGCTTATCGTGGAAAATAATCCCTGCCTCAACCCCCGACCCTCGCCAGCCTTACTCCCATGTAACAGCTCCACTGAAAGTACTCTTTTTTATTTACTGCCAGAGTTTGATTCATATTCTTGACTTCTTGACTTTGGACAATAACCACTGGCCTGCTGCTATGGTAAACAACTCTACTTTCCTTGTTCCCAGTCTTTCCTACATAACAGCAGTTTCCTGGCAAATCAATAGTCAATATTTATTATGACTTTGTAAATGCTGGTCACTACAATGCAAGGAATGTACCAAGAATTGTGCTTCCTTTCTTGGTACACCTTTTTGTTTCTCCTGAGATTAACAAGTCTCATTCCAATGCCTCCTTAGATTTTTCCACGCATCTTCCTCACACTCCATGAAATCTAACAGAAGCCTATTGACATCTTTCAAGCCAAAGTTGTCAGTTAATCTTCGATTTTTTTTTTCCTCCCAGAACGTCCCCAAGGACTCTCTGTCCTCCTGCTCAGCCTGGCCTGACTGTTTCCTGCCACGCTGTTGCCCTCACTGTCCCTTTTTGGTCCCCCATGTGAGAGAGTCTCATTAGCTGGATTCCACATCTTCCTCTTTCTTCATTTATCCCTATTTGCTGAAGATCATTCTCAAAGGATGACCTGAGAAATGACGTAGGAGGTAGATGCGAGTCCCCATGTGTCTGAAATTATATTTACCTTGATGTTTGATTGGTATTTCGCTGGGCAGAGTATAAGTGATTTTCCCATAGGATTTAAAAGATACATGGTGGAGCCTGGTGGGCTGCCGTCTATGGGGTTGCACAGAGTCGGACACGACTTAGCAGCAGCAGCTCCTTTTATATTACTGTCCTTATTTTTTTTTTTAATAATTTTGTTTTCAGCTGTGCTGGGTCTTTGTTGCTGCACAGGCTTTTCTCTAGCTGCAGCAAGCAGAGGCTCTAGGGTGTGCCAGTAGCCGAGGTTGCTGGGCTCGGGAGCACAGGCTCAGCAGCTGTGGCGCACCAGCTTAGTTGCTCTGAGACAAGGGGGAGGCCTCCTGGATCCAGGGAGCAAACCTGTGTCTCCTGCACTGGCAGGAGGACTCCTTACCACTGAGCCACCAGGGAAGCCTCCACTGTCTTTAATATCCAGTTGTGCTACTGAGAAGTCAGCTGTCATTTGTATATGACTTTTTCTTTTTCTTTTTTTTATGAGATGGGGCAAGGGAAGGGGCTTATTTCTGGAACCCTTCTCTTTATTCCTGTGTTCTGAAACTACAGTAGTCTGTCTCACTGTGGGTATTTTTAAATTTACTTTACTGGCACTCAAGCAGACCCTATCCATAAAGAAAATTACATCCTTCAGGTCTGAAAAATGTTCCTGTTTGATTCTCATCACTTCATTCTCTGGAACTCTGAGAAGGATTTTCTATAACCTGGATTTATTCTCTAATCATCTTACCCTTTTCCTCTGATTCTTCATTTTTTTGTTCTGTCTCTGACAGAGAGCCTCAACTTTACTTTCCAACTCTTCTGTTTTTAAAACTTTCGATATACTTTTGGGCTCTTTCAAGTTTTTTGATTATTCCTTTTAAAAGGCATCCTGTTCTTGTTTTATGGATGTGGTATCATCTCTTATCTGAATAAACTGTAATTGCCAGTCCCCCACTGTTTGGTATCTAACTGTCTTTCATGTTGGAGGCATTCCTCAAATGTCTGGTGATCCTTGACTATCAGTCTGTATTTAGGAATCAAGCCCTAAGACGCTGGCTGGAAGTGTGTGCACGCGCGTTCAGGGTGGCTATTGACTAGGTGGCTTCATTCTAAACGACTGGACAGCAAGTCAGCTGTAAGAAACTGGGCAAGAGACAGTAACCAAGGGCCACTGGGTCTCTCCAGAGAAACTTCTACCTTCCTATCCCCTGGAGAGCTCTTCCTTTTCTAAAACCAGCCTGAACATCAGGGAGTTCACAGTTCACATATTGCTGAAGCCTGACTTGGAGAATTTTGAGCATTACTTTACTAATATGTGAGATCAGTGCAATTGTGCGGTAGTTTGAGCATTCTTTGGCATTGCCTTTCTTTGGAATTGNAGTCACCAGGGAGTCGGCTTTCCCAGGCCTGGAAGGCCGTTGGGTATCCCACAGTTCACTGTGCTGACTTCTGAGTTTCAGTCCCTTGGCAGGGGTTTCCAAGTCGAGAACAGCTCTGAGTAACGCATCCTGAGACTGCACCTCGGCTGCCAGACAGAGGGAGCCGCTGTGCCAGTGGCGGCTGGGGCAGGCAGGGGGCCTGGAGGCGAGTCGCCTGTGTCCCGCCTGTCCCCGCCTGCGGCTCCCTCCTCCTGCGGGGCCTGCTCCGCAGCCTGGGCGGCTCTCTGGGGTAAAGGGCTCAGTTCTCTGTGGCACTCCTCTCTGCAGGGTAAGGCAGCTATCACACCTCCGTCCATTTCCATCACCCCAAATTTCTTTAGGCTTTTAGTCAATAGATATTACCTTTCTCAAGTGTCTGCACTATGGATTTACAGGGGGTTTAAGTTCCTTTGCCATCATTTTAATATACTCTCGGAAGAGAAGAAAAACATGAGGTCAATGGCCACGCTTAACTCGAAGTCCACTCAGCTTGTCTTGCTGGAGCCAGTCAGCTGAGCCTCATTCACTGCCAGAAGCCATGAAGCCCCAGAGCCCAGGCTGACCTCTCACCAGCCCCCTGGCAAGCCAGTCAGTCTTAGGACCTGATCACGGGGACCTGTCGCCATAGCNGGCTCTCTGGGGTAAAGGGCTCAGTTCTCTGTGGCACTCCTCTCTGCAGGGTAAGGCAGCTATCACACCTCCGTCCATTTCCATCACCCCAAATTTCTTTAGGCTTTTAGTCAATAGATATTACCTTTCTCAAGTGTCTGCACTATGGATTTACAGGGGGTTTAAGTTCCTTTGCCATCATTTTAATATACTCTCGGAAGAGAAGAAAAACATGAGGTCAATGGCCACGCTTAACTCGAAGTCCACTCAGCTTGTCTTGCTGGAGCCAGTCAGCTGAGCCTCATTCACTGCCAGAAGCCATGAAGCCCCAGAGCCCAGGCTGACCTCTCACCAGCCCCCTGGCAAGCCAGTCAGTCTTAGGACCTGATCACGGGGACCTGTCGCCATAGTTGCTCTTTCTGTCATCTTTCCTCAATTCTTTTAAGGTTTTAATTCTGAAATAGCTTAAGGCACACAGCTAGTTATAAAGACTGAATAAAAGGCCCCATGTGAGCTTCTGCCAAAGGAGACTTCGGTGGCCAAAGGACATCATCTGAACCAGGAAACCGACACTGGCGCAACACAGGTAAACTACAGACCTTATTGGATTTACCAGTTGTTATACCTCTAATTTGCAGGGTGTGTGCCTTGTTTCTATGAAATTTTATCACATGTATAGATTTGTATAACCGTCACCACAATTATGATTCAGAACTCTTCCAGTAACACAAAGGTCTCCAAGATGCTACCCCTTTATAGCCCAACCACCCCAACCCCTGGCAACCGCCGATCTCAATCATCATAATTTTGTCACAGTGAGGATGTAACATCGGTGGAGTTGTACAGTATGTGGCCTTTAGAGACTGATTTTTCCACTCAGCACAATGTCCTTAAGAACCACCCAAGTTGCTGGGTGTGTCAACATCTTATTCCTTTCTCTCCTGTCAGTGGTCCAGGGTACGGATGTATCACAGTCTATCCATTGCACCGTCGACCATCTGGGTCGTTTTCAGTTTTCAGCAATTACAAATAAACCTGATATGGACAATCACGTACAGACTTGTGTGTGAACATGAGTGTTCCTATCTCTAGAATAAACACCTGGTAGTTACCTGCTGCGTCATACAGCAGGTGGATGTTTAACTTCATAGCAAACTGCCAAGTGGTTTTCCAGAGTTGGCTGTACTGTTTTACATTCCCATAGGCAATGTTTGAGATTTCAGTTTTAAAATGTAATAACTTTAGAAAATGGTTGCTTTCCAACAAAAAGATAAAACTATTTTGAAACATCATTTAAAATTCTTACTATAATACTACGTGCCTGAGTCTAGGTAATATGTACAAGGATACCAATACAGAGCAACCTGCCTTCTAGCAGACAAGCAGTCACAAAAAGAAGCTAAGCTCTGTGTTCTTTCCTAAGATTCTTCTTAGTTCAGTTCAGTCACTCAGTTGTGTCCGACTCTTTGCGACTCCATGAATCACAGCACACCAGGCCTCCCTGTCCATCACCAACTCCCGAAGTTCACTCAGACTCACGTCCATCGAGTCAGTGATGCCATCCAGCCATCAGCTTTACTCACATAATGGGAAAATAGAATTTGATTTCTTGATAGAATTCTTGGACTGTTTACATATAACTCCTCTCTTAAAATTTCAAAAACAATGAATTCATGAGAACTTCCAAAGTTAATACCAAGCATAAACCACTATCCAAATGATTCAACTGGAAAAAGTTCAACTAAGACAAGAGACCACCATTGACTTCAGAGAAAACAATACAAGAATTTTTAAGCTTGGAAGATCAACATGTACTTCAATTCTTTATTTTAGGTTTTGCTACAGAAATGGTTCCCCTGGAAATTCTGGCCTCTTTGAATAGTGGAAAATCCACTTCTCCACTGGCTGTTGGCCATTAATCTAGCTATTTTAGCTGAAGTACATGTATTTTTAAACTCAGGAACAGAAATGCAGTGTGGCTGTCATAATTCACAATTTGCAACATTTTTATCATAGCAATGGATGTCCTTGTGAATTGGAGAGGTCCTAAATTTTGAGGGGGAGGCAGTAGTTGGGTCAAAGGCCATGCTGTGTCAAGGCTTGCCAAGACCTGAACTGCTTGTAGAGACTCAAATTTAGAATCAAGAGCAGTAATGAACAAAGCCATTTTAAGTTTGGCACTAAGAATAAAAGGCTTAAGATTCCAAGTATAAAAACAAAATACATTATAAAAGGCATTATTGGGCCAAGAATCACTATTTTGTTACCATCAATAACAAAAGCCTAGGAAGTATTCCAACGTTACTGCTCAGCGAGGGGGATAATGTGTCAAAACAGTCTGAACCAAAATGAGTTTCCTTTCCATTCAGGGAAGGACATGGATCTTCTAGGCTAAAAAAGATGACTGGCAACATCTCTGTTGTACCTGTGCTGCATGTCATAGTGAAGAGGGCTGCTCCTGTCACAAGCGCTCTGGGCCCTAGGGAATTTGTCCCTAGCTAGTCCGTCTAGTCAAGGCTATGGTTTTTCCTGTGGTCATGTATGGATGTGAGAGTTGGACTGTGAAGAAGGCTGAGCAC
>SJYV01025216.1:0-15124 GCA_006410875.1 Neotragus pygmaeus
AATGGTGGTGGTGGTGGGGGAGGGGGGTGGTTACAAAACACAAAGCTTTATATCGTATTGTAAATAAAATCAGGCAAATCTGATCTTAGAACAATGCATACCAGAGACACAGTGCTAGCTACTCTAGCAAGAGAAAGCAATTCATAATAAAACAGAAAGCCATAAAAGAAACAAACCTCAAAGAAATATAAAACAAAATATAGTTTATTGTTTAAATCAAAAAATCTGTTCAGATTGCATTTTTGGATGTTCAGGAAACAGGTGAACTAAACACAAGTTATATGTTCTCTTGTCAAAACAGCAGTATGAAATCCATCACTGTTAAATGGGTACCTTGTGCCTGCGACTGCACTTCCGTGAGACTAATAACTGTGAAGAGTGCCTTCTGACATGATTTTAAGCTAGAATGCGTGATGAGATTGTTATGTCAATTATGAGTAGCTTATAAAGCAACAAATTACTTAGCCATAGGCATGGAAACACATTTGAAAAGCATGTTCAAGAGTCTAAAATATGCTTAAAAATGGATCCAGAAAAAATTCAGAACAAGTTTTGAGTGTCTGCAAACTGAATACCAGACTATGTTTAAAAATTCCTTACATTTTAAGGGATATTCTAATGTGTTTTGCCTATAAAAGTAAATATATCTCAATATAAAGTTACACATTATATATTGTTAATATCATGTGCCTTACCTTAATGTCTCTGTCTTTCTATTCAGTTTTTGTCACATAATAATAAAATTGTGAAATTGCTCATCCATTAAAAAAATAGAATCAGATATTATACATATATATATTATATATATGAACATATATATACTATACATATATATATGTATATATTTTAGATTCTTTACCATTGTAGGTTATTGCAAAGTATTGAGTGTAGTTGCCTGTGCTATACAGTAGGTCACGTGTTTGGTATCTACTTATATATGCGAGTGTGTACATTTTAATCCCAAACTCTTAATTTATCACTTCCCTTCTCTTTTCTCCTTTGGTAGCCTTAAATTTGTTTTCTGTGTCTGTCAGTCTATTTCTCTTTTGTAAATAAATTCAGTTGTATCTTATTTTTTAGATTCCTTGTATAAGCAATATCATGTGACATTTGTCTTTCTCTGGCTTACTCCATTTAGTATAATAATCTCTAGGCCCATTCATATTGCTGCAAATGGCATTATTTTATTCCTTTTAATGTCTGGATAATACTCTGTTATGTATGTATATATAGCCCATCATTTTTATCCATTCATTTGTTCATGGACATTTAGGTTGCTTCCCAGCATGTCTTGGTTATTGTAAATAATGCAGCTATGAACACTTTTCAACTTATAGTTTTCTCCAGATGCATGCCCAGGAGTGGGATCTTTGGATCATATGGTAATTATTTTTAGTACTTCAGAGAACCTCCCTACCAATCTCCGTGTTGGCTGTGCCTGTTTAGAGTCCCATGAACCAGACACATTTGTTGATTCCTACTATACTATAAGCTCTATGCTGAGCAGTAAAAAAACAAAAAATTATTGCTGGGCAATAAAAAATTATTTATTCCATTGGGGAGTTTACATAGTAATAGCAGCAAAAGACGAGTGTGTAAACTAAAGAGTATGATAACTTGGATTAGAAGAGCATTAGGAAATGACTCAAATTGGGTCTAACCAAGTGGACCTTGAGAGAAGGCTGGAGGGCTAGTAGTCCATTTGCTTGACGGCTCTAACACAAAGAGGTCAGGGAAAAGGGAGGAAGGGAGGGAAGTGTACATAGGATGTGTTAGTGCAGGTTACCGCCTTGATCAGCAGGGTGGTAAAGTTGCATGACATGCCTAGATTTGCTCATTTCAGGGATTTGGACTCAGCATTTGTCCTTAGCTAGGGTTTTTCAAAGTCTCTAGCTCTGCAACATCCCGTCCAGGCCAGCACTTGTAAGTTCTTTTGATAAGACATAGCAATGATGCATGAGGACCGCAAGAGAGGTATGGATATTGGCAGGGTGGCAACAGTGTCTGTTGTAAGAATGGGCCAAAATGCACCTACCCTGAAAGGAGAATTAGGCCAGGGGAGAATTTTATGTCTCTGGCAACATGAAAATTAAATGATCCAAGTTTTGAAGGATAAGTAATTAAGAGTTAAGAAGATGAAGCATAAAGTAAGACAATTTAAAAAAATGTAAGTAACATGCAACATGCCACCTTCAGATCTTTGTTTAAGAGTTTGTATCTTTCTGCTTTCATGTTTGCCATGAATGAGGAAGAGAGAAAAGGGAATGATTGTTTTAAACTTTAAGTTAGTCCTTTCTTTGAGATTCTGTTTTAGTTTAGCTAGTTTTCCTGAAAACTATGAGAATACTGTGATGATTTTATTTTATTATTATTATTATTATTATTTACTTTATTTTACTTTACAATACTCTATTGGCTTTGCCATACATAGACATGAATCCCCCACAGGTGTACACGAGCTCCCAATCCTGAACCTGAATCCCCCTCCCACCTCCCACCCCACAACATCAAATGAGCTCTGCTTGCATCTTCCATTCACTCTTCTTTTAAATATGTATTGAAACTTTTCTCTCTGTCAGACATTCTACTAGGCACTAAAGATAAATTAGTAAACAACATTAGCATTCTTCTGGTCCTTGTGCAATTTGGGGAAAAAATCAGTTAGATTTTTCAGTGTAACATTATATCTGGTATGCTAGAAGCAGCTGTTCAAGTTGCAATTGAAAAATGTAAAAGGGGCATCTATACTGGGCTTAGTATGGTTCCCTAAAATCCATGCCCACCTGGAACCTCAGAATATGACTTTATTTGCAAATATACTCGTTATAGATGTAATTGGTTAAGATGAGGCCATAGTGGGTGGTGGGTGCAAAGTTCAATGATTGGTGTCCTTATAAGATGGCCATGTGAAGGCATAGCCATGTGGAAGGGAAGAAGACCACATGAGGATGGGAACAAAGATTGGGTTGGTGCCTCTGCTAGTCTAGGAATGCTAAAATTGCAGGCAGCCAGCAGAAGTTAGGAAAGAGTCCTGGGATGTTTCTTCCCTAGAGCCTGCAGAGGAACCACGGCCCAGCCAGCACCTAGATTTTGAACTCTCACCTCTAGAAATGTGAAAGAATGTATTTCTGCTCTTTTTAAACCACTCATTTGTTAGGACAGTGTTTCCTTAGTGGCTCAGATGGTAAAGAATCTGCCTGCAATTCACGAGACCCAGGTTTGATCCCTGGGTCTGAAAGATCCCAGGGAGAAGGGAATGGCTACCCATTCCAGTTTTATTGCCTAGATAATTCCATGGGCAGAGGACCCTGGTGATCTACAGTCCATGGGTCACAAACAGCTGGGCATGATTGAGCAACTAATATGCTCACTTTCACCTTTTCACTTGTTAGGACAGCCCGAGGAATCTAATAAAGCATTTAATTCAAACCTCAGAAAAGTTGAAGAGAATGGATGTTAAAGAGAGAAAATATTTAAGCAAAATAAAGCAAGATGTATAAATATGTAGAGGAGAGGGAGAAAAATTTGCACTCAAATAACAAAAATAGGAAATTAATGCTCAAAATCCTCCAACCCAGGCTTCAACAGTAGGTGAACCATGAAAATCCAGATGTTCAAGCTGGATTTAGAAAAGGCAGAGGAACCAGATATCAAATTGCCAACATCCACTGGATAATCGTAAAAGCAAGAAAGTTCCAGAAAAACATCAACTTCTGCTTTATTGACTATGCCAAAGCCTTTGACTGTGTGGATCTCACAAACTGTGGAAAATTCTTCAAGAGGTGGGAATACGAAACCACCTTACCTGCCTCCTGAGAAATCTGTATACAGGTTAAGAAGCAACAGTTAGAACTATACATGGAACAACAGACTGGTTCCAAATAGGAAAATGAGTACGTCAAGGCTGTATATTGTCACCCTGCTTATTCAACTTATATGCAGAGTACATCATGAGAAACGCTGGGCTGGAAGAAACACAAGTTGGAATCTAATTTGCCGGGAGAAACACAGATGACACCACCCTTACGGAAGAAACTGAAGAACTAAAGAGCCTCTTGAAGAAAGTGAAAGAGGAGAGTGAAAAAGTTGGCTTAAAACTCAACATTCAGAAAACTAGGATCATGATATCTGGTCCTATCACTTCATGGCAAATAGATCAGAAAACAATGGAAACTGTGACAGACTTTTTTCTTTTNAGAGCCTCTTGAAGAAAGTGAAAGAGGAGAGTGAAAAAGTTGGCTTAAAACTCAACATTCAGAAAACTAGGATCATGATATCTGGTCCTATCACTTCATGGCAAATAGATCAGAAAACAATGGAAACTGTGACAGACTTTTTTCTTTTTGGCTGGAGGGGGGCGCCTCTCAAAAAAATCACTGCAGATGGTGACTGTAGCCATGAAATTATAAGACATTTGCTCCTTGGAAGAAAAGTTATGACCAACCAAGACAGCATGTTAAAGAACAGAGACGTTACTTTGCCAACAAAGGTACATCTAGTCAAAGCTCTGGTTTTTTCTGTATGGATGTATTTTTTTCATGTATGGATGTGAGAACTGGACTCTAAAGAAAGCTGAGTGTCAAAGAATTGATGTTTTTTAACTGTGGTGTTGGAGAAGACTCTTGAGGGTTCCTTGGACTGCAAGGAATCCAACCAGTCCATCCTAAAGGAGATCAGTCCTGAGTGTTCATTGGAAGAACTGATGCTGAAGGTGAAACTCCAATACTTCGGCCACCTGATGGGAAGAACTGACTCACTGGAAAAGACCCTGATGCTGGGAAAGATTGAAGGCGGGAGAAGAAGGGGACGNTCCTAAAGGAGATCAGTCCTGAGTGTTCATTGGAAGAACTGATGCTGAAGGTGAAACTCCAATACTTCGGCCACCTGATGGGAAGAACTGACTCACTGGAAAAGACCCTGATGCTGGGAAAGATTGAAGGCGGGAGAAGAAGGGGACGACAGAGGATGAGATGGCTGGATGGCATCACTGACTCGATGGACGTGAATCTGAGTGAACTGCGGGAGTTGGTGATGGACAAGGAGGCCTGGCGTGCTGCAGTCCAGGGGGTCACAAAGAGTCAGACACGACTGAGAGAGTGGACTGAGCTGAGCTGAAGCTGAATTAGGAATGTTAGGACTTTCTCTTCAGGGCTAGAAGGAGATATCCAGTAGTCTTAATTTGAGAAATATAAAATTATTCTTGCAACTTACGAAAATTACTGCAAGTTCATTGTGTTTTCCTTAGAAAATAAGCAAATGAAGGACAAATTGGATGGCAGAAATATCAGCCATGATGTTTTGAAAATCCAAATGGAAAACAATGATTATCTAAGCATGCACTTGGGAATAGAGATTTGAGACCGGATTTGATAGTCAAATATTAAATATAGTGTTTACTATTTGATAACTATTAGCATATTGAGCATAAAAAACAGAATGAGATCAAGAATGATCACATATCTACTTGATCAACTAGGTGCAGTGACATGGGGAGAGTGAGCAGGCATGTGAGGAAAAGCTGATTTTAGGTTTGTACATACTGAGTTGAGGTGTCTGTGGGACGTATCAGTGGACATGTTCTGTTAACAGTTGAATATGTGGGTCTGAGCGTCAAAGGGAGGTACTGGTGAAATAGAGTTGGAGGGGGAAATTGATCAGAGAAGCAATTCAAAGATTAATGCAAGTAACTAAAATAATAAGTGGGGCTTCTCTGGTGGTTCAGTAGCTTAAAAAATAAAAACAAACACACACAATATGCCTGCCAATGTAGTTCACAAATATCTGAAGGGTCAGAAAGATCCCCTGGAGAAGGAAATGGCAACCCACTAGAGTATTCTTGCTTGGGAAATCCCAGAGACAGAGGAGCATAGAAGGATATGGGGTCACAGAAGAGTTGGACACGACTTAGCAACTAAACAACAACAAAAATAATGAAGGGAAAGGATAGTAGTGATGAGGATTCAGATGAGAGGACGCATTTAAGAGCTATTAATGATGTGAACTATGCAGGATGTTATTGGAGAGAGAAACATTTCTAGAGGGAGGAGGGGAAATACTCCCTTTTATCTTTGAAGAGATTTGAGCATATGTGCACACTTGGAGAAAAGAACCAATAAAGAGGAACAAATTAAAAACAAAGCTGAGTGCAATCCATGAGAATTAAGGGACTCAGATCCAGAAAATAGGTTTGTTGTAGAGAATAATTATGAACCAATGAGACATCTTTGATACCAAAATGATTTCTTAAACTAAGATGTAGCATGGATTTGCTAACTGACAGTATATAAATAAGAGATGGCAGCCACCCTCAGAAGATTGTATCTTCATGCGCAAAATCAAAAATCATCCCATTTTTCTCTTTAGCTGTGTTTAGTCGGAACCTTTAGCAGCATCATTTAAGGACGAAGATGAAGGGTGATGTTGTGAGAGTTAGAAAAAAAAATTCCAACAGGGAAAAATGCTTAAATAGTATAAATACCTGTATAAATCTTTCTAATAGCTTTTCTAAAAGCTAGACTGGATGTGTTTTATCACATATTCCTGGGCAACTAGAGGGTTTGACATCAGCAGCAGAGCTGGACTGCCCTTGGTACTCAGAACTTTATTTAGGAAATTTACAGAGATCACCAGGGGCATGGAAGTGGGGCGCACGTGCTAGTTTCAAACATCTCCTGTCAAGAAAGAGAAGGAAAATATTTAAGTGAAAATTAGGACACATTTGAAGGTGTGGGATTTCAGAATGAGAAAGAGGGGTGGGATCTGATGGTGTCTAATTTCTCTGTAAGGCAAGAGCCAAGGTTAATTGCTGAGAATAATGGAGACGGGGAGTGAATAAGAAGGTCGGTGAATTCTTAAAGTAGCTCATGAGGGTCAAAAAAAGTTGACATAGTGAACATTGCAGAGCAATTTTTGAAGACCTTGTAATAATTCCTTACTGTATTTTATCAAAACTGTAGTAGCACAGGAAACTATACTTAATATTTTGTAATAATCTATAAGGGAAAAATTCAAAAAATGTGGGAATGTGTATTTGTAACTGAATGACTCTGCTGTATACCTGAAACTGCACATTTAAATCAACTATACTTCAATTTTTAAAAAATGAAAAAATATAATGAATTCTTAGAAGAAACATAGTTATTGTTTGCTAATACAATATTGATCAAAGCTTTTGGTCATTTATATAATCGTTCAGAGATAACAGCTCAGGAAATGCTTAAGAAAAATGCAGGGCTTCCCTGGTGGTGCAGTGGATAAGAATCCACCTGCCAATTCAGGGCACATGGATTCAATCCCTGATCTGGGAAGTTTCCACACGCTGCTGAGCAGCTGAGTCCATGCACAACTACTGAGGCCACACCCAGAGCCCACGAGCTCCTGAAGCTTGCACACCTAGAGCGTGTGCTCCACAGCAAGGGACACCACCACAGTAAGAAGCCCACTGACCGCCAAGGAGAATAGCCCTGCTCATGGCAACTAGCGAAAGCCCGTACAGAGCAATGGAGACCCCGGTACAACCAAAAATAAATAAATCATTAAAAAGTAAAATGCAGTTTTTCTTTTTCTGTCGTTTTCAGCTCTTTTCCTTTGTATCTCTCCTTTAAAAATGTTTTCTTTATTTTTTTCACTAAATGTTCACTTTTGTTTTTTGATGTTTTCCCTAATTTTAAAGTTCAGCAAGCAAATGCTTTTACCCTTGCAGATTCTACTTTTATTATATTTAAAATTTACATATTTGCCATTTATAACATCAAAGAATACTTCTAGTCCTGTATGGGAAAGCAGTTATCTTCTATCCTTACCATCCCTACCCTTACTTCCTTGACAATCAAATACTTCACCTGTTTGAACCATTGCTTCTGGTATTAGCCTATTTAAAGCTGAGACATTGACTTTGTACTTGTAATGTTGCAGGTCAGGATTTAACTCTCTTGAGCCTAGCACTCACAAGCTCATCCCCACCTCCCATCTCCCTGACATCTGTCTCTTATACACATCTACATTTAGGTTGCTTCCCAGCATGTCTTGGTTATTGTAAATAATGCAGCTATGAACACTTTTCAACTTATAGTTTTCTCCAGATGCATGCCCNGAGCCTAGCACTCACAAGCTCATCCCCACCTCCCATCTCCCTGACATAATTCTATGGCATTATTGGTTGCATTAACTTTTTGAAAATTAATTTATTTTTTTCAATTGAAAGATAGTTGCTTTACAAAATTTTGCTGTTTTCTGTCAAAGCTCAACGTGAATCAGCCTTAGGTATACATATATCCCCTCCCTTTTGAACCTCCTTCCCATCTCCTGCTCCATCCCACCCCTCTAGGTTGATACAGAGCCCCTGTTTTATTTAGAATTTATAATATGTTGGCTAGGCAACTAATTTTCAGATCATAAAAAGCTTTTTTTTTCCTTGTCCACCTTTTTAAAAAAATCATTAATGCGTTAATAACTGCCTACCTACTTCCATGGCTGAATTTTCTACCTACACTTGCACCAACTCAGCACCAAATTTCTGGTAGAAGCATACATTTCCTCTCAATATGGTAAGTCATTTAAGAATTTGTGTGTGTGTGTATGTGAAAGTCACTCAGTTGTGTCCGACTCTTTGTAAGCCCCATGGACTGTAGCCCACCAGGCTCCTCTGTCCATCGGATTTTCCAGGCAAGAACACTGGAGTGGGTTGCCATTTCCTTCTCTAGGGGATCTTCCCAACCCAGGGATCAAACCTGGATCTCCCGCATTGCAGGCAGACTCTACCATTTGAGCCAGCAGGGAAGCCCCATCTAGGAATTTACTAGTTCTATCTGCATACTTTCATTCTCCTCATACTTTCCATCTTTCTCTCACGTTATATTGTATGCTTTCTATCTCTGACAGCTCTCATTTGGGATTTCTTTCATAGTCAGCTCAAGGACTCTGTGTCTTTCCTGGTAGCTATTTTTTTTTTAATGAGTTTTTTTTTTTTTTTATGTAGATCATTTAAAAAATCCTTATTGAACTTGTTACAATATTCCTTCTGTTTCATGTTTTTGTTTTTGTTTGGCTGTGAGTCATATATGATCTTAGCTCCCCATCCAGAGATTGAACTCACACTTCCTGCAATGAGTGTGAGTTCATTTTATGTGTGGTCTAGTGGACCACACAGGGGAATCCCTAGCTATTCTGTTTTGGATGCTATCAATTACACCTTCTTTTGGAATATAAACTATAGCTGTAATGAGGCAAAAATTGCACTGGGCAAATTTGAACAGGCAAGGAAGATTTAATTCATGGCTACTATAACAAGGGAGTGAGACCAGAACTCTGAGTTCAATGCTGCTGAAACCAAAGGATGGCAAATTTTTAAGAGATGGGATGCAGGAAACATAGGCCATCTGTCTTTGCTATTGGTTTTTCCAAAATAAAGTACTTTCTCATACTTTTAATACAGGAGGTAGTTTTGGAACTTGGAGGATGGTGGCTGCCAAAGTTAGGCTCTCACTCTGCCAGGGAAATGAGAGAGAAGACCACGATCTTCCTTGGTGACGGCATTACAAAGGGATAGCTCTCAAGTCCCAGAGAAAGATATGTCTGATTTGTAAATCTGCCCAGGTCTTTTAGAAAGATTTACACCCCAAAGGAGCAGAGAAATAATTTATAATTCTAAGACTTCTAAAGTAAATGCTCGAAGAAAAGGAAGCCAGGGAGCTGGAGTTAGGAAGAAGCTTGTCTAAGTTTTAGTGCTGCCAAGGGGGATGTTAGGGTCTTCTAGGTCAGCTGCCCTAGGAAGGTACTTGGCTGGTCTTTTGAAATATTTTCAAAACTTTTTTGAAATATTATGTTTCTTACACTTGAGTAACTGTTCATTTTGATAAAGAATTTTAGATTGACAGTCCTCTTTCCTCATATTTTAAAAGGCATTGCTCCAGCACCTTCTAGCTGCAACTCAGGAACTAAAAAATTAGATGCCATTCTTATTTTGGATTCTTAATATAGTCACACGCTTTTTTCTCTCTGTAAGGTCATAGTCTTTTTTTCCTCCTATAATTCTGAAATTTTATTAAAATACATTTTAGAATGGAGTCTCACTTATTATTATCCTTAATGGCATCACATTATCTCTAATTGAAAATTATAGTGAATTAACCAAACCTGGACTACTTATAAAAGGGTAGAGAAAAGATCATCAGTTTTTATAAATTAAGTTTTTTAAAATAAAAATAATAACTATACTATATTGGTAAAAGATACTTAAATTGTGGTTGTCATGGTTGAAATACGTATAATTCTAGTGAGTGAAAAAAAAATGCAAGCCCATCATGAGTAAAAAAGTTACTATTTGAAAATCAATAATGACTCTCTGCAGATCTATTAGCATATTATTAGCTAGACTAACAGTCATATCAAGACAAGAGAACTGTATTCAATATTCTGTGATAAATCAAAACAGAAAAAAATATTAAAAAAATAATGCTTATATATGTATAACTGAATCACTTTGTTGTACAGCAAAAATTAATGCAACACTGAAAATCAACTCTACTTCACCAAAAAACTGATAAAAAAGACAAGAAGGCTGATTTAACTGTTATTGTAACATGAGCAGTACCACCAATTTGATTCATTTACACTCACATCACTTTTAGATACTTCCTATGAGTCCACTGTTTTCAATGTAGAAATTCAACATGAAGACAAAATTTGGTTTCTAGACATGAACTCTCAGGAAGCAAATTTAAAAATTCCTTCCTGTCTACTCCTCTGGTGATCATTCTGCTCTTGTGTACAAAATCACATACAGCATTCTGGGTTTTACTCTTGACTCTGGCAGAAGAGTTGAGGAGATCACTCATCACACATTGCCTGCCTGGTGAAAGCTGACTGCGTGACATCATTCTCTCCACAGCTCGGGAGGGGAACACCTCGCTTGTCACAGGCTATTGAAAATCATCAGCTTTCATCAGTGGATCCTGACAATGCGGAAGAATGATTCACCTGAAGGAAGCAGAGGGCATAGTATTTCAAAAGTGATCTCTAAAGACTGATTATTTCTTGTCCTTGACACCCTGCCAAGGGCTAGATACATCGAACATTTGGAATGTAATGGAGCCACAAATCACTGGTTGCCTAGAGTCTCCCTGGGCCTACCAGAGGATAGCATGCTTGACTTTAGTTCAGTTTTTATTACATGCTGTGAACTTTTGATGGCTCTGATATGCCTTGTCATTGATTTGTCAAGATTGGACTCTGACAGGGTGTCTGACCTGATCGAAATCAAGAATGCTCTACTGGATCTTGTAGAAATGATGGGAAAAGTTCTGTCATAGGACCCTGAGCAATGGAATACATTTCATTATGATGCCACTGAAACAACAGAGAGAGCTATTCTAAGAGCATTTTACTTAGAGTGAAGGGGTTTACCTTGGACTGCAAAATGTATAATTTAATCATCTATTATAAAAACTCAAAAGACATAAAGATGCACATTATATGTTTTGCTCAGGGCTAGTTTTGGTGGTAGAAATTTGTGCAACCAATACCTATTGCTAAGTGACATTTTGTTGTTTTACTGCAGTTGATGTAAATGATTTTTTTGGTACAAAAGAGAAATCACAAAAGACTTGTTATCAACAGAGAGATAAACTCTGCTTTTGTTATTCTGGTATTCAAAGGGCTCACTCGATAATATTTGAAAATCTTTTATGACCGACTCATGAAATGCAGTTTCAGACAAGACAATCTCACTCCTAAGACTATCGATGATAGTAGTTTACCCTGTGGAGAAAGGATTGTGGATCAAAATGTTTTTTTCTTCTTCAAAGATATTTCCTACTCAGAAAAACTAGTAAACAGGAAGATAGGGGTATTATTTTAGCCACCCTAAATCCTAATCAAAGTAGCAGAGTGCTGATGGAAAGGAGTAGCCCCAAAGCATGCGGCAGGTTGATTTTGTAATTTTTTTGATAGGAGAGTGCCCACTTGTAGATTAAAAGATGCAGTCCAGCACTACCTGGAAAAGTTGATATTTTGAAGAAGTTAAGAAAACAATCACCTTCAGCCCATGGGTTTAGGAATATTGCAAAGCAAATAAACACAATCTTTCATGCAGACTCCTTTAAAGGTAGGAAGAAAAAACTATAGGGCATAAAATGTCATTTTCTTCAAAACGTACCCCTTTCCTCATGTTTCTCTGTCCTACATGTGAAATATTATCAATAAATTAAAACAAAGAGCCCAACTGTAGTTAAAGTGGTAAAAACAGATTTTATTCAGGAACTATGTGACAGGGGAATAGAGACCTCAGTATCAAATTCAATATAATAACAAGTGGGGATTTATAGTCAGGGAGTGGAAATGGTTGCTTTATGCATGGAGGATTTTTAAAGAGACATTAACGGCAGGTCAAGGTATTCAAATATCACCTGGGGGATGGTGGAAGATGAGGAATTTGAGCAGATGTCAAAAGTAAGGGATTCTCTCTAGACTAACAATGTAGCTCAGTCGGTAAAAGACCTGCCTGCAATGCAGGAGACCAGGGTTAGATTCCTGGGTTGAGAAGATCCCCTGGAGAAAGAAATTGCAACCCATTCCAGTATTCTTGCCTGGAGAATCCCATGGACAGAAGAGCCTGGCGGGCTACAGTCTATGGTGTTGCAAGAATAGGACACGACTTAGCGACTAAACCACCACCACCATTCTTGCTAACACTGTGCTATGCAGGCCCAGAGACATGGGTACATGTCAAGGTATACTTTATCTAAAGTATACATTAGTCAAGGTCTAATCCAGAGGAGGGCAGAAGGTAGCCTGACGTTTGGTCAAGGTGAGTCTTCATCAGTGGGAAAAGACATTTCCACTTTGGCACTAAGTCCATGGTGGACATCAATCACAACCCTTTTCTTTGCTATTTTGCATGTTATAAAGTATTATTCTGAAATTGATTTATACTCACCAGAGCTTTCTGATACCTATGTTTATCTTTTATGAAGATCTACTATTGTTTTGGAGAAAACCATATTTTATCTAAAGTATACACTTAATGTTTGAAGCAGTTAAGAACTGATTACAAGTTTTTGGAGAAATGCATGAGTGAAGTCAAAGTGACTCCAAAGTGGCTTTGGAGTCGAAATTTCTAATCTTGATTCTATTTTTTATTAAGTTATTAATTATTATTATTAATTATTTGTTAGCTATATAAACTTGGACACATTACTTACATATCATCTATTCCTCAATTCCTTAATATTTAATATGGAAATCATATATTTATCTTATAAGAATGCTGAGGATAGTATAACATATGAAAAGATTTTAGTGGGCTAGTGCCTCAGTGCATAAGAGCTTAATTAATGTTGGCAATATTCAAAACAAAGATAAAGAGATTTTTTTAAANATTTAATATGGAAATCATATATTTATCTTATAAGAATGCTGAGGATAGTATAACATATGTAAAGATTTTAGTGGGCTAGTGCCTCAGTGCATAAGAGCTTAATTAATGTTGGCAATATTCAAAACAAAGATAAAGATATTTGTTTAAATAATTTTACTTAACTTGGCAAAAATAAGAAAAACAAGCTTTTTAAAATTGAATAAAACTCTTTAAAATTCTGGACTCTGAATCCTGTTATTGCAGAATGCCCTCTCTGTCAGTTGTGATTTTAAATCTGTTATTTATACTTGTGCAGCTTCTCAATGTGATAAATTATTCAGAAATATACAATGTCTGTACTTACTTTAGGTTTAGAGGAGATAAGGTAATAGAGTATCTGAATTTAAATGCAAAATATCAGTTTTGGTCCAGAAATAATAAGTACTTACGGAAACAAAGGAAGCAAGACATATACAGATGTAAAAGATCTGCTAAGTTAACTAGCAGTCTACTTGCCTTTGCTAAACACAAATATAAATGTGTGTGTCTTTTAGAGTCTTTTGATTCTAATTTTAATTTGCCCATGAAATTGAATTTTTTGTTTCCCTTGGGAAGCAGTTTGCCGCACAGTTCTTAATATTTAACATTCAGAGATGTTCGTCCATCACACTCAAAATGTTCACCCATACTCAGCTTCACTTTCCTTGTTTTCAAATCTGATTTAGTCCATATTTTTTTAGCATAATCTACTGCCATACCCTACAACACATTTTTCTGAATTGGCAATGAGGAAACAGAATATTATAGTGTTATGTAATTAGAGGATGACAGTCATGTTAATTTAAAATGCACTTATAGTCAGTGACCCATGCCATTTCATTTTTAAAATATGATCAATGGTGTTAAAGAACATGCTGTATTTCTGATTTATGTTTACCTAATGTTCTTATTCAATTTTAGCGTATTTGTTGTTCAAATCCAAAGTTATGTGATCAACATTCAGAGGTTCTTTGGTATTCTTTAACACAGAACTACATGCTGAACACTGCTAAAATAAATCTTAACTTTTGGCATAAACAAACACTTTGAATTAAACATAATTACTATCACCTACTCTGTGTGTGGGAGTTTCCCAGGTGGCTCTAGTGGTAAAGAACCTTCCAGCCAGTATAGGAGACACAAGAGATGCAGGTTCGATCCCTGGGTTGGGAAGATTCCCTAGAGAAGGGCATGACATCTCACTCAGTAATTTTGCCTGGAGAATCCCATGGACAGAGGAGCCTGGCAGACTCAGTTCAGTTCAGTCACTCAGTCATGTCCGACTCTTTGCCACCCCATGAATCGCAGCACGCCAGGCCTCCCTGTCCATCACCAACTCCCGGAGTTCACCCAGACTCACGTCTATCGAGTCAGTGATGCCATCCAGCCATCTCATGCTCTGTCGTCCCCTTCTCCTCCTGCCCCCAATCCCTCTCAGCATCAGAGTGTTTTCCAATGAGCCAACTCGTCGCATGAGGTGGCCAAAGTACTGGAGTTTCAGCTTCAGCATCATTCCTTCCAAAGAAATCCCAGGGCTGATCTCCTTCAGAAAGGACTGGTTGGATCTCCTTGCAGTCCAAGGGACTCTCAAGAGTTTTTTCCAACACCACAGTTCGAAAGCATCAATTCTTCAGTGCTTAGCCTTCTTCACAGTCCAACTCTCATATCCATACATGACCTCAAGAAAAACCATAGTCTTGACTAGACGGACCTTAGTCGGCAAAGTAATGT
>SJYV01025216.1:15731-33906 GCA_006410875.1 Neotragus pygmaeus
TAAGTGTGCATTCTTATTTCATCTGATCTTGTGGTATAAAGTCTTCCTACCAGATTAGGATGACAGAGAGCTCTTTATCTTCAGCTTTGATAATGTGTATAAGTGTAAGCCTATTGATGTAATACTCCTCTAAGTGTTAGTCACTCAGCTGGGTCTGACTCTTTGCAATCCCATGGACTGTAGCCCACCAGACTCCTCTGTTTATGGAATTCTCCAGGGAAGAATACTAGTGTGGTTTGCCATTTCTTTCTCCAGTGGATATTCCCCATCTAGGGATTGAACCCAAGGACCCTGCATTGCAGGCAGACTTTTTACCATCTAAGCCATTACTACTCTAGATAGTGATATATTCATTTCTTCACCAAAAAATGTTTTAAATGCTCCACAAAATTTGTCTTTCACTTTTCTAATTTATCACCTTCCTTGCCAGCTGTGCTCTTCTATATAATCTTGCTACCTTTGGTGAAATCAACATTAACTCCCATCTTTTGGGAGTCACCCTTTAATTCCTCTCCCTCTTCACTTTGGCTTCTATTGAATGAATTGATTAGCAGCATGATCACCTTTTTATCTCCCTTGGTATACTATACATTCTTTAGGGAAACAGCTTAGTCTTGTTCATCTTCGAGTTCCTAATATAGGGCAAATTTTTTGTACAATAAGTAGATCACTTATGAGTATGAAGCCATTAATGTTTATTTGTTTTTAAGGCAGTTGCACTTATATCCTACTTTCCAAACTACAAATTACAGCATACACTGTGAAGTAATCAAATCTTGCTTTAGATCATACCCTCCCCAGGTCTCTTCTCATATCCTTTGGTTCTGCTCTTGAAACAGGAGGGCACAATGTTTAAAAGAATGGCATGGCCATAGGACACAGCAAAGACTTTGTTAGAACCAACTAGGTCCAAATGGTGGAGTATTCAGCTTCCAGTAGACCCTGAGCCTCATTATGTGCTCATTGTCATATGTTAACATGCTAAATGATATACCCCCCAGTGCCATGACAGTTCTAAGTCTAACCATAAAAGGCCAAAAAGGGACTGGAGCTCATATTCCTGGAAATACCCACCCCTTCCCCCAAAATGATTGGAATAATCCTTCCACTAATTAGCCTATGATTTTACTCAGCCCCTTAATCCTAACCACACCATCTTTCAAAGCTCTCACCTTCTGAAATGGTATACATTCTGTCTGTGAGGTGTGTTTCTCTCTCAATAAATCCACTTCTTACCTATTGTTTTGTTCTCCAATTCTTTCCAATGAAGCAAGAACCTTAAATTCACCAGTAACACCCTGGGCTAAGCAACAGTTTCTTAACTGATTCTTCTCACACTAATTTCTAAACTGATTATGTCTACGTTCAAATTGTCCTTGTGTTGATATCTGTATTTATGGGTATATATTATCCAGGTGTCCATTAAATAATTTACAACTCAGGTTTTTCCTCAGTTCTACACACTCATTACTTCTTTAGTTGATGATCCTCAGATCAGGTCTGAAGGAAAAATAATACTCCTTATATTTACTTAGCCAAGCAATCATCAACATNGTATTTATGGGTATATATTATCCATGTGTCCATTAAATAATTTACAACTCAGGGTTTTCCTCAGTTCTACACACTCATTACTTCCTTAGTTGATGATCCTCAGATCAGGTCTGAAGGAAAAGTAATACTCCTTATATTTACTTAGCCAAGCAATCATCAACATGAGAGTTATGTGTCCTGAAGTCCTGGCTTTTAGGAAATCCATATGATCACCTTTTTCAAAAAACATCTCTTACTCCAGAGCAAAGGATGATGAAGAACTTACCTCCAAACACTCAGATCCTAAATTATGTATCCATCCCCAACATCCATGCTACCGCCACCCTGTCCAAGTCCGTGGAATAGAGTCTGTTCAAGGCAAACAACCCTCCAGCCAGTGTAAGTGACTTTGTTGGTGTAGATGATTTTGTTAGTCTTCTGATCTTCTGATCTTCTTAGGTCAGAAAGAGGAATGGGATCCCATTTAAAGTGCATCCGCTAGCTGAATCCTTCCTGTCCTATAGGGGACAGTGAACTCTAGGTAAGCGTGTCCACACTGATAACATCACTTGCGGGGCAAGCCATGCTCTGCTGATCCTCCTGGATGATCACCAGCAAGGGTTGCAGCCATATTACATTCATCTCACAATGACCGTCCAGAAACACCAGAATTCCTGGACCACTGACTGCTCCAATCATTTTTTCTCCAACCAACCCCTAACACATACATTTCTTTTTGATGTTTCCAGAGAGGTATTTTTGGACATACACATCTAGCTCTCCCTTCAGATCATTGAAGCCACTATCATTATCCACAGAGATGATGTCATGCAGATGATGTGCTGGTGTGCTGTGACTCTGTTCCTCATCTTGTACAGGGCCAACAGAGCTTCATCACAGAACCAAATAGTAACACTGGTGGCTCAGTGTTGCTTTGACTAGACAACCCAAGTCTGCGAGTTAAGACTTTTCTATACATGCAACACTCCTGTGTCAGACAAATCTTGATGGTAGCCTAACTAGTGACTGATACGAATAGAAAGCTACATTCTTGATAGCCTAAGTATCATAATTCCTGGTGACTTTCATTAAAAAATAATATCAAAACAAGAAAGGGATTTCACATTTCCTTTTTCTGGATCTTTAATATGATTAACTATTACATGGCAATTTTGTTTGCATTGAACTATGATTCTAATACCTGACTTAACATGAAACAAGGATAAGATAGAGTAGGGAGGCTGGATGATCCACAGGCCCAGACCTCTTGATGGATACATTCTTAAACGACTGAGTCACTTCAATGAAGATGAAATAAACAAAAAGCAAAACTGTCCAGGACACAAACATAAAAAGACACCCAACAGAAATATCACATTCTGACATTTCTCCTTACTGACCTGCTGCTGCTAAGTTGCTTCAGTCGTGTCCGACTCTGTGTGACCCCATAGACGGCAGTCAACCAGGCTCCCCCGTCCCTGGGATTCTCCAGGCAAGAACACTGGAGTGGGTTGCTATTTCCTTCTCCAATGCATGAAAATGAAAAGTGAAAGTGAAGTCGCTCAGTCATGCCTGATTCTTAGCGACCCCATGGACGGAATCCTACTAGGCTCCTTTATCCATGGGATTTTCCAGGCAAGAGTACTGGAGTGGGTTGCCATTGCCTCCTTACTGATCTAGCAGAGCTGAATACCTTTTTTCAATTTCTANCTCAGTCATGCCTGATTCTTAGCGACCCCATGGACGGAATCCTACTAGGCTCCTTTATCCATGGGATTTTCCAGGCAAGAGTACTGGAGTGGGTTGCCATTGCCTCCTTACTGATCTAGCAGAGCTGAATACCTTTTTTCAATTTCTAGGAGCAGAAGCTGCTGCAGCCAGAAGCTCATGCTGGAGGCTGTGTATAGGCCAGAGAGAGTGAAAAACTTGATGCAGCCAGAGGGGAAGAGGTGATGGGTTCTGGGTTCTGTGGGTTTTACTTCCAGGTTCCCCGTCAAGTCCCCAGGGTGAAGATCCTGGAAATACACATGCGTGGCTCTCAAGACTAGGACTGTGGTTTCCTCCTCCCTCACTGTGGCAGCCATCACAACTGATCTGGCCCCTGCCAGGCAGCACTGGGCTGCTTCCAGGCCCAGCATCACAGAGGCATGAGGCATGGAGGCAGCCACCAGCTCACCAGGTCCTGCGGGCCTCACACCCCACTCTCACCTTTTCTCCCGCAAATTGATTAGCAGTCAGACTCTTAAAATTAAAGAGGAGTTAAGAACATGTCTTGGGGAATAGCAAGCATGAAATTTATACATGTCTGCTCCTTTCTTGATCCCATTTTGATCTGAACCAGGATTATTTGAAATAGTAAACGTAAAATCAATGTCTACATGGAAACTAGAAGATGGAAAAGGAGAAGAAGATGGAAAAATGAAAAAATAACAGTCTTTCAAAGGTAATTGGCTATCAATTTTTGTATTTTGTTGTTAAGAATTTGAAAATCTTCCTTCGGAAAGACTTTGTACGGTTTAGTTTCTGTCTTCCAGCATGGAGACTGTTATTTTCCCTGGGGACAAATAGCTCCTTTGATGCCCACAACTGCATTAATAGTATCATTCTTATGCAGAAATAAGACATTTTATCTAAGCACAAAGCACACTGAGTCGAGATAGAAAATGCTAAATAAACAATTTGTTGAATTAAATTGAACAATATATTTTTGGTTTGTTTCGAGACTCCTTCGGGCTTCCCTAGTGGCTCAGAACGTAAAGCATCTGTCTGCAACCCAGGTTTGATCCCTGGGTTGGGAAGAGCCCTGGGGAAGGAAATGGCAGCCCACTCCAGTATTCCTGCCTGGAAAATCCCATGGATTGCGGAGCCTGGTAGGCTACCGTCCATGGGATCACAAAGAGTCGGACAGGACTGAAGGACTTCACTTTCAAGACTCCTTTAAGATTTTGTGTTGACTGTACAAAGTAGCAATTGAAAAATGTAAAATATTATCTACCTCACAGAGTTGTTGGTAGGATAAAGAAAATAATATTTAGAGTGACTTAGTTCATCCTTAGCATACAGTAAGAGCTCAGTAAAAGCTTTTATCACTGTTGACCTGTTATCAGTGGTGGTGGTGGTTGGTGGTTTATTCTCTAAGTTGTGTCCGACTCTTGAGACCCCATGGACTGTAGCCTGCCAGGCTCCTCTGTCCATGGGATTCTCCAGGCAAGAATACTGGAGTGGGTTGCCATTTCCTTCTCCAGGGGATGTTCCTGATCCAGGAATCAAACCTAGGTCTCCAGCATTGCAGGCTGATTCTTTACTGACTGAGCTACAGGGGAAGCTTTTATTACTGTTTTTGAACTGTTTTCAGTAATAAACACAAGTGGCGTTTATGTGTATGTGTGCGTGTTTAGACTTCTGTATGTGTACATGTAGTTTTATACACTATACTATTATGTTTTACCTGTATCTCTAAATTCACTTAAAATGATTTCTTACTTTATTTTTGAAATCTAAATTCATATATATTTTTANTGTGTGCGTGTTTAGACTTCTGTATGTGTACATGTAGTTTTATACACTATACTATTATGTTTTACCTGTATCTCTAAATTCACTTAAAATGATTTCTTACTTTATTTTTGAAATCTAAATTCATATATATTTTTAAGACGTTGTACATTATTACCACTCAATGTGCTTTTAGGGAATTTTGAAAGAGATATTCTAATCTTTATAGCTTTCAATATTTTTAAAGTGTGGGATTATCCCCTTGAGTGTATGAGAAAAAGCTCAGTTACCAAAATTGAAAGAATGTGTGTCATTTCTACCTAGAGCATTGGCACAGGTGAATTTTACAGGAATAGGGAAGATTAACTAGGAACTCAGTGTGATGTAAAGGCATCTGAGAAGCAGTAGGAGATGATACTTGACCTTTTGAGGCTTCTCAGGGGATTGAAGTTAGAGCAACCCCAGGTGGTCTTCAGAATCACTTGACATTTCCCGTAAGTGATGGGCCAAACGAGAAAAAGCCAGAGAAAGTCAGATTTACAATAAAGTTCCATTCACCAATTTATTGAACATATTTATTTAAAGTATCTCTTTGGCTCTACGGTGAGTGTGTCTAAAATACCTCTCTAAGTCCATCAGAGCAACAAATGTAGTGCTTGTATGTATCAAAGTCCATCCTCAGGTCTTGTCCTTTGCTGTATTCTTCCAGGATCTCGGTCAATTCCAGAGTTTTTGCAAATTGCACCTGTGTTAATTACTTAAATCCATGTTGCCAACCCCACTATTTTTCCTGAAATCAAGACCCGTATGTTTAACATTTACTTTATATCTGCATTTGAATGCCTATCAGTATCCAAGACTCGGATTCTCCATTTTTTAATACGGGCATCTCCTATTTGATGTACTATATAGTCCACATCGCGGATACAAAGAAGAATACACAATGGAATCTCTTTCCTGATTAGCCTGTGACCTAAACAACAGGTCAATAAAATTTTTTTTTCTCCCTGAAAAAGACCAAATAAATCCAATTCACAGTAGAAGCTAGAAAGACTTTCCCAATCCACAATGGCAGTACACTGCTTCTCTCTCCATTTGCACCGTACACATACCCCTGTTTCATCACTTACCACATTTCATTATACTTGTTTCTTTAACCACTTTAACCACAGGTCAGCAAGTATAGACTGACAAAGAAATCCAGCACCTACTGGGTCCTGAAGGATAAATATATTACAGATTATTAGGAAACATCTTTTTAATTTACTTTTCTCAAAGCTCTTTTTCCAAATTTAACTTTACCCTGTCTGATTAAAGATATCACTACCTTCTTAGATTGGAGAACTAGAAATGTCGGATTCTCTTACACTGTAGCCTACTTGAATAGGCTAGTTGTGGTATCATATAGACAGAGGCTTGTCTAGGCTTTGCAATTTATATGATATAGGGGTTTTATTTAACAAAAAAGTTCCCGATTATTCATATAAAATTTAGTAGAGGCCTGGGAGGAGGCTGCAGAAGTGAGGGTCTCAGGCACATAAACTTTCCAGCAACCTGTGTGTTCACATGCTGCCTTCTGGTTCCGCCTTCTCTCTCTGTAGACCTTCATCAAGCTGTGCCTGGATGTCTGTTTTGGCTTCTTCTGTTGGGCTTCCCTCGTGACTCAGATGGTAAAGAATTTGCCTGCTATTTGGGAGACCCAGGTTCAATCCCTGGCTCGGGAAGATCCCCTGGAGAAGGGCATGGCAACCCACTCCAGTGTTCTTGCCTGGAGAATCCCACAGACAGGGCTACAGTCCATGGGGTCCCAAAGAGTCAGACATGACGGAGGGAGTGACACCATAATATCATTGGTCTTCCAGGGCTGTTATGACAAATGACCACAACTCAGGTGGATTTTTGCTGTTGTTGTTAGAGCTTTAACCATTTTATTAATAAAGGTTACATGAGTCCAGTTTTGAATTCTTAGTGCAGTTTTTCACTGTGTGTTCGGTACTGTGTAAAAGTCAAGCCGCATTCAGTTCATTCAATTCCTGGTCCTTCTGTCACGGAAAGTGTAGTGGGAAGCATATCTGAATAGCAGGTTTGAGGTGGAAGCTTGGGTGTAATTGCACCTTCCTGGATCATAACTTCCTTATATGCGAAACAATAGTATGGCTGATGATAAAAGTGACATAGTTAGCAAGTTGTAAGGTAGTAATAAGTTAACAGTAAGTCATGAAGTGAGGATGAGAACTGTGCTCAAGTCTATACTCCACCACTGTGCTATCCTGATTCAGGTGGACTAGCAACTCTAAACAGATGTAAGACTATATTTCCATTTTACCTCCAGGCAAATGCCTACCCAAACCATTAAGCAAGATGGTTTTTTGGGTAGCTTAAACCAGAGTTTATTCCCTCTTAGTTCAGGAGAGCAGAGCTAGAGATCAAAGTGGCACCAGGGTTAGTACCTTCTGGAAGCCATGGGGAGGGAGAGGACCATCCCATGACTCTCTCTCTCTCTCTCTCTATCCTAGCTTCCAGTGGTTGCAGTCAACCCTTCAAATTGTTTGACTTGTGGACACATTTCCATTTTCATATCATCTTCTTTTCTGTGTCATTCTGTATCTTCTCCTCTTCTTAATAAAGATACCTGCTGGTCATATAACTTAGAACCTATCCTAAGTCTGAGAGGTTTCATTTTGAAATCTTTAGCTAATAACAATCTTCTATATAAGGCCACATTCTGAGGTTCTGCACAGCCATGTTTTTTTTAGACACATTGCAACGTATGGCATTTCTTCACTTATATTCCACTTTGGTATGCCTTCACTATTGTGGTGCCAAAGTATCATTATTGATTTTTCTGACAGTGCTACTTCCTTTCTCACTAGTATTTATAATTTATCAAAACTCCTGAAATGGAGTAAACACCTACTCTTGGTATTCAATAACACTCCCTTATTTCAGGATCCATGCTTGGCTTCTAGATGTATTTTTGTATAACTCTAAACTCTAGCTAAACTGGCTTAGTTTGCCTCTCAAAACAAACCTTATGCTTCCCTGCTGCTATGTCTTTGGTCATTCTTTCCTTTAAACTAGAGCATAATTTCCATCAAATATTAACTGATAACAAAAAAGAGGTATCATTCTGTAAGATCCCAAATATATAAATAATTTAATTAACTATCCTCTACCAGAAAAATCAGTTATTCTCAAATAGTTTCGGGAAGTTTTAGTTTTCCCTTATTCAAAGAAGGGAAGGAAGGTTTTATTTATTTATTTATTTATAATTTATTTATTTATTTATTTGATAATTTGTTTATTTTTGATTATTATATTGGCTGTGCTGAGACTTTGCACTTTTCTCTGTTTGTGGCAAGTGGGTGCTGCTCCCTAGCTGCGGTCCCNACTGGCTGGATCTCCTTGCAGTCCAAGGGACTCTCAAGAGTCTTCTCCAGCACCACAGTTCAAAAGCATTAATTATTCGGTGCTCAGCTTTCTTCATAGTCCAACTCTCACATCCATACATGACCAAGTGGTTGTTTGCTGACTCACAAATACCGTAACACAAACTATATTTATATCCAATCTGGACGGTTAGATTCAAGAATATGAGGTTAGATGCAAACACATGGCAGGGAATATAGGAATGTTGATTAACACAGCCATGAAATTCTTTGCACAATGTGATGACACTGTCACCTCATTTAGCTTAATTATTACACCCTACAAAGTGGCTCAGGAAGGAACTTAGAAAGATCCAAAAATCACACTCATCCAATATGCTGTTACCTCCTGCCCTTGTTTATTTTCCCCAAGCTTGATGCAGTGAAGTGGAATTTGCATCAAATCTATGTGTCCGTGTTCTCAGTTCTCAAATCCAAGTTCCTGTTGAACCAACCTAGTCCCTGATCTCAGAAAACTTACAGTCTCTCTCTCTCTCTCTTTTTTTTTTGCATTTTAAAAGTGAGTTTTAATTATTTAATTATGCTTATTTACATATCCGAGGTGAGCACAAACAGATTTATTAGAAAGAGAACCCACTGGCATGCTAATTGGTCATGTGCTCAATGATCCATGAAGTCATCTCACTATTTTGTATTAGTTTAAGGGCCAGAGAGGGTGAGATTAGTGGGGTTATGCCAGCCGTGAAATTCTTTATTAATGGTACGGGAATTTCCCCACTCTCAGAGACCTTACTTTTTTTTAGGACAGATTCTGTTACTGCATGCTTGCTCAGTCTTGTCTGACTCTTTGCAACCTCATGGACTATAGCCCACCAGGCTTCTCTGTCCATGGGATCTCCCAGGCAAGAATCATGAAGTAAGTTTCCATATCCTCTTCCAGGGATTCTTCCTGACTTAGGGATTTAACCCAAGTCTTCCTGTGTCTCCTGCTTTGGCAGGCAGATTCTTTACTATTGAACCAGCTAGGAAGCTCCATTTTAGGGAAGATAGATGGTTAAAACAGTCAACAAAATAAAAATCTTGTGAAAGGCAAAACTACAGTGATAGAAAGCAGAGGNAACCCAAGTCTTCCTGTGTCTCCTGCTTTGGCAGGCAGATTCTTTACTATTGAACCAGCTAGGAAGCTCCATTTTAGGGAAGATAGATGGTTAAAACAGTCAACAAAATAAAAATCTTGTGAAAGGCAAAACTACAGTGATAGAAAGCAGAGGATAGGAACTGACTGCAATTGGGCACAAAGAAATTGTCTGGATGATGGAAATGTTCTATATCCCAATGGTCATGATAGTATTGAGATTCAATATATTTGTCAAAACGTATAAAGATGTACATTTAAAATCATTGAATTTTATTGTTAAGAAATTATATTTCAATAAGGCTGGCAAAAATTGCAACAAACTTTGTAATTTTAATATTATTTTCAATAAAAATATTTGAGACTTTTAATTTTTTAATTTATATATACATATATGTCTATCTATATACATACAAGTATACAGTTTTAAAAAACATATATGACAAATAAAAATATGAGTATGTACATATACATGCATGTACATATCTAAGACATTTCTAATTTGCTTAAAATTATATATGTGTATATACATCTGTACATACATATGTATGTATATGTACAGATGTATATCACAATATGTACATATGTATATCACATTTTGAAAAAGTGATATTTAAAACTAGAGTTTAGGAGTCTTGAAGAATGTTCTCCTTTAGATTTAATGTGAGCAATAAATTAAAAATATATTATTCTTGAGAATAATCAAGAGTTCCTTACAGGTTTCCTCATTAAGTAGTAAAATATTTTAGAATGGGTTTTACAGACTGACTTCTAAAACAGACAAGGGTATAGGTTTCATAGTACTTATTAAAGTATTTACACATAAAGAAAAATCAAATGAGATCAAAATTATAAAATTTGATAAATGTTTTGAGAGAGAAACATCAGAGTACTAGGAAGAGTCTGGAAAAATAAAATTATTTTTTTTTTTAAATAGCAAATTATTTTCAATACTAATGTTTACTGAAAGTAAAAATAAGTGTTGAAAAAAAACTTGTATAACTTTATACAAGTTATAAAGTATGGATTTAGAAATAAACTAGTTTTCCTGTGGAAAGTTCAGAAAGCTTAGATGTCTAAACTTGCTTATAGCTGACTTCCCATAAAGACACAGCACATAATTTTTTTTCTCTTTATATGCTTCTTTTTTACTACATCTCTTTAACTGATTATCTCTAGACCAGCAAGAAGTGGACCATAATACTAATAATCATGCATACTTTTCACTAGTAACTTTGTTTCTTTTTATAAAGGCAATCATGCAAAATATTAAATTATTTTAAAAGAGTTTCCATATTTAACATAATGTGCTAATGACTATCTCGCACTTGCCTGAGAAAATGGTGAGGATATGAAGACTGGCTTCATTAGACTGAGACTATTACTGAGGAGGAGACAAGCGCCAATGTCTCATTAAACGGTTACATATTGTGAAACAGAACAAGGTAATACTATGTGATTTTATATAGAAAAACACTATAGGGTGAAAACATTGACATGTTCAGTTAAAAATAATCCTTCAAAAGGCCAAAGTTAACAGTTAAAGCCACTTTTTATCTAGAAATTGGCAAAAGATTTATCTAAAATGTTTATATTTTTGCCACTCCATAAATCAAAATTAGTTTTCCATTAAAAAAATTGGATCAGAGATGATGATCTTCTTGCCAATTTTTAGCAAAATGCAAATGGAAACATCTGAGATTTTAAACTGAAAACCGAAGTTTATAGATATATAGTAAAACTACTGCCTGTGAGTGTTACATTGTGAGATCTGAGTAGCATATGAGGTTATGCGTTACCAGTAATTTCGGATATATTGATTTCCTTACATTAAACTTATAAACACAAGCCCAAAGCTTAGATTTGTATTATTGTGTTTATTATGTTATTTCTACCCTTTACTATTGATGCAATGATAGTGTAACTTCTATTTATTCTTCACATTTCAACTCAAAATTTTCTGGGCTCCCAAAACAAGGCCAGATGCTGGTTATCTGCCCTTCATAGCACCATATATCTTTCTTTTGCAGGTCTTGAATTTTTACCTGCCTTCGCCCTTGTGTTACTATTTGATGAATAATCTTGTAAGCTACACAAGAGATCACATATGGTTTTTACTCACTGTTTCATCCCTAGCACCTAATATTACATCCAGGGCATAGTAGACAATTAGCAAACATTTATTAAATTAATGAAATCTGATTGCCACAACATTACTTCTATGATTAAAAAAAAATATGACTAACGATTTAGTAATGATTCTATTACCATTAGGTTTTTCTCTTCTATATTTCCCAAGTGTTATCTGCCTTAAATGTATCAGAGCAGCAAATTGTACCCTGTGCCTCAGGCTAGTGGTATTCTCTCTCCTTTCCATATTCCTTCCCCAGCCTATGAATGTGACTATGGACAAAGGAATGCTGAGGTGTTAGGCCTTCTGCCCTTGTTATGGCATATTTTCACCTAGACTCCACTATCAGAATCCTCTCTCTTAACTCTAGTGAAGGTTCAAAATTTGTGGAAGAGAAAACAAAACTCTTTCACCTTTAAACAGTTTTGAGGTTTTAGAATCCTAATAAAATGACAGAAGAACACTATATTAAAATGTTTCTTGTTTTTTGAAAAACTCTGTACTTTTAAAAATGAAGTAGCTGCAGATCACCTCAATCAAGTTACTAAGGTCTATGCAAGCAACAAATGCCTTTCAGAATATAGACGGTCCTTGGGCTTAAATGAATTGGTTCCAGGCTTCTACTGATATCCTTCCAGTTATAACCGTTGTCAGTAGTTGCAGTGAGTATACAGGGCATAATCAGACTAGGATGTGTAAAACAGATAACCAGGTACTAGTATTTTGATGGACAAAGCACATTTGATGAGGTGGAAAGTCAATGAACACAGAAGAAATTATTGGCAGCAATGTAATCTCAATGAGATTCAGTTCTTTCCCCTAGGACAGAAAAAGAACACTAACATGAAAACCAAAATATAGCTTTTACCGTGGGCCATAAAGACAGTAATAGAAAAGATTCATTCCTGATGATCGATTTCATTTACCCAATGTAGGTCCATTGTAGTGAAAAGAATGATTTTTACCGAAAGACAAACTTTGAACAAATGAGCTCATTTCCATCATGTTGACAAGTCTTAAGTCATGCGATATGCTCAAATATGCATCCCAAAGCTCCATTATAGAATCATTAAACTGATTTCTTCACCAAAATATATATCTTTTTCTTTTTAAATTTTAAAGGGGAAGACAGGTGGCTAAAGACTAATACATTTTAAAAGAACTGATGGGATCTAGCCAGCTCCCTCCTTGTCACACAACTCTGAATGATTAGGGGTACTGACTGCCAAATGTGTTTAAAAACTCATTTGAAATGAAGAAAAGACTCAGAAATAAACAAAAAGAGGAGGGAGGAAGGGGACATGTTAATTTTACATTTTTTTCTTTATTTTTAAAAGGAGAAATAAAGCTGTTCTTTTATTAAAAAATGGCAAAGTCATATTGAGGTATGCTGAACACTTACATTTTAACTCTAAAGTCTGAAGGAACTTTTAGTTGTTGCTATTGGCCTATAGATAGGAAGTTAGCAGGAGATTCGATGATGAGATTTTAACATTTATAGTATTATAAAACTTCTTTCATACAGATTTCTATCAAGGTGTTTGCAAAAGTAATAGCTCTGTGACTAAAGCATGTAGAAGTATGGTAGCACTGAAGTATTAAGAAAGTAATGCTTTTATATGCTTAAATGTGTAAGTCACATTCATCAAATACATGTCTATATTGAAATATAGAATATAAATATACCAGTGCAAAGATACACTCATACAAATATATATGTAATACGTAATATATATGTTATAGATATGTGCTGAAATACATAATTTAAAAGTCACATGTGTCTTTTCTAGTATTTTTACTGTTTATTCAATAGCTCTTCCTCCAGCCCAGAAGAAAAGGAGACATTTTTCAAGAGAAGTTAGAAACTATTTGAAAATAAATGAAATCCTGAGTTTTCCAACATGGTAGAAGAAATGTTGATGGCATGTAAAAGGTATTTTGGAATATATTTGAATGCTGATTATTGCTGTAAGTGTAGGAAGACACATGCGCATGGGTTGGGGTCAAGAATGTTCTCATTGCCCCAGTGTCTAGGACCCAAATCTGCCGTGGTCCATTTGAACTATGGCACTCCTTTAAAAATAAAGGACTTGCTCTGCAATTACCAATCTGCCTGGGCATGTACATAAAGAAAGCTGACAAATGATAAAGGAAATTGGAAAGGTTGAGAGGATGAAGTCAATAATAGATTTATCTCCAGACATTTAGCACTTGAAGTGCATCTGTTATACAATATGTAGACATATTTTACAGCAAATTTGGAGATACTGTGAGCCCACTGGGAAGGGGACAATATCTAATTTTATATTCTATATAATTCTGAGCATAACTTTGGTGCTTAATCAGTAAGAGCAGGAGGTACCCCCTTGTGTTTACAAAAGGAGAAATGCATGAAAAGAATATGAGGACATAACCTGAGGTTCTGTAGGCAGGAACAGTGTGGAAGAATGGTGCAAAAAAAGAGCAAAGCCAAATGCAAAATAAGAGAGCTATATTTTATGTGCAACATGAGAAGATTGCATTCTGAAAGGTTTTTCAATCATTAAAAGTCAAAATTTATATTTTTTCCCAAACTCAAAAACAGTTATTATAAGTTTTTATTCTAAAACAGTACAAAAGTTCAGTAATAAATTGAAAACGATTTTTAACTTTCATTGGAATTCATTTTGGAAGCAATTTCATGCTGGCTTGAACATTATTTCCCCCCAAGAATTTGTCTTGTTCTTTCAAAAAATTTATGTTATTTCATGAATTCTGCAAATATTAGTAATCATAGATATTGTAACTTTTTTGTTTTTATATTTCTAGTATTTAAAATAATATGGCCTCATTTATGACATGTGTGGGGAAAAAAGAAACAAATAAAACCTATTTATGTATGTATAATAGACAAATTTCTATTTTACTATCCATGTTTTTCACCTATTTATTTTTTTCCTTAACCACTCATGTATGCAAAAACACACACCTTAAGACTTTAATTTTATTTAATTTTATATAAGTCTGTCCAATATAGTTAAAAAATATGTGAAAAGACTGAAATGGAAAAATATTTTTAAAAATTCTTGCATCATAGCTTATTTCCCCAAGAAAGAAAAAAATATGCTTTGGCCCTGTTGTTACTTCTTCTATAATATGTGATGTTAAATCAGTCAATTCGGCTAAAAAATGTTTACCCAAAGGAGTTACTTATGGCTTTTTAACTGAAACAGGCAGTTGGCTGATTTTTGCCCTGCCATCTCCCCCACACACTTAATTTTGTAGCCACTGTATAAATTTCTAAAGTCTCTGTTTTAGTCGTCAATTAAAATGAATTATGCCCCTTTGTTGTTGGAGGAGGTTACTTGACATTATGAAGAGGGCTTGATACACAGACCCTTGATATGGGAGGGTTTTCTGCCATTACTGAGAAGCCAGTTGCTTAGCTTTCAGTGGTGTGATACCATTCCTTTCCCAAATCACAGCACTCTGTTCTGTCTTGAGAGTTCATAAGTATATGTTTTTTTAAAAGGTATTCTACATCAGAATGATCTGTCTTAGAGAGTAACTCCAAGATGGAGTGTGGCTAGGCATAGCTTACAGTCTTTTCACTTACCTACTGCCTGTAGTTCACATGTATTAAAAGTTTCTGTTAAGAAAAATGTCAAAGTTCTCACAATCTGATGCAACAATTTAAAAAGGTTTACCAAACTTGCTACTACTTATTTTTAGTGCTTTCTTTAAGTTATTTAAGAAACTCAAGAAATTAAATTCATTTTCTTTCCCCTACTTCCTTCTTTTGAAAAATCAAATATCAAATATATACATGCTGTCCATGGCACTAATAACAGAGAAAAAGGAGTAATTTTAACATCTAAGATTTCCCCTTTTAGAAAAGCTTAATTTTTTTTTCTGATTTTAATATTTAAAGTATATATCATGATCTAGATCTTGGTTAAAACAAATAGTTTCTCTTAAGAAAATTTTTAAAAAAGGAAAACAAGATCCTGGCATTATCTCAGCTGATCTTAAGCTAACAACTGGGAAAGAACACAGAAAACTTGAAGAGTTGCTGATTCTTTTTTCTGAAGACACATTGTAGCATCCCCTTTGGAACTTGTATGATGGTAAAATCCAGTTACATTACTGGACAGTTGTTCAAAAGAGGAGTTGTACAACAGTGTTTTAAAGAAAGAGTTTTCTAATAGATTCAAGGCCATTCTCTCTAATATTAAGAAGGGAATCAAGACAACAATCAGTTCTACCATAGCTTAATTGTATTCTGTTTAAGCTTTCAACTGTTAATGTGGATCAAAGCAATCTTAGAACTCACAACACAAACTGACTAGGCTACACTCTTGATTATTTCCTTTCCATTAAGCAAAATATAAATTCCTCAAAATCCTCAGTAAATCGATCTTTGAAAATAGTGGGGAAAACATAATATACAGTTAAGTGTACTATTAAGAAAATACAATAACCAGTGGGACCCTCTTTTAAGTCTTAGCAGTGAACTAAAGAAGATATAACATTCAACTGTATACTGGATATCAGCTATATTTTGCAGCTGTATAGTATTACTTTTAAATAAAATATGAGGGAAAAGAGCCAAATAGAACTTTCTGAAAGAAATAGAGAACAGAATAGTATGTTCAATAAGCTGAGATTTTAGTGTGCTTGACATAAAATAAAAATGCACAACTGTGATTTAGAGAATGGTTAGGCAAGATTATTATGTGCTCCTGGATATTCAGAAAACTGTGTCCAGATCCACTTTATCTTATAGGTCCCTGAAGTCCTGTGTGTGCCTTTTTATGTGAACATGAAGAATTCTGGACTAGACACTGTGGATTCACCGAGAGAATGAACTAGGGATTATTTTATAAACAAAATTTCAGTAAGAAAAAAAAGCAATGTGAATTTTTGTTTTGAAATCTTGCAAGTAGATAAGGAAGAACGAGCCAAAATAGTCACTTTCAGCCTTTCTTCACTGATCAATTTATGGTTTCAAATAAAAATACTCCTTTAGATTTTTAAATGAGAAAAATATGTATATAACAGTATATATATATACATATGTATACATGTATATATGTATATACATATATCCCTGCCTGTTTCCAATATTAGCAATTACAAAATTGTTTTAAACATTGCTTCTTCTAGGAATGGGTTTTATTCCTTTCATGAGTAAATATGGATTTGCAAGAATTTTCTCTGACCTTTATAAAATGCTATGGCAGATTATATTACAGTGTTTTGTTCTTCTATATACAATATGAAGGTCACTTATGTTCTGTAATGAGTGAGGGCTCTATTTTACTAATGTTTTCCATATCTCATTTCCAAACTGATCTCTAGCTTTATCCTTGTAGTCTGGAAGTCTTCGCGTGGACTGATTCATTGTCTAGGGTTAAATGAAAACAATTCTAAGAAAAACTGCAGTTGAAGAAAATGAGGATTAAAAGAATGATTTAATTTTAACATTAAAAAATCAGGTGTTTGAATTTCTTTCTTTTTCTTTAATGTATATTTGATTATGTGAAATTTTCATAATTGTTTTCTGATTATCAAGAAAGCTGATGCTTTTGCTATTTTAGGTATTCTAAAATATTGTGTAGTGCCTTTTTCTATGTTCACACTCTTTTTCTTTCTTCTAATACATCCCTACCAGGACTTTTCCTCTATATTCAGTATATTTTCTTCATTCTTTCTAATTGTTGTTTTTTATCTCTCTTCTCTCATTTAGAAGCTTTCTTCAATTCTTTAGACTCTAGATGAATCAAAGAGGGCTTCTATGGATGATTGGTCCACCTAGGCCTAGACATGCTAGGTAATATGGCTGAGTTTCTTAGCAGGTAATACTTTGTTCTTTCATATACGTCATTGTATCAAATGCAAAAAATAAATAAATAAATAAATAAGGGTTTCTTTTGGAAAAGGATAATAAAGTTACATATGCTAAAAATTTAATTTCATATGAAGAGTTTATTACTGCTAGTGTGGTGAGTCATTACAGTGTAGAGATTTTATAGGTTCAATGTGACAAGAATGAATCCTTTTCAAACAGCAATCTCTTTGTGGGTGGGATTAGGGAATCAGGTATTTTTTTTGGAACACATGGGGAAAGTATGTGCTGCAAAATTCTTTGAGGCTTTTGATTTTAGTGCCAGAAATTTGTCAGGAATCTGAAAATTTTCTTCTATTTTTAAAAATTTTAGTCATTCTTTTCTAATTAGGAATCAAGGATGACAAGAGTTTGAAGTCAGGCTCTGTGGGGGCACCAACCTCTGCAAACCATTGGTGCGCACAAACATGATATTTTGCTCATACAAGGGTATTTAACCATATACAGCACACAATGTAGCGTTTTCACAGCAGAAAGAGGAGGCTTGGGCAATTTGGAAAACTGCCATAGAGAAAATCTGGTCTTGAGTGTCTAAGGCAGTTGCCACCAGAGGGCGATTATTGTACCAAAGCTTCATCCTACACTATTGTTTTTTTTTTTTTTTT
>SJYV01025218.1:0-11914 GCA_006410875.1 Neotragus pygmaeus
GAAACAGAACTTATTCCAACTTTTTTGTTTCTGTCATTGTTTTACAAACTGCTTTATACTGTAACACCTAATCCATGACTAAGTTTTTAAATGAAGGTGTGAGATCTCTAGGTAGGTATGTGTGTACTTTATAAGTGTGACATATCTTTATCTCTGAATGCTTTTACTGAAATGAATTTATTAAGTGAGCTCTACTTAACTGGCTTAAAGGAAATCAATTGCTTGTATAAATTCTCAGAAATATGGGGGGAAAAAACTAACCTGAATGAACTTCAGGTTCACAACAGCTGGTAAATAGTCAATATTCAATTCATATCTGGTACTAATATTAGTTTAAGATTGATTTAATTAATATAGGCATATCTTTAATGTCATCAACATTAAGTCTTATACTTTTATTGTATCTACTTTAAAGTTAAATTCTTTCTGTTGCAAAATGTTTCTGCAAGAAAAAGTTGATATGATGAAACTTTTAAGAAAATTAAATGTAAATGACTCACAGACCTCAAAATCAAACTGTTGGTTACCAAAGGGGAACATGGGGGACAGTGATAAATTAGGAAATTAGAGTTAACATATATATACTACTATATATAAAATAGATAACTAATAAGGACCTACTGTATAGCACAAAGAATTCTATTCAATATTCTTCAATAACTTATATGGGAAAAGAATCTGAAAAAGAATATTACATGTGTGTGTATATGTGTATGTATATATATATATATATGAATGATTGACAATGCTATACATCTGAAATTAACACATCATAGTAAATCAACTATTCTCTGATAAGTTGTTTTAATTAAATGTAAATGACGTAAGAAACTTCTTGGTGAAATCTTTGGGAATAATGACAGTTTACTGCTCTGCTGCTCAAGTGCTCAGTCATATCTGACTCCTGGTGACCCCATGGACTGTAGCCAGTCAGGCGCTTCTGTCCATGGAATTTTCCAGGCAAGAATACAGGAGTGGGTCGCCATTTTCCACTTCACGGATCTTTCCAGCCCAGGGATCAAACCTGCATCTCTTATGTCTCCTGCATTAGCAAGATGGTTCTTTACTACTGCACCATTTGGGCAGCCCTATTATATTTTAGGCCTATCTATTTTAAAATACTCTCTCAAGATATTCAGTAATTTGAAAGTTTAGAGTTTTGCAAATTATGTTCAATGATAGGAAGCATTAAATATCCAGATCACTTCTAAATAAGATAAAATACAGCAACTTTAACTGCTAAACAACTCTAAGTTTACCTACTTTTATTGTCTTATGAGAGAAAAATTCAAGATAACTTGGGTTCATCAGATGTATGTCTTGTACCACATTGAGGAAAGAAACTATGCTACAAGAAAATGTATGTTGCTAAAGGTGTAGAATATGTTCATAAGTTAGCCAACCGGGAAATGCTGCTATGTTCACAACTGCTTGATTTTTCGTTTTTACTAAAGACTAATATTTTTAAGAGATAAAAATTGTAAAATGTGTTTAATTAAATGGGCATGATAAAAGATATAAGTGGTAAGGACTTAACAGAAGATGAAGGTATTAGGAAGGGGTAGCAAGAACACAGAAGAACTATACAAAAAAAAAGGTCTTAATGACCTGGATAACCACAATGTTGTGGTCACTCACCTAGAGCCAGACATTCTGGAGTGTGAAGTCAAGTGGGCTTTAGGAAGCATTACAGGAAAAAAGCTAGTGAAGGTTGATGAAATTTCAGCTGAGCTATTTAAAATCCTAAAGTATGATGCTATTAAAGTCCTGAACTCAATATAACAGCATATTTGGGAAATTCAGCAATGGCCACAGGACTGGGAAAGGTCACTTTTCATTCTTTGGAGCTCGACAGTCCTCGACACAGCTGCCACTTACTAACTATACAAACAAATGACCAACTCCTCTCTCTGCCTCAGTTCTCTCATTTTTAGAATGAAGACAAAAATAAGCACCAACTTGAAAAAAAATCACTGGAGGAATTCAAGGCTACAGGTCCTGAGCATAATGCCTGGCATATGTTAGATAGGGTTCAAGGGTGAGATCTGGCTTTAATTCCAGCGAGAACACCAGGGAAGAGCAAAGCACATTATAATACCTTGAATCCCAGCCTTATGGAGATAAAACTTGACTATTGTTAGGTGATCACAGAGGCCAGGTCCGCAGCTGCACGTGCTGGGTGTGCAGGGCCCTGTGCTGTCAGGCCCCTCCCAAGTGCCGCTTCACTGCTGGACTGCCTGCCAGAGCGTGGGAGCTCCCCACACATGTTCTTTGGAACTGAGGGAACTGAAAGCATGTCCCCAAAGGAGCGGCCACAGGGGCAAGCATTGCTCAGACTTCAAGCACTAAGAGATGGGATAGGACTCATTCTGCATGGCCCCAGGGTCAAATTGGAGCTAACCAAAGGGCAAATGTTACAGCAAGGCAGATTTATCGGAAAGGCTACTCTTCTTTGCCTAAGTTTATGGTGCAGTGCAGGTAAATGGCTGAGAAAGTCACCAAATTCAAGTGATAATTCCTAAGCGTGTGTAACTCCACTGCCTCTTGCTGCACCTCTCCACTACCGTCAGTACAGGGACAAGGGTAGGAATGGCACTGAAACCACTTTTCTCCCACCCCCATCCTATCCAACCCCATTCTTGAAGAAAGTCTGTTGGGTGTGTGCATGCATGCGTGCGTGTGTGTGTTCTTACTTCAAGTATTTCTGCAGGACTGAAGGCAGAAGTAGCCTGAATTCAAAGGCTCATTTGTAAAAACCTAAGCTCCAGTATTTTGGTCATCTGATGCAGACAGACAATTCATTGGAAAAGTCCCTGATGCTGGGAAAGATTGAGCACAGAAGGAGAAGAGGGCATCAGAGGATGAGATGGCTGGATGGCATCACCGATGCAATGAATATGAACTTGGGTAAGCTCTGGGAGATGGTGAGGGAGAGGGAGGCCTGATGTGCTGCAATCCAAGGTGTCGCAAAGAGTCAGACACGACTGGGCGACTAAATAACAACAACAAAGCCCAGCAGATGCTCAGAATGGGTGGAGGGTACAGGACAAAGTCTTTAACAACCCTGAAGATGAAGGGAGAGACTTCCCCCAGCGCTGAAGAAGCAGGTATCAGGCGCTTCGCCCTGAGGAAACAGGAAGACATGTTCTCAGAGGGAATATTGGTGTGGCTGTCTTGAGGAGCAGGACCCCAAACCGGGACTCTCAGTCTGGCAAAGATTCTCACATCCCATGGAGTGCTGAAGCAGATAAACCCCCAACTCTGACTTCAAGGGACCTTCAAGGATTATCATGGGGAGGATATCTGCAGGAACCAGAAGACTAACGAGAAACTTCCTGGATCTTGAGGTCATCCAAGGAGGAGGAACGGCCCCCCACAATGACCAGGAAGGGGTTTTCTGTTCATCTGCTTGGATGAGGGCTCAGAGTCAGATAAAGCTGATTCAAAGGAAATTAAAAGGTTAACTTTCTTTGCAAATGTGTTTGAGAACTGAGACGCATACCACAGCAAACTGCATGTACTATGTACCACATAAGACACAGATCAAACACCTGTCCCCTCCTCCCCCTGTCCCCCAGCCAGAGGCCAGGTACCCCAGATCTGGTGGCTAGAGAATCCTTGGAGCCCTCGGCTTACCTGGGGAGCAGGTGCTTGCGGCTGACGCACAGGGCAGTCTGGTAGTCCTGGGTCACACACACCTTGTGAGGGCTGCATTTCACCTTCAGGCAGGGATCTTTGGATGGGTCCAGGGCTGAGGCAAAAAGCAAGAAAAGGAGGGTTAGGACCTCCAGGTAAATTTAACTTATACTTGTACTCTGCACTCTCTACTTAGGCTGGAGGGAATTAGGATAAAAACCCAGACCAGGGGGAATTCTGTGTCTACGCCACATGTTTTTCTTCAGCATCAGGATAGCGATTCTTTTGTGCTTTGGGAGTTTCAGTACCTTCATCTTGGCCAGGAATTACTTTAGAACCCTGTGTGTTCCAAGGACCAAAAGCTACATAGCACTCTTTGGTTCTTTGTCTGTCACTCCTTTACATGGCTTTGCACCCAATTTCACTTATTTCCTATAATACACAATGTCCCAGAGGAGGAGAGTTTTGCCTTCAGTTCCATCAACACACACTGTGAGCATCCATCAGCCTATTTTAAGTTTTGTGAAGAACTTTGGGATGTATGAGATAGTTATGAGCCATACAAACTCATGATATAATTGGGTGGGGGAAAAATGCTGACACATAAATATTTATTGTGCAGGGGAGAATTAAACAAAGGCCATGACAGGCATATATAAAATGATAACAGAGCTTGAAAGAATAAGAGAGATCAATTTCTGGGGCAAGGATTAATGAAGCATTAATATGTAAGTTGGATCTTGAGGGATGCGCGGGATGGTAAAAAGCAAAATGAGAAAAGGCAAGCTAGGCAGAGCAGTCAGGCCTACTCCCGGGTGTGGGGGCACGTCTGCGGAACCCTCAGCTATTCCATCTGACTAGAAAGTGTGGGCTTTGGGGGTGGGAATAACAGGGTGGTGTTGATTCAGCCAAGTCACTGGAGAAGGGTCTTCAGAGCCAGCACATCATATACGGCAGCACTTTCTAGAACAGGCAGAGTAGCCGGCCCCTGGCTAGGCAGCACCCCACAGGTTGAGGTGCGCATGCTCCTCAGAGCAAGGAGGCCACAGGGAACTCTCTGCAAAACAAGAGCAACAGTGCCATCTCCCAGCTCCCGGGCCAAAAAGCCTATCAGAGGGTCAGTCTATCACGGCTGCTCTCCACAGCTGGGCGAGGTCACACTCCCATGTCCTCCCCCAACACACGCTCCGTTAAACAACTCTGCATTCCGAGCAGGGAAAGCAAAACAACTCTAAGAAATATTAATACCATGCCCCCTCAACCCTGGGGCCCCACAGCGATCATGAACGCTCTGCCCTTACAGGAAGTAAGGATTCCTGTCAGGCTACCCAGGCCTAGAATCTCAATCGTTTTCTTCCAGTGGCCCCAGGGAACTCCACAAGGGACCTGAACACACTACGTCTGAGGTATTTCTTCCTGGGGCTTGAATTGCTCAGGGAGGCTCCCTCCGCTGCAGCAGCTTCAGCTTCTGCAAACAGAAACCAGGTGCATTTGCAGGGCAGTCAGGTGAGCAACGAGACCCAGGCCTTGGTCCCAGGGGAGTCACCTGGTGGCGCCTACTCCCCAGTGGGCGTGCCCAGCTGCCTGGCATTTAGCAGCAGAAAATGGACTGCAAGAGAGAGAGAGATGCTACAGGGACAGAGCGCTCACTCTGAGCTCTTAAGCTAAAGGCATCCCCTCTGGGAAGTGAGTGGCAGGGCCTGTGTCTGGCCTCGTAACCTTCCCAGGCTCGGCCTTCCAGAGATTTGCAGCAGGAATTTCCTGGCTCCAGGTGGAATTCTCTGACTTCCTGGGATGTTCTCTTGAGGAGCCAGGAGGCCAGTGCATTTCAGGACAGCGGCCTTCTCCCAGTACACTGCCCTCCAACCCTCACCTAGGGCTCCAGTCTAGCCAGCTGTGACTTGTTCTCCAAGACACACACAGCACGGAGCTAACAGTGCATGACAATCGGATGCCCGCTGAGAATGACCATGCCAGTCCTTTACTGCCCTTCTCACGCTCCCGGTCACCACAAGATGAAGACAGACCCTTAGGGACCTGAAGATATATGGGGATCAGACCCCTGAAGAAACGTGGGGACCAGGCTCCTGGCAGCCCTGGCCACAGAAACCAAGTGAAGTATTTCCCTGACAGGTGCCAAGCATCACAGACCCTTTGGGATTGCCACTGGAGTGGATCTCAGAGATGGAGAACACCAGGCTGGCCGAGGCAATGGATGTCAAAATATGCAGGACTATATGACAAGCCTTATCGCCCAACTTAAGCTTCTTTTAGCTTTTGCAGCCAATTTCACAGACATGCACCATCCACACTGGGGTCCAGATGACCCCAGTGAATAGTGAGATCTCAAGGAAAGTGAGTCTGCTGAGTGGAGCAGGAAGGAGCACAGCCTCTAGACACAGTGATCCAAGGGAATGCTGCCTCCACTGCTTCCTAACCTCCTACACTTCAGGTTCCTCTCCTGTGAAATGGGATAACAGCGGTCCCTACCATTGCTTTAGGTTGTCATCCGGATGAAATAAGTCCGTCTTTATAAGTGCACCAACAAACCTGGGAACACGTTAAGTGCCTCATAGGTGTCTGTTATTCTGTGTGTCTGGATTTCATTCCCAAAGTGAATAATAAGCCTTCATAATAACCAGAACACATACCCAGTGCTTTTGACATGCAGGCAGTGAACTAAGCCCTCTAATTGGATTACTGTCCTTAATTCTCACACAAACACCCACGGCGGTGTCTGCTATTCCTGTGCCCATTGTAAAAAGCAGACAAGAGGGACGTTCAGTGTATGACACCTGGTCGGCTGACTCCAGAACCCAAACTCCTCAACACGATATGCCAGTGGCATGAAAAGCACCCAGAGTCTCCTAGAAAAGGTTGATGTGGGGCTTCCCTGGTGGCTCAGTGGTAAAGAATCTGCTTGCCAATGCAGGAGACACAGGTTCGATCCCTGATCCAGGAAGATTCCATATCCCAGGGAGCAAATAAGCCCGTGCACCACAACTACTGAGCCTGCATGCCTACAGCCCCTGCTCTGCAGCAAGAGAAGCCACCACAATGAGAAGCCCACACAACAACAGAAGAGGAGCCCCCGCTCTCCGCAACTAGAGAAAAGCCCTCATGGCAATGAAGGCCCAGCATATAATGTGATAAATGTAAAAATTATATTATAAAAAAAGACTGATATGGGGCCCTATCTCACGCCAAGTATTGAGCCCACATGCACCTGCTCTTGAGAGGCCTCCAGGGCAGACTGAGTCTTCAGGAATAACAGCAAGCGGTATCCAGGGGGCTGGTGCTGTCAAGGCTGGGTCACATGGCCTCGATATCCCCCCAAGAATAGGAGGATGCCTACCACGGGCAATTGTGCCCTCTGCCTACACCCTCTGAAGGCAGCAACCCCTCAAAGGAGTCACATAGTCAGTGGCCGTCAATTTTCTTTCTGCAACTTTGCCATCTGTTACTCTACCTAAATTAAGCTAATACTAAGATTGAGGGCAGGAGGAGAAGGGGACGACAGAGGATGAGATGGTTGGACGGCATCACCGACTCGATGGACATGGGTTTGGGTGGACTCTGGGAGTTGGTGATGTACAGGGAGGCCTGGTGTGCTGCAGTTCATGGGGTTGCAAAGAGTCGGACATGACTGAGCGACTGAACTGAACTGACAGATCACTCTACTCCAGTTATTTTGTTTTCTTTTTTGTAATTTTTTTACGATGGCTCTTTATTTCTTTTGGCCGCATAGTGCAGCATAGTGCGCACAGTCCCTAGTTCCCAGACCAGGGACTGAAACTGCATCCCCTGCTTTGGAGGCATGGAGTCTTAACCTGCGGACTAACAGGGAAATCCCCGCTCCTCCAAGTCTTGAAGCTAACATTTCTTAAAAAAGAAATAAATGAAAATTAAAAAAAACTCCAACCNATTCTAAAGGAGATTGGTCCTGGGTGTTCTTTGGAAGGAATGTGCTAAAGCTGAAATTCCAGTATTTTGGCCACCTCATGCAAAGAGTTGACTCATTGGAAAAGACTCTGATGCTGGGAGGGATTGGGGGCAGGAGGAGATGGCTGGATGGCATCACTGACTCGATGGATGTGAGTCTGAGTGAACTCTGGGAGTTGGTGATGGACAGGGAAGCCTGGCATGCTGCAATTCATGGGGTCGCAAAGAGTTGGACACAACTGAGCCACTGACCTGAACTGAAGCAGAATATAAAAAGGATACCAAAGAGTTTATCAAATAAGTCTAACCATCACATCTTTATTTCAAAGAACATAAGTACTCAATCTCTATGGGTGTCTTCAAACTTGACCATAAAAAGTCAATAAAGAAAGGTGACTTGGTGACATGATGTAACGAAAGAGACCACAGGTTCCCACTGATATCTGGGAAATATTTTCTCCCAGCTTTATTGTTCTAAAAGAACTGACTCAATTTTATAGAATCATTATTCACCCAATTAAACTGTTATTTTGTAATGAATATTGTTCAAAATCTAGTGGACCATGTATGTTTCTACACAAAATATATGATGAACTCATAAAAGATTATGCTGGAAGAACTCAATTATCTTTTCAAGACACTCTCAAACCTGCAAACAAGATTGTCAGTCATTCTTTTAAAACTCCACCCTCCTCTGAGTCGAACAGTTTCCATAACAAGCAAGCCAACCTGATAAAGTTTTTCTAGTGATCATTGTCACACTATCATCTTGGAGGGAATTCTACTAAAAACAACATAAGAGAGTTTGCTATTGTCCAATTTGCTATTGTCCAGTACTCTTGCCTGGAAAATCCCATAGACGGAGGAGCCTGGTAGGCTACAGTCCATGGGGTCGCGAAGAGTCGGACATGACTGAGTGACTTCATTTTCACTTTTCACTTTCAAGCATTGGAGAAGGAAATGGCAACCCACTCCAGTGTTCTTGCCTGGAGAATCCCAGGGACAGGGAAGCCTGGTGGGCTGCCATCTATGGGGTCTGACTCACAGAGTCAGACACGACTGAAGCAACTTAGCAGCAGCAGCAGCATTGTCCATAAAGCCTGTTTCATATACTTTACAAATATACGTACATATACACACACACACACATTGTCATGTGCTATTTAAACATCTAGGATAGCACACTGTCACATAGGCCTTTCTGTACAGGAGTGGCTTATCAGAAAAATATAAGAACCTAGTAATATTATGAAAACACAATCAATTCCTAACTTACCCTGCAGCCTACAGGTTAGGCAATATCAATCCCAACCTTTTTTTTTTTTTTACTTTCTAATTATTGTAAGAGCAATTCTGTCATTCACTGCTTGAACTAATAGATGGCTTAAGAGTTGTTTTAAATACCAGTTACTTAAATCTGCAAAACAATAAAATTAACACAAAAAAGGGATAAATTTGAGACCTATAGATACCTCACCAGCTGAGTGGAGTGAAAGCCTCTGATTTCTCTTTTTAGGCAGTATGCTGGGGCTTGATGCCAGACTCTAGTCAACTGTACAGCAACGTATCAAGCCCAAAGTCTGGACATTATCTTATGAAATACTTATGGTATTCCTAGTTTAAAAACCATTATTTTTACTAAAAGTAATGAATCTTCTCATGTTTCAGTAAAAGCTCACTGAAATTAGTACTTTTTGCTCTTAATATACCCACAAAAAGAACTGAACAGCAAGCCTGAAAGAGCTATTGAATGGTAATATTAGGATTTAATCCCTTAATAACTTGACAAGTAAAGCAAGAGAATCCCATGCTTTTATACAGAATATCCTCAAGTTACCTGAAGTGGATATAGGCTGTTAACAATGTTGATTGATCTTTGATTCTGTGAACAGAAAATCAGTTATTGGCCAAGATGCTTAAGCATAACTGAGACTACTAGTTGTTATTCTTGTATAAAACCTCCATTTGAGTACCTGTTAAAATCAAGACATAAAGTCTGACAAACCAGGTAATTCCAAGCATTATAAAATAGGACTATATTTGCTATGTGTTAGGGATTGTGTTAAATGCTTTGCACATCCTATTTTATTTCCTCAGAGTCTTAGATACTATCATTTTTCTCATTTCACAGATCTAGAAACTGAGGCTCAGAAAGGTTAAGTAGCTTCTGCATAGTCACACAAACCTCTGACAGAGCCAAAATTTAACCCAGTCCATCTGATTCCAATTACTCTATGCTACATTGTTTCCTGAAATTAAAAGACACTCCCTGGAAGGAAAGTTATGATCAACCTAGATAGCACATTCAAAAGCAGAGACATTACTTTGCCAACAAAGGTCCATCTAGTCAAGGCTATGGTTTTTTCCAGTGGTCATGTATGGATGTGAGAGTTGGACTGTGAAGAAAGCTGAGCACAGAAGAATTGATACTTTTGAACTGTGGTGTTGGAAAAGACTCTTGAGAGTCCCTTGGACTGCAAGGAGGTCCAACCAGTCCATTCTAAAGGAGACCAGTCCTGGGTGTTCATTGGAAGGAATGATGCTGAAGCTGAAATTCCAGTACTTTGGCCACCTCATGCGAAGAGTTGACTCATTGGAAAAGACTCTGATGCTGGGAGGGATTGGGGGCAGGAGGAGAAGGGGACAACAGAGGATGAGATGGCTGGATTGTATCACCGACTCAATGGACATGAGTTTGAGTAAACTCCAGGAGTTGGTAATGGATAGGGAGGCCTGGAGTGATGCAATTCATCGGGTCGCAAAGAGTCGGACACGACTGAGTGACTGAACTGAACTGAACATTGTTTCCTTAGACCTGAGCTCTCCAGTTAGTGGCTATTTAAGTTTTAATTAATAAAATTAAATAAAATGTAAAAGATCGTCATTCATTAACCACATTTCAAGTATTTAATGTACTGAACAACATAGGTAGGGAATCCATTACTGCAGAAAGTTTATCAGATAGTTATGATCTAGAGTCACAGGTAACTGGGATGTGCTTCCTCTTTTGTTATCATGAAGATTACATAGCATACCTTGTTACTTTAACTTCTAGGAAGTTCAATTCTAAAGTTTAAGCTCAAGTATAGCAATATTTTAGTCCCTGTAATCAACCTTTCTCTGCTCATCTTTTCCTTGTTTCAAAGTTTCCAAAGAAACTTTTTTGTTCTTTTCCAAAAATTCTTGCTGCAGGTTTTTTTAAACCATTTGAGTTAAAAGGGCAGTATATAAATATAAATAAATAAAAATAAGGACATAAATAATAATGATCTGAGCTCTACATGACCTTCCTGGTATAATATGCAGAACAGGACTTATGATGAGCCATCTATATGTTATCTACAACAAACTCACTCCTAAATGTAACAGTATGGGTNATAAATATAAATAAATAAAAATAAGGACATAAATAATAATGATCTGAGCTCTACATGACCTTCCTGGTATAATATGCAGAACAGGACTTATGATGAGCCATCTATATGTTATCTACAACAAACTCACTCCTAAATGTAACAGTATGGGTTGGATTAAAGTAAATGAATGGAAAAGTTATATCATGGTAACATGAATCAAATGAAAGCAGAAGGAGCTGCGTTCATGCCAAATAAATTATATTTCAGAGCAAAGATATTACTAAAAACACAGAAGGACATTATATAATGATTAAAGGATCAATTCACAAAGAAGACACAGCAATCCTAAATTTTTGTGCAGCAGACAACAGAATTGCAAAGTATATGAATGGAAAACTGATAGAAGTGAAATGTAAAATAGGCCCACAACAGTTCAAGTCTTCACTATCAAATCAAAGTGTCAACAATGTATAGGACAATTACATTGAAAATCAACAAACACTTAAGAGGAATTCAATAAGAACATCAACCAATAGGATCCAACTGATGTTTATAGAATAATCCACCCAACATCATCAGCATGTACATGTATTTCAAGTGCTTATGGAATATACATCAAAACACACGGGGTCTTTTAAAACAGACCCTGTATTAAAAGAATTTAAATCATACACAATGTGTTCTGTGATACACTGGAATCAAAGTAGAAATTATAATAAAAAGATAACATGAAAATCTACAAATATTTGGAAATTTAACCATACACTGTTAAATAACCTGTGGGTCAAAGACCAAGTCTCAAGGTAAATTTTAAAGATACACTGAACTGGAAGATGGTGGAATAGGAGGATGTGGGGGTCATTGCTCCTCACAAGTATATAAAATATAAGTACAAATGAAACAATTCTCTCAGAGCACCTACTGAACATTAGCAAAAGACTTTGAACACATAAAAGGACAAAAAAAAAAAAATCCTCCAG
>SJYV01025219.1:0-10233 GCA_006410875.1 Neotragus pygmaeus
CCTGGTGGTCTAGTGGTTAAGACTCTGCATTTCCAATGCAAGGGGCCCAGGTTGAATCCCTGTTTGGGGAATTAGAATCCCACATACTGGTGGTGTGGCCAAAAACAATAACAACAACAAAAATCCTTACTCAAAGGGGTGAAGAGGAGCGTGCTGCTCTGCCGGTTTTCCTGGTAACTGATGAGCCAATCGGACACCACATCCCACATAACTGTGAGGTAGAAACTGCTAGGCAGTCAATGTAGGACTCTGAGACCTCAGTCTTATTTTCATTCAATAAACATCTCGCTCCATTTTAACCTGAAGCTCTACCCTTTGTCCTGAATTCCTGGAGTGTGTCCTTGGTCTGATAAATTATCAGCACTCAGATCCAGAGGAGGCAGTACTTAACTTCTGTACCACGTGCCTGAGGGAAAAACAATTGGTGACTGTTAATTTTTAGCCCATACATCTGGTCCATTGTACAATGGCCAGGGGGCGTGAAAAAGGGTGACAATTTAATCCAAGAATCAAGAGAAGCCATAAAGATGTTAAGTTAAACATCTTGACCTTTAAATTGATTGGTTAAAAATGACGTATCTTAATGACAGGAGCCAACCAAAAATGTACAGATTAATACTGGTAAGGATATAAACTTCTGTAAGTCTTCCTTAGGGGGACTCTACTCCCTCTCAGTGCCTTTGTTGACAGCTTTGTACTTTCCTTCTCTTTAGTAAGTCCTGTTCGCTTGAGTGTTTGTGTGTTCGTGAAGTTCATTCTTCAGCTCTGTGTGCAAGAACTCTGATTCCCGTTTCAACTGGTAACCTCCCCGTATCCCCAGTAGCAAAGATTTCTCGGCTCTGCCTGCTATCCACTGCACACAGTGGGGCGTCTCTCCAGGACCTGGCTTCAGACCTGTAAGGTCGTCCATTCATTAAACCGCTGATGCCTCTCCTGCTGACTCCAGGCTTGCTCTTTGCTCTTGAGGCTGGGCAGGCACAGGACTTGCAAGCCTGTGGGTTCAGCCCAACAGCGCCGCTGCTCCACGTAGCACTGCTTTCCGGCTGCCCTTCTCCCTTCCTCCTCCTCCCGAGTGCCCTTCCTGCCTGTCTGTGGCCACCTCCTGTCTTCTCTCTTGATGTCCCTCCACCCCCTGCTTGACAGTGGGAGGCAGATTAACTGGGTGAGGTTTCTCTCTGCGGCACTCCTGATTCTTCATAGAAAAAAGGTCACATGAAAGCCACAATTAATTAGCTCCCGAGTGTGGACTGCAGCATCCCCCTAGTGTCAGAAGGCAAGTTCTCTTTAATGACTCTGTTGACAGAGACCTGAAATAGTCCCTTAGGAAAGATAGGTATCTATTTTCTCTCACTTAATGTGAGTTCCAAAATACACGGTTCAAGGATAACGAGTTGGTGCTAAAACTGAGAAAGACCCTGTGGGACTCCTGGGCATGGAAGCCTTTCTGTCCTCCATTCCTTGTTTGTAGGGAGCAGACTGCAGCTTCCATGACCTTCCCTGAGCTCCAAAAGGAAAACACCCAAAGTCACTACTCAGGGAAGGGACTGGATGCAAAAACAAGGGAGGGGCCACCACGAGACAGTAATGAAGGCTTGGAGCAGNTTGTAGGGAGCAGACTGCAGCTTCCATGACCTTCCCTGAGCTCCAAAAGGAAAACACCCAAAGTCACTAATCAGGAAAGGGACTGGATGCATAGACAAGGGAGGGGCCGCCACGAGACAGTAGTGAAGGCTTGGAGCAGGGTCATGGTTCTACCTCAGGAAATACACACGACAATATCTTTGAGCTATTGGATGCTAGAGCTGAAGCTCTGTTACTTTGGCCACCTGATACAAAGAGCCAACTCATTGGAAAAGACCGTGATGCTGGGAAAGGTTGAAAGCCAGAAAAGAAGGGGCCCTCAGAGGATGGGATGATTGGGTGGCATCACTGACTCGGTGGACACGAGTTTGAGGATGCTCTAGGTGATGGTGAGGACAGGTAAACCTGACATGCTGTAGCCCATGAGGTCGCAAAGAGTCAGACACGACTGAGTGATTGAACAATAACAACAAATGGAAGATGTTAGCATTCTTCATTCCAGAGAAAGGCCACCTGAGGCCAGATTAANTTGTAGGGAGCAGACTGCAGCTTCCATGACCTTCCCTGAGCTCCAAAAGGAAAACACCCAAAGTCACTACTCAGGGAAGGGACTGGATGCAAAAACAAGGGAGGGGCCACCACGAGACAGTAATGAAGGCTTGGAGCAGGGTCATGGTTCTACCTCAGGAAATATATACGACAATATCTTTGAGCTATTGGATGCTGGAGCTGAAGCCCTATTACTTTGGCCACCTGATACAAAGAGCCAACTCATTGGAAAAGACCATGATGCTGGGAAAGGTTGAAAGCCAGAAAAGAAAGGGCCCTCAGAGGATGGGATGGTTGGGTGGCATCATTGACTCAGTGGACACGAGTTTGAGGATGCTCTAGGTGATGGTGAGGATAGGTAAACCTGACATGCTATAGCCCATGAGGTCGCAAAGAGTCAGACACGACTAAGTGACTGAACAATAACAACAAATGGAAGATGTTAGCATTCTTCATTCCAGAGAAAGGCCACCTGAGGCCAGATTAAAGGAGTATAGGCCCTGCACACACCCTAATCTTACCAGCAGTCCCATCCTTGAACCATTGGTATAAAACTTCTCACCAAATCCTCCTGGGGTGGGATGACCAGAGCCAGATGCATCCTCCTTTGCCTGGGAAAGCAATAAAGCTATTCTTTTCTACTTCACTCAAAACTCTGTCTCCAAGATTTGATTTGGCATAATGCACAGAGCCCAAGCTTTTGGCATCAGTGCCGTGAGACCATCAGAGACTCAGGCTCCGCTTGCTTCTCTGCTCCATCCTTCTGTTATCAAGTCATGGATAGTAGTTGAGGCAGGAGGAATGAATGGGTGGGGGAGGGGACTCTCTCCTCCCTGAGGTTGACCCCATTACAGAGCTCTCCTGGGCTTCTCCCAATCTCATTGGACCCCCACACCCCTACCCTTGACACAGGAGGCTTAAAAATATATCTGAGTGGAGCAAATTGCTACCTTCCAACAGAGTAGGGGTCCTGTTAGTGAGAAGAGGGAAGCGGAAGTGATGGGAAGACAGTGGAGAAGACCCACTTCTCTAGGGAAGACCCCTGGACACCAGCAGTTCCACAGACCTCAGTCTTTTCCTGTCTGCTGAGTGGACACCATAGGTAGAACTTACTAGAGGGCATTGGAAAGGGCATAGTGAGAAACACTCAGTAAGAGCTTTCAAAGAAGCTCTGCACTTATGGATTATGTGATCCAAAGAAAGATAAGACCTGTGGCCTCAGGATGAACCACACTGCAGGTCTCATACAAACCCAATTTGGGTGTGATTTAGTTGAGGCTGAAATGATTGAAGTCACTGGAGCTTTGGGGATGGAGTTGAAAGTATTTTGCATGTGAGAAAGATGTGAATTTTCAGGGGACAAAGGCAGAGTGTTATGGGCCAGATTGTGCCCTCTCCCAAATTCACACACTGAAGTCCTAACCCCCAGTATCTTGGAATTTGTCTGTATCTGGAAATGAGGTCTTTAAAGAGGGAATTAGGTTCAAATGAGGTTAGTATTAGTGCGGGGCCTAATTTAATCCATCTGGTGTCCTTAGAAGAGGAATTTGGACTGTTCAATTCAGTTGCTCAGTCACGTCTAACTCTGTGACCCCACGGACTGCAGCACACCAGGCTTTGCCATCCTTCACCATCTCCCGGAACTTGCTCCAACTCTTGTCCATTGAGTCGGTAATTTGTACTATAGTCAACTCCTAAACCTGCCTGATAACCCAGCAGGGCTTGTTCAGTGGCACATAAACAGCAAAGTGGTTTTGCTGTTTTCTTTACATCCATGTCTGTCCTCTTCACTCATCTCTAGACCCTGGTTCAGAGACAGTATGTCTAAATTCAGGGCATTTCTGGATACAGAAAGTTATTATACTAAGCTAATGTATGCTTGACTGCTGAGCCCATTTAGATAACACCGCTGTCTGTGGCACCTTCTCCAATCACAGACTTGTTCAGCTGTCTGCAGGAGTTAGATGCCTGGAAAGAAGAGATACCCCTTTCCCATACCCACAGTTCTCTCTGACCAAAACTCAACATCATTACCAAGAGGAAGGACCATTTCCAAGAATCACTGGCAAATAAAAGTTTAATGTATCATCTGGTGACAGCAATGAAAGAGTGGAGGAGAAAAGTCATCATTCAGGTGCAATCCTATGAGAATGAGTGAGGAGTGAGGGTTATCAAAAGATGTCCAGGTCTCTTCTGCTTGCTGCCACGTTGTAAGCAAGGAGGCCACAGTTAGTCCCGGAGCAGGCCTCATTAGTGTGGGTACCGGCTGGGTGAGAAGAGACCCAGGGCCGTCCTGGAGAGGACAAAGCATCCATGTATACCCTGCACGTCCCAGATCTGTCACCTGATGGGACTGGATAACCCCCACTGCCCCAGTGGGTTGGGGGGAGGTTCCTCTGGCCACACAAGCCCCACCCAGAGTAGGTGGTGTTCAGGGAGCAGTGACCCTGAATGCTCCCAGCAGCCCTCACTCTCCTCCCAGCCATGGCTCGAGATGGTTGCGGGAAGTATTTGAAGCAGTGTATTCAGTTTGGCCATTAACTGCCAGCACTTTTGGCTCCAAACGTGTGACCGAGCACGTGTGATGGAGGCAGCATGGTGATTGGTTAACCCCAGGAACTTTGGCAGTTGACTGCCAGGCTTCAGATCCTGCCTCGCTTGCCTCAGGATTATACTGGTGAACGGTAGCATCGACATCAAGGAACTTGTCTGAATCTTAAACAGCATGTGCGTGCTAAGTCACTTCAGTCATGTCTATTTGTGACTCTATGGACCGTAACCCTGCAGGCTCCTCTGTCTGTGGAATTCTCGAGGCAGGAATACTGGAGTGGGTTGCCATTGTCCTCCTCCTGGGGATCTTCCTGACCCAGGGATTGAGCCCACATCTCTTACATCTGCTGCATTGGCAGGTGGGTTCTTTACCACTAGTACCATCTGGGAAGCCTCTTAAACAGCGTAACATGTGCAAAAGCATTCTACACAGTGACACATTATAAACAGTGTGAGCTCTGTTGCAATTTTACTTCCCCCTTTTTTCAAGGAGGGGATAAAAATGTAGGTAGTGAATTAGGGCACAGTTGGGTTGGAGTTCCAGCTCTGGCCCCCTGTAGCTGGTTGACTTCTCTACACCTCAGCTTCATTGTCTTGAACTTGTAGGTGATGCTAATGACTATATCATGGTTGTTTAGAGAAGTGAATGGGCCAGATATGCAGGACGTGGTGAACTCAAGGAATCATGCTTATCCCCATCGCCACCTTCACCACCACCATCCATATCATCACCACCGTCGTCATCATCTCCACTGTCATTGTCACAATAGAATTTCAGGAGAGGACAGGATGGACAGAGACACCTTTGTTTTGTTTCTCTGTTTGGCCATATTACTTGGGTTATTGAATGAGGCATCTTGGTGACTTACACACCTGGTATAATTACATCATCACTAAACTCTGATGGTTAGCTGTTGCTTCCTTGTCTTAGAGATGAGAGAAGTCAGATTCAGCTACTTCATTAAGTTATAGAGAGCCCTGCCCCACCGTTCCCTGAGCGGCCCCAACACCTTGGCCTCCACTGTGACTGAAGGACAGACCTTGGGCTCATCTTGTCTCCACATCCAGATCTCACCACCCTTGTCCCTGACAATGAATGGATGTCCCCCAGGGACTGAAGACATTGTCACTGTGGGTCACAATACAGTTGTGTGCCTCAAGGGCCACATTTCCAGGCCCATTTGTCATCAGAGACGTGTGACTCTAGTGTCTCCTGGGAAGTCGGGAATACTATCCCATCGTGGTGCTGAAACTGACCATCTCCAAGAGTCCCAGAGCGGGAAGCAGAGCTGTGGTACTTGAGGTCACAGTTGAGGCACCTCCAGCTGTGGGGAGATGCCATGGAGAAGTGAGCAGTTACTAGGAGAAGTGACAGATGGTCACTATCCCCCAAGCAGTGGTCCAGGGGCCCATCTTTGTGTTTGTGAGGTGGACAGCCAATTCTGCCAACTGCACATGATGGGTTCCAGCCTGACGCTGCACAACAGGGCCTGCCAGCAGGTACTCAGATGTTCACCATCTTCTCTTATATCCCAAGGTGGTGGGAGGAGTTGAGGATTCACATTCCTGTTTGGAATGTGGGTTTCCTGCTGTTGAGAAGCTTATAAGACAGAAGGGAGCTGAGCACAATGGACATGGTTGTAATGCAGACAGGGAAGCCCAAAGGGTCGAGCACGGGCTGCAGCGCCCACGTGGATGGGGAACCAGGGTGAGTCCTCTTCTCCTCTGGGATGTGGAAGCGGGGTGAGTTCCAGTGCACATAGGCAAGCTGTCTCCGTGGCAGAGCTAGGGTAGTTTTTGCTTTGACCCTTTTCAAAAACTATTAAAAAATTTTTTTTGTTTGTTTGTTTTTTAAGCCACCCTGTGCCCATGTGGGATCTTAGTTCCCTGACCAGGGATCAAATCCAACCCATTCTCCTTTAATTGGAAGCATAGAATCTTAACCACTGCACTGCTCAGGAAGTCCTGCTTATTTTGTTGAAAACAAGTACTGACTGTCTTTTTTATTATATGGCTGGTGCAAAATTTCTCAGTAGTCTGATTACAGACCTGGCTAGACAGTCTACTCTGAAAAAACATTTTATCATTACTTTTTACTGATTTTGATTATTTTCCAGGCCTCTGGCTAAACTAAAATCCTTGCTGATGACTTGATGTGTTTGCTCATTATAGAGATTGTCTGATGGCACTGTTCTCTTAGAAAGTTAGTTTTTCAGGAAGAAACTAAACCTAGAGGCAGGTGATTATAACTGCAGGATATATTTCCATTTGGTTTCTAATAAAGCTAATTTTATTGGTGTCCTGTCACCAAGTTGGGTTCTTCCTCTTTACACAAAATTGGGGTGCCTCAGAGTGGTTCAGCCCTTTTATTTAATCTAACATCTCCCTTTACTCAGTTCCCCAATGGCTCATTGGTAAAGAATCCACCTGTAATACAGGAGCCACAAAAGATGCAGGTTTGATTCCTGGGTCAGAAAGATCCTCTGGAGGAAGAAATGGCAACCCACTCCAATATTCTTGCTGGAAAAAATCCCGTGGACAGAGGAACCGATCGGGTTACCGTCCATGGGGTTGCAGAGTCAGACACGACCGAGCACAGCACACCCCCTTTACTCAGCGTTCAGTTTTTTTGGGGCCACGCCAGTATGAGGGATCTTTAAGTTCCCCGACCAGGGATTGAACCTATGCCCTCTGCAGTGGAATTGTAGAGTCTTAACCTCTGGACTACCAGGGCAGTCCCCTCAGTGTTCAGTTCTAATAAAAATGTACATGCACTTTCGGTTTCTTATTGCTTTGCTCTCCTTGACTTCTGGAATCACTTCTCATGTTTTTTGGGCACTGACTTTATGTTTTCCACCAACACGTTAGTGACTGTAACAGATTAAACATCCAGGAAAGGCCCCTAAGTTTCCTCAGAAACCACAGTTTCTGTGTCTCTGAATAATGTGATAACATACATCAGGATATTTACTATGCACAAGAAATGTAGACAGTAAATATTTGAGATTATATTTGAGGAGATATACTATATAAAATAGTGTATATTTTAAAAGAGGACTTCCCAGGTGGCTCAGTGGTGAAGAATTTGCCTCCTAATGCAGGAGACACAGGTTTGATCTCTGGTCCAGGAAGATCCCACTTTCTGCAAAGCAGCTAGACCTGTGCACCACAACTACTGAACCTGTGCTCTAGAGCCTGAGAGCTGCAACTACTGAAGCCTGTGAGCTCTAGAGCCCATGCTCTGCAACAGGAGAAGCCACTATAGTGAGAAGTTTGCACACCACAACTAGATAGTAGCCCCACTCACTGCAACTGGCAAGTGCAGAGCAATGAAGACCCAGCATAAGCAAATAAATAAATTATTAATTAAAAAAATCAAAACAAGAGTGGTAGAGCCATCCGTGTCATCAGATACTACTGTTTGCATTCAGTTCAGTTCAGTTCAGTTCAGTCGCTCCAGTAAATTCAGAGAGGAGGATGGTGGGACTTCCTTGGGGTCTTGGAAAATCTTATCACTTAGTATCCGTGCTATACCCGCCTCTGGGAAGCTAGAATAACCTTTGCAGGTCACAGTCCCGTGCATCTGGAGGATGGTGTGCTGGAACTCAGTGAAGACAGGTTTCTCTCTCTCCCGTTTGACTAATGAGGAAAACCATGGTGCCAGTGCTGCTGCTGCTGCTAAGTCGCTTCAGTCATGTCCGACTGTGCAACCCCATGGACTGCAGCCCACCAGGCTCCTCCGTCCATGGGATTTTCCAGGCAAGAGTACTGGAGAGGGGTGCCATTGCCTTCTCCAATGGTGCCAGCAAGGGCCACCAATTCTGTTCATTAGTGATGAACTTGGTGTTAGTTGTTGTTCAGTTTGCTAAGTCATGTATGACTCTTTGTGACTCTGTGGACCGAAGCATGCCAAGCTTCCCTGTCCTTCACTACCTCCTGGAGTTCACTAAGATTCATGTCAGTGAGTTGGTGATGCTGTCTAACCATCTAATCCTGCTGCCCCTTTCTCCTTTTGCCTTCAGTGTTTCCCAGCATCAGGGTCTTTTCCAATGAGTCAGCTCTTTGCATCAGGTGGCCAAAGAGCCTGGTATGCCGCGGTCCATGGGGTCGCAAAGAGTCGAACATGACTTAGCCACTGAACAACAAGCACAACAATAATCAAACTACCCATGTTTACATCTTTCTTTAAAAAATACTTATTTTTCAGCATCAGTCCTTCCAATGAATATTCAGGGTTGACCTCCTTTAGGATTCAAGGTCGGTAATGGAACCCGGAAAGTTCAGCCATGGAATGGTCCCAGACTCTTCCTTCTGAGCTGCCATGGGCAGGATGATGATTGGAAGGGGAACCACAAGCCACCCACTGAGGATGTAGTCAGCCAGAAACTTGAGCAGATACATGAAAGATTGGGAGTTCCTACTGACAAGCTCAGGTGTTTTTTGGGAGGGTGCAGTTTGCTAGGAGGAAGGTGAGTTTTGGCATTGTTATACCCGGATATCCCAGCTTCTGCCTTGTGTGTGGTAATCTCATCTCATTCCAAAAAGGATTTGGGATGTATGTGGATAAAAGACATGAATGTGTTTGCATAGGGTGGAGTGTCAGAGAGAAAGGGAAGAAAACCAGATAACTGTGAGAGCTCAGGTCATTAACATAAAGGGCAGAAAAGAAAATATCTTGGTTGTGTGATTTTTCTTACCTTAAGAAAAGAGAAGGGGGAAGAACAAGATTGTGGAGGAGGAGGTGGAGGTGGAGTACATTTCTCTCCATGGATACATCAGGAATACACCTTCAGACACAAAAGTGCATGCAGAACACCAGCTGAGCGTGGACAGGAGTACCTGACCAGAGGAAAGAATGTATAGACCCACGCAGAACTCGGTAGAATGAAGGAACTAGGGGGAAAAACAGGGGTGTTAGTAGGACTGGACCTGCCCTCGGTGGGTGGGAGAACAGAAGCAAGGATCCGATCCCCACATCGGGGCAATTGTCTGAGTCAGAGGAGAAACAGTTAAGGCTGAGAGTGAAACAGCTGATCTGTGGCAGCCTAAATGGAATGAGAATCAGACAGCCCTTGCCGCAGCCACACATGCCCTGGGCAGGGATGCAGGCCCCCTGGAAGGCACAGCAGCTGGGAGCTGGAGTTTAGGGATTGTGGAGCAATCCCCGGGCGAGGGCTGCTGTTCACTGCAGAGAGATGGATTGAGGGGATNCCCTTGCCGCAGCCACACATGCCCTGGGCAGGGATGCAGGCCCCCTGGAAGGCACAGCAGCTGGGAGCTGGAGTTTAGGGATTGTGGAGCAATCCCCGGGCGAGGGCTGCTGTTCACTGCAGAGAGATGGATTGAGGGGATGTGAGGGAGGAGGCTGGTGGGAAATACCTGTGGAGGAAAGCCGAGCAAGCCATGGAAGCAAGGTGATACTGCTAAGTCATGCGTAGTGGGTGGAGCCATCACCATAGCCTGTCTCTCCCCACACGCCAGCATTGGCAGCTGAACAATAGAGAGGCTGGCCCATCAAATGCCTGATGCACTGAACTACAGAGCAGGACCCCA
>SJYV01025220.1:0-12833 GCA_006410875.1 Neotragus pygmaeus
ACAAAGAGTCGGACACGACTGAGCGACTGAACTGAACTGAACTGATGTCACGGCTCCAGTCTGGCCATCATGTAGTTCACTTCTCCACCTGGCGTTTCAGTATCTATACTTCAGCTCATAGGATATGGCTCAGAGTATTGCCTATAGCCCTTGAGGAGGAACTGAAGGTCCTTGGCTGTGCTTAATGAGTATAGTATTATTTGGTCTCCTCTGATTGGGCTTCCCAGGTGGCTCAGGGGTAAAGAACCCACCTGCCCATGCAGGAGATTCAGGAGACACAGATTTGAACCCTGGGTCGAGAAGATCCCTCTGGAAGAGGTCATGGTAACCCACTCCAGTATTCTCACCTAGAAAACTGCCACAGACGGAGGAGCCTGGTGCACTGCAGGCCCCGGGGTCACAAAGAGTCGGACGCACACGTGCACTTCTTTGATTGCGTCCCTTCGTTTCTGCATGTTCTCGCTTCTCTGATTAAACTCATTCTTAGACCAAAACCCTTCCACAGACAAAAGGCAGGCTAAGGATGGGGCTGGGCGGACAAATTGGGACCATAGGGTCCTGCTCCATTTCAGGAAGACAGACAAAGAATTGAGGCTGAGAAGTCGGTGAGATGGGCCTTTTATAGGCAGATTCCACGTTTGTGAGTTCTGCCTCGGCAAGATCAGTACCGAGGTCAACTCTGTCCGAGCCTGTGGCTTCTTGTGGGTTGGTGGCCTGAATGTGACCTGCCCTCAGGAAGGTAGAGGGCACCTGAGCTGGACTCTGACCGAGCGGCTGGCCCTGACCCCCGCCTCCCGCCCTCCCGAGGCCTGGCCCGAATTTGGGTTCTGAGTCTGGCCCAGGTGGGGAGGTCCCCAAGCTGCCGCTGGCCACACAGGCACTGCAGAGGCCACGTGGCACTCTTTCTCTGATGGTTGGGGAGAGGTGGAGGGGGTGCCTGGATGCTCTGGAAGCTTCCCTAGGCTCCAGGTCCAGGATGGGACTTCCTGGTTAAGCCTGGCCAGGGCCTCCCCCTGCACTGCTGGGACCTTCCCTCCACCTGGCCCCCGTGTGGACGCTTCCCGTACCCCACGCCCCCCGCCCCAGGCAGGACCCCGTGCATTTGCTGTCCCGAGCACAGGGGCCAGCCAGGAGCACCCCACTTCAGGTTTTCCAGTTCGCCTACAAGGCGGGCCCTGAGCCTGGGTTTCTGTGGAGGCAGGTGACCCCCGGGACTTGACCTCTGACCCTCATCCCTCGGCAGGGCCAGTTGTCAAGGAGATGACAGGATTGAATTCCGAGTTAAGGGACCCAATCCTGTCTAATTTTATCTTCATTCTCTTCCCCTTGCCTGCCCTTCCTCCCTCTCTTCCTTCCCTTTTTTTTTTTTAAATCCCATGCAGCCTTTAAAAGAATGGTGGTCATTTTTGAGGTGGTGGCCAAATCATTACTTGATTAAAGTAAGACCTTTTGTTGGCTTTTAGGAAGTCCCTGATGTAGAATTATTTTGCACATTATCCACACAGGATTGTCTTACATTATTGACTGCTTCCAAGCACTTGGCTGGACTCACTCACCTGTAATCCTCACAACATCCTAGGAAGACTTTGTTACCTCCAACTGTCTGTTACAAAACACAGAGATTAAAAGACAAAGCTCTCAGCTAACCAGTAACTAAGCTGGATCTGCATCTCAGGTATCTGGACCTGCAGTTTGGAGCCAGCCAGGACTTTGGATGTCTAACCATCTCTGGGCTCCTGGAGGCATCACACCTCTGGGGCTGGGTCAGTGCACTCAGTCAGCTGTGCACAAAGAGGTTTGAGCTCATTTTGGTGCCTAACTGTTGATACTGGTCTGCTAATACTCAGCTTATGGGATACAACGTCATCCATATCCTTTGTTAAAAGCTGTCCAGTTTCCAAGACAAAACTGGAAATGGTGCCTCTTGCTTCTCCTTTCAACACCTATTTCCTTCTGCTCATTTTGAGATAATAAAAATGCATGATATTTCTAAAACACCACTTAGCAGGCTTCTTAGACATTCACCTAGAAACTTGCAAAGATATGAAATAAAATGATGACCGAACTCAATGGGGGAAGAGTCAGCCTTGTCTTCTTGGAGGCTGATGAAGGAGCCAAGCCCACATAAACAGTCCTTTTCTGTTCACCTGGTACCTATGAAAAATCTAGGATGAACCCTCTCTACCCTTTTGTTTGTTCTTATTTCAATTTTTAGTAAAGAACAATCAGCTGGAAAGGGCGTGGCTATACCACATAGATGAAAGTGAAAGTTGCTCAGTTGTGTCCGACTCTTGTGACACCATGGATTATCTGTGGAATTCTCCAGGTCAGAATACTGGAGTGGGTAGCCTTTCCCTTCTCCAGGGGACCTTCCCAACTGAGGGGTCAAACCCAGGTCTCCCACACTGTAGGTGGATTCTTTACCAGCTGAGCCACAAGGGAAGCCCAAGAATACTGGAGTGGGTAGCCTATTCCTTCTCCAGCGGATCTTCCCGACCCAGGAACAGAACTGGGGTCTCCTGCATTGCAGGCGGATTCTTCACCAACTGAGCCATCAGGGAAGCCCACACCTGACCCCGAGGATCCAGGCCCAGCTAAGGGATGTCCTGCTCCCTTCCCACCTCCGCTGCAGCTCTCTGATCGGAACTTCCCCCACAGGGCCTCCTCCCGGTTGCCCGTCCCTTGAGCCTCTCTCCCGCTCCAGATGTGCCCAGAATGAGCGCCCACACACACGGAGCAGCCAGGTTTCTTCCTCCCATGGAGACTTCCTCAACCTGGGTCTCCAGTTATTTTCAAGAAGACAAATAAGAGTTTTCTGTAGGGTGACCGCAGGTCCTGACTTGCCCATGACTGTTGGTATGGTTATGACAACATAATCATGAGTTGTGTGTTCCTTTTTGTAATTGGAGTGTAATCACTTTACAATGTTGTTAGTGTCTGCTGTACGAAAACGTGGATCAGCCAATGTATGCATGTACCCCTTCCTGCTTGGACCTCCTGCTCACTCCCCCACCCTACCCTCTAGGTCATGACAAAGCCCTGAGCTCAGTTCCCTGGGCTTTATACCACTTCCCGGGAGCTGTCTATGTCACACATGGTGGTGTACATATGTCAGTCCTAATCTCCCCCTCTGTCCCACCGTCCCCTTCTCCCCTCTGTCTGCATATCTGTTCTCTATGTCTGCATCCAATTCCTGCCCTGGAAATATGTTCATCTATATTATTTGTCTAGATTCCACATCTATGTGTTAATGTATGGTATTTGTCATCAGAGAATTGTGGTTCTTTTGGACTCAAATTGGGATCTTCCCTGGTGGCTCAGATAGTAAAACATCTGCCTACAATGTGGGTAGACCTGGGTTCAATCATTGGATTGGGAAGATCCCCTGGAGAAGGAAATGGCAACCCACTCCAGTACTCTTGCCTGGAAAATCCCATGGATGGAGGAGCCTGGTGGGCTGCAGTCCATGGGTTCGCAAAGAGTCGGATACAACTGAGAGACTTCACTTTCTCTTTCTTTTGACTCAAATAAGATATCCTATCCTGGACACTAGATTAACTTGGTCTCTCAGTTTTTGGGCTCAGGGGCAGGGCACCTTCATTAACATTACCAAAGCGTGATGCTCCCAACTGAAGTCACAGCAGGCTATGGAGGGAGACATCAGGAGGTGGGCATTTCATACGGCTTGCCCCACTGAGTTACAAGTTCTTTTATCTTGCATTCCTCAGAGCTTGGGCTTCCCTGATAGCTCAGTTAAGAATCCACCTGCAGTGCAGGAGACCCCAGTTCTGTTCCTGGGTCGAGAAGGTCCACTGGAGAAGGGATAGGCTACCCACTCCAGTATTCTGGCCTGGAAAATTCCATGGACTGTATAGTCTATGGAGTTGCAAAGAGTCAGACACAGCTGATCGACTTTCACTTTCACTTTTCACTTTCTTCAGATCTTAAACCAGGGCCTGGAACACACTAGAGTGATATGTGTGTGCTCAGTTGCTCAGTTGTGTCCAACTCTTTTTTGAGACCTCGTAGACTGTAGCCCACCAGGCTCCTCTGTCCATGGATCTTCCAGGCAAGAGCACTGGAGTGGGCTGCTATTTCTTCCTCCAAGGGATCTTTCTGACCCAGTGATGGAACCCTCATCTCTTATTGGCAGGCGGATTCTTACCACTGAGCCATCTGGGAAGCACACCCTAGAGTAATGGGTCTCAAACTTTTTGATCTCAGAACTCTTTCGCATTCTTAAAAAGTGTTGAAGACTCTAAAGAGCTTTGTTTATGAATATTATATCTAACATTTAAGAATTAAAACTACAAAAATTTTAAAATACGTATTGGTGTTGATTTACATTATTGCAGGTCTGTTTAGTATGTTACTTAATAGTTTGTTCCTACAGAAACTCCAAAATGTAGTCTCTGAAAAATTCCCTGCAGAGAGAAGGGAAAAGGCAAATAAGCTCTAGAATTATTATTAAAAAAAATAATTTTGCCCCCATGGATCCCTGAAAGCATCTCAGAGACTCCTGGGAGTCCCAGACCATACTCTGAAAACTGCTTTGTTGCCTAGAGATCATCACAACTGAGTGAAGTAAGTTAGACAAAAACAAATATCACACGACATCACTGATAAGTGGAATGCAAAAAGAAATAGGTGCAAATGAACCTATTTAGAAAATAGAAATAGAGTCCCAGATGTAGAAAACAAACTTACAGTTGCCAAGGGGGCCGTGGGAGTGGGAGGGATAAATGGGGAGATTGGGGTTGACACATACTGTGGTCGGTAAGGCAGAGAACTGATAAGAGTGCTCTGATAGCGCGTGCTGTTCATGGGGCTCTCAAGGCAAGAACCCTGAAGTGGCCTGCGATTCCCTTCTCCAGTGGACCACATTCTGTCAGACCTCTCCACCATGACACGTCCGTCTTGCGTGGCCCCACATGGCATGGCTTCGTTTCAGTGAGTTTCACCCTGCTTATTTAACTTCTATGCAGAGTACATCATGCGAAACACTGGGCTGGAGGAAGCACAAGCTGGAATCAAGATTCCCGGGAGAAATAATATCAATAACCTCAGATATGCTGATGACACCACCTTTATGGCAGAAAGTGAAGAAGAACTAAAGAGCTTCTTGATGAAAGTGAAAGAAGAGANTGGCATCACCGACTCAATGGACATGGGTTTGGGTGGACTCTGAGAGTTGGTGATGGACAGGGAGGCCTGTCATGCTGGGATCACAAAGAGTCGGACACAACTGAGTGACTGAACTGAACTGAACTGATAGCACGGGGTTCAGTTCAGTTCAGCTCAGCTCATTCGCTTAGTCATGTCTGCCTCTTTGTGACCCCATGGACTGCAGCACGCCCAGGTTCCCTGTCCATCACCAACTCCCAGAGCTTGCTCAAACTCATGTCCATAGAGTAGGTGATGCCATCCAACTATCTCATCCTCTGTCGTCCCCTTCTCCTCCTGCCTTCAATCTTTCACAGCGTTAGGGTCTTTTCAAATGAGTCAGTTCTTTGAATCAGGTGGCCAAGGTATTGGAGCACAGCAATTCTCTGTAATGACCTATATGGGAAAAGAATCTTTAAAAAAGTGGATATATGTAGATATTTAACGGAATCACTTTGCTGTACAGCACAAACTAACACGGCTTCCCTGGTGGTTCAGACAGTAAAGAATCCGCCCGCAATGTGAGAAAGCTGGGTTCAATCCCTGCATTGGGAAGATCCCCTGGAGGGGGAAATGGGAACCCACTCCAGTATTCTTACCTGGAATCCCATGGACAGAGGAGCCTGGTGGGCTACAGCACATGGGGCTGTGGAGTTGGACACGACCGAGCCACTACGCAGAGCACAGCACAGCAGTCAGAAAAAGACAAATATAGTATGATATCACGTACATGTGGAATCTAAAAACTAAAACAAATGAGTGAATCTCACAAAGAAGAAGCAGACTCACAGACAGAGTGAATGGACTAGTGGATACCAGGGGGAGAAGGGAAGCGGGAAGAGCAATATAGGGGCGGGGAGTAGGAGGCACAAGGACTCAGGTATAAAGTAAGCTACCTGGACATATTGTATAACGTGGGAATAAAGCCAATTATTTTATAACCGTAAATGGCATATAACCTTTCAATATTGTGAATCACTACATTGTATACCTGTAACTTACATTGTACAACTATACTTCAATTTTAAAAAGAAGATTAAAAACCCCAACACATTTGAGGATGCTAAAGAAAAATTAAGCAGGTCAGGGATACCTCCCAGAGTCCCATCTGCTGCCCTGGCCTGGATCTTGTCCTCTTATTGTCTTATGCTTCAACTTCTTTGCAATGGAGGTTAGTTTTTTCCCATAGGCGTCCCATTCCCTGGGTCATGGAAGAGCAGAGAAACGGGTTGTGTGTTTCTGTCTGCAACCTGTGAGTGGTTTTCTATGAATCGCACAGCTTCGGGTCCTGGCACCCTGAGGGGAGTTCACATTCAGACTTCCCTCTGTGGGAAATTCAGTCATGAGATTTCAGTTTCACTTGGGAGAACTTTCTCTTTCCCTCTGGTGCTCCAGGCAGATGATGCCTCTTTGCCATTCTCTGAGCCACTGGGAGAGATTTTTCCCCCCAAGTCTCTCTTCGGGGAAGAGGCAGTTCTTCCACAGGCCTGCTTAGCGTCGGGGGCCCAGGTCTGCTCCCTGCGTGATAAAAGCTGGACCCCACTTAGCGTCGGGGGCCCAGGTCTGCTCCCTGTGTGATGAAAGCTGGACCCACTTTGTGTGTGCCATGGGGACATCTATCTGCCTGGCTCTCCAGCCTCAGTCGGTTCCATTTTATAGCTTCTTTTTGCCTCCTGTTTTCTTCCTTTCTTTTCAGTCTGGCTCAAAATGTAAAACATATCTTGGTTATATTTTATCCAGGACTTCTGTGTGTCTGGAACAAGAGGGAATAGACAGCAACTCTGGTTACTGTGCTGCCAGGGTTTTAGAACATCTTTTTATTGGCCTGTCTCAGCCCCCGAAATGTTCCCTCTGGCCTCCTGAATTGTGGTTAAGAACACGATTCTAGAGTCAGGCTCTCTGGATTCAAATTCTGGCTCCACCACTTATAAAATGTGCACCTAGGAAAAGTTAACTAAGCTCAGTCTCCTCATCTCTACTGTGGGACACTCACAACACTGACCTCCTTGGATTGCTAGGAAGATTAAATAAGTTAGCATTTATAAGGTGCTCAAACGGGAGTCTGGAACCAGCTGTGATAAGTACTCTGTCCATGGGATTCCCCAGGCAAGAATATTGGATGGACTGCCATTTCCTTCTCCAAGGGATCTTCCCAACTCAGGGATCAAACTCAGGTCTACTGCCTTGCAGGCAGGTTCTCTACCATCTGATCCACCAGGGAAGCCCATATTAATAGGTACTAGAGATTCAACTCTTGGAAAGTATATCCATCAGGTTATTACTCTGTATTCACTGTTAGTATGTTTAGTTTATTCAATTCTCAACTAGTTGTCATTTTGCAGAGGAGAGATGAGGAACCCGAGGAGTCGGAGTCTGGTGGCTGAGCTTCAGTGCAGACAGGTGGTTCCAGAGAAGGGTGGTCAGGGAGGCTGGTCTGTCCAGATGTGGATCCAGAGGGAGTGATCTTTGAGAAAAATTGAGAAACTGGGACTTCGCTGATGGTCCAGTGGTTAAGACTCTGAGCTTCCACTGCAGGGGGCAAGGGTTTGATCCCTGGTTGGGGAACTAAGAACCTACATGCACTGCAATGCAACCCCCCCCCCCAAAAAATTAGAAATTAACAAAGAAAAGAAGCTATTTCTGATGTTGGCTCTTTCCTATGGTTTTGAGGAAGGAGTCTGTCTTTTTACTGGAGTCTTTGTCTGGGCCACTTTTGTATTTATTTTTTACTGACGAGAATATTACTTCCTGGTAGACGTGTCTAGGAAACATTTTTAAATATTCCTGTGGGACGCTAAGCATCTGATGAGTTTCTCTTCCTGACATTGTAAAGTAAGTGCTCAGCCTCGGAGTCTGGACTTCCTGTGCCTTCCTGAAAAACTCTTGGATGGGTCAGACTGCAGAGAGATTTGCTACAGATGGATAATCACTCTATAAGGGCTAGGAATCTTGGTGTGGACCCTGGGGTCAACTTTGGGGGAATAAGAATACTTGGATATGCTTCTATTTCATGTTTTGTAGAAAATGAATATATCGGCCAGAGTGAACTTTGTCCCTTCAATAACAGGTATCCATTGAGTACCTACTATGTTCCAAACATCAGCATCCAGGAGGCAACCATTATACCAAATTTCCTAGACATTCTCTCAAATTATTCTCTACAGGCAAAGACACACACACATGCATTTTTCAAAAGGTACTTTTGTGTACCTTGCCTTTTCACTTAACATTGTATCTCATAGGTCATTTTGCATCAGTGTATTCTTTTTAATAACTGCATAGTGTTCCACCATGGATATACCATCATATATATGAATAATGCCTTGTTGACGGAGAGTTAGGTTGTTTCCAGTCATTTAACAATGCTGTAGTGTATGATCTTATACACACATGTTTCACAGATGTGAGCATATATCAACAGGACAACTTCCTAGCAGTAGAAGTTTTAAAAAATCCATGTACATCTTCCCTAAAAATGGCAAAAGGGAAAAGTTCAGGCTTTTAAGTGAATCAATGGGCTGTGGGAAAGCGGTACAGCAGGGCACACTGGCCCGGGAGTGCTTTATTGCACATAATCAGCCAGTGAACTTGGGCAAGTCTTTTTACTTCTTTGAAGCTTGGTTTCTTCATTTGTAAAATGGAGCGCTGGGCCATTCAAGGCTGAGGGAGAAAGGTCCATGAACCTATGCATCTTTTCAAAGCATTTACCTTCCTAACAGGAGATTTCCTCTCAATTGAGAATTGAATAAACTAAACATACTAGTTGAGAATTGAATACACTAAACATACTAACGGTGAATACAGAGTAGTAACCTGATGGAAATACTTTCCAAGAGTTGAATCTTTTATTAAAAGCAGACTAACAGGGAAAGTCCCTAAACCAAAATAAATAGCAACTAGTACCTATTAATATGGGCTTCTCTGGTGGATCAGATGGTAGAGAACCTGCCTGCAAGGCAGTAGACCTGGGTTTGATCCCTGAGTTGGGAAGATCCCTTGGAGAAGGAAATGGCAGTTCATCCAGTACTCTTGCCTGGAGAATCCCATGGACAGACTACTTATCACAGCTGGTTCCAGACTCTCGTTTGAGCACCTTATCAATGCTAAGTTGGGTGTGTGCATGCTAAGTCGCTTCAGTCATGTCTGACTCTTTGCGAGCCCGTGGATTGTAGCCCACCAGGCTCCTCTGTCCATGGGATTCTCCAGGCAAGAGTACTGGAGTGGGCTGCCATGCCCTCCTCCAGGGGATCTTCCTGAACCAGGGATAAAACCCAGGTCTCCTATGTTTCCTGCTTTGGCAGGCGGTTTCTTTAACACTAGCACCACCTGGGAAGCCCAAAGCTAGGTGAGGTGGTGGTTTTGCTTTTTATTTTAATGCTTGTTTCTTTACATGGCTGTCTCAGGTCATGGCTGTGGCAGGTGGGATCTTTCATTTTGGCACATGGACTCTCTAATTAAGGAGCATGGGCTTAGGTGCTCTGAGGCAGGTGAAATATTAGTTCCTCCACCAGAGGTTGAACCCAGGTCCCCTGTATTGCAAGGCAGATTCTTAGCCTCTGGACCACTAGTGAAGTCCTGAGGTGGTGGTGTTAGGTTCTATTACTTCCTAAGGAGAAGGCACCCTCCACTGCCAGCTTCCATTTAGCAGGAACATGCAGTTCAGTGAAAACAGCCCTGAAGAAATGAGGAGTCTAACCTGTCTTATCCCAGTTGGGTGACATTGGGAAGTCCTCTTTTCTTGTGTGGCCTTATTCTGTTGTTGGCTGGATGAACCAGGGTGAGGTTCGGGGTTCCAAAGAAGGTTAAAGCCCATTTCCCATTCCCCTCCCCCCTTTTTTTAACACAAGGGACCCTTAACGGACAAACATGACTTCACTGTGTCCAACTTCCAAGCAGGACTGAGTCCCTATAAGCATCCTTCCTTCCTGTGGCCAATGTTTGCTCAGAAGGGTGGGCCAGTCAGGGAGCCCCAGGTAGAGAGAGGAGAGATAATTGCTGGTAGGAAAGATTAGACTAATGCCCATAAGCCTGCAAGGCCACTGATGAAGCCTTTTCTTCAGGTTCTGTCTTGTGACAGATAGTCATTCATTACCTGAAGTAAGCCCTGAGCTTTCCCAAGAGTAGGGTTGTTCAGAAAACCCTGACCCAAGTGTGGATACCAGTCACGATGGCGCAAGGCCAGGAACCAGAGGGTCCCAGTCCTTCACTGATAGGCATCAGTCACCAGGAGCCAAGCGCAGAGCTCTTGGTTAATGAAAGACTACTGTTGGTTGGTGACGGAAATGTCCACATGACCTCAAGTAGTGACCTTTGCTTATAGATTTTCTTTATAAATATTTTTGTTCAAGTTCAGGCTTGAGCCTTAAGGGCTGATTAGTAGAGGGGCGGGAGGTATGTACACAAAGAAAAAGGCTGGGTCTTTGCAAGGAGATTTGATTGACTGTGATGGTATGAAGTTGAGAAACATGAATGAATAGGATTTGCTGTTGTGTGGAAGTTTCCTACCTCCCTCAGGAAGAGTCTCACCTTTCATGTGAATCTTTCCATCCTTGAGCCTCTCTGTCAAAATAATATCACAGTTTTCCTGAAACTTCAGGCTAAAGTGAATCTCCACACTTACAAAATTCCAGAATGGGGAAACAGCTCTGGGCCATCTTAAACTGAGATCTCCTTCTGCCCCAGACCACCAGAAGTAGAGCGTGTCCCTGGCACCCAACACTTGCAGGCTGCAAGCGGGATGCTGGCCATCTTGGTCAGATCTTGTCCAACCCAAGCCCTGATCACTTTACTTGGTGTCAAGCCTACCTCTTAGTGCATACTTGGGATTTCTTGGAAGACTCTGTCAGACTCTTTCCAAGCATTGCCTGGAGCTCAACTTTTCTCCCTTCTAGAGTTTTCTCACCTGGCCCGGCCCCATTCTTTACAGAGTGATCCCAACACACCTTCCCGCCTCTCTCCTTGTTGCCTGGGACCTTCTTTGCTTACAGACTCACAGCCACTGCTGCCTCCGGGCGGGCTTCTGTTCTGGGGTCCCTGTATGTGCACCTGTTCTGTGTCCAGATGCCTGGCTTGGAGACCGAGTCTTCTGGAAAAAGAACCAGCGAGGCAGTTCTGAGGGGACAAGCTGTGAGCTTCCAGAAGAAGGCTCTGAAGGTTCTTTGTGTTCCCACAGGCATGGCTTCCGCCCATCTCTGCAGCTTTCCCCTCCTTGGGTTTCTTCTGGCTCCCAAGACCCCAGTTCTCACAGCTCCATAGCCTGGCAGTGTCTCTCTGTGGGTTGACTTCACTCATCAGTAGGTGGCATGAAGGACTGGTCCACTGACCCTGTTCAGTTTAGCTGGTGTCTAACGTTATGGCTTCCCTGGTGGTTTAGAGGATAAAGCGTCTGCCCACATTGCAAGACCCGGGTTCGATCCCTGGGTAGGGAAGATCCCCTGGAGAAGGAAAAGGCAACCCACTCCAGTACTCTTGCCTGGAAAATCCCATCGACGGAGAAGCCTGATAGGCTATAGTCCATGGGGTCGCAAAGAGTTGGACACGGCTGAGTGACTTCCCTTCACTTCAACTTTATAGCTGGGTTCTTCTTACATTGGCTTTGACCGGTCAGAGGGCCCAGCCCTGTTCTGTAACACGCCTGTGAGAGACGGGGGAACCTTTATCTCTGGCTCCCTCAAGTTTCCTCATGGTAGGGCAGTATTAGGGGGAACTCTTTGGTCTTCTCTCTCTCTCTCCCCTCAGGGGTGTATCTGTCAGGCCACGTTTTCCACTGAAATGCAGGCAGCTTGGGCCCATCTTTTTGGGATGGACAGGCCATCCCAAAACTGCCCCCTGCCCTGCCCCAAGTGGAGGGAGCTTACTTTTCTTACTTCCCAGCAGTGCTGCCCAGGCCTGGGACTGTCACTCCCAACTTGGGAGGCCGGCAGGACACGGGTGGAGGCAGGCAGAGTGCTTATGGTGCTCTTCAAACCAGCTTCTCGGAGCCTCCACTTTGGGCAAAGGGGCTGATACTTTGGCGCTAGTAGAAAGGAACCCACCTGTCAATGCAGGAAACATAAAAGACGTGGGTTTGATCTCTGGGTCAGGAAGATCCCCTGGAAGAGGGAATGGTAACCTACTCCAGTATTCTTGTCTGGAGAATTCCATGGACAGAGGAGCCTGGTGGGCTACAATCCATAGGGTCACATAGAGTCAGACATGACTGAGCAACACACACAGGTAGATTGAAACTGGTTATCCACTGGCCAGCCCCAAGAAGGAACAAGTGTGGAGAACAGGTCTCCTCACTTCTAGTCAGTAGTGGGAATTAAAGTGCCATGAGTCTCTCACCTGCTCAGTTGCTAATTCCAGAGCTTTCTCTGTGTAATTCCTCATTCTGATAGCTTCCTGGCTAAAGCCACCAGGAAAATGATCTTCCTCTGATTTATTAGTCCTTGTTGCTGTTGTTTTTGTTGCTAAGTCGTGTCCAACTCTTTTGCAACTCCACGCACTGTAGCCCGCCAGGTTCTTTCTGCCCACGGAATTCTCCAGGCAAGAATACGGGAGTGGGTTGTCATTTCCTTCTCCAGGGGATCTTCCTGACCCAGGGATCGAACTCAAGTCTCCTGCATTGCGGGCAGCTTCTTTGCCACTAACGCAAGTGGGAAGCCCTCCCTCCTGAAGGAGACTTCCCC
>SJYV01025223.1:0-31814 GCA_006410875.1 Neotragus pygmaeus
TGTGTATTCTTGCCACCTCTTCTTAATATCTTCTGCTTCTGTTATGTCCGTACCCTTTCTGTTCTTTATTGAGCCCATATTTGTGTGAAATGTTCCCTTGGTATCTCTACTTTTCTTGAGGAGATCTCTAGTCTTTCCCATTCTGTTCTTTTCCTCTATTTCTTTGCACTGATCACTGAGGAAGGCCTTCTGACTATATCAGTAACAATATTGTTTCATAAGATAATTATTCTGTAGTGTTTGGCACTTTTGTGTCTAGATCAGCAAACTTTAGTTTTATCTTTATGTATTTAAGAAACACTACACTTGTTCAATTTGCAATAGCCCAAAAGTCAAAGGTAGCTTGAAAAAAATCAATTCATATTTCCCTCTTATAAAGATGTCATTAGTTGCTTACTAACAAGAGATATGTAGGAATGAGACAAGAACAGCTATAAGAGAAATGATAGGACAAGTCTATTATACCACACATAATATAATCTGTAGAAGTAAATGCAATTTTGAACAAATCTCATCGTGGTAGATTAAAAATTAAGTACAAAATTGAATGTCTTTATATTATTGCTGTTACTAATTAGAACATGTTTCTCCTCTGAATTTTAAATACGGATCTCCTCAGTGCAACTTTGACGTCCTTGTTTCTCAAACTGTAAATCAAAGGATTGAGCATGGGCACCACATTAGTATAGAAGACAGAAGAAATTTTTCCCTGCTCCATAGATCCTGGAGAAGAATATTTAAGGTACATGAATGCCGCTGAACCAAAAAATAGAGAAAGAGCAATCATGTGGGAGCTACAGGTACTGAAGGCTTTCGATCTTCCTTGAGTGGATTTGATATGAAGAATGCTAGTAAGGATGAAGATGTAAGAAATTAGGATGGTGAAACTGGGTACTGTGATGTTAATACCCACGACAATGAGAACTACAACCTCATTGACATAGGTGCTGGTACAAGAAAGTTGGAGGAGTGGGAGGATGTCACACAAGTAATGGTTGATGACATTCACATTGCAGAAGGTTAGTCTAAGCATGCACCCTGTGTGGGCAGATGCTCCAGCAAAACCCATCACATACGCAGCCAGAGAGAGTACCAAACACACCTGATGGGACATGGAGACCTTATACAGCAAGGGATTACAGATGGCCACATAGCGATCATAGGCCATTGAGGTCAACATATAGCACTCAGAGATGACAAAAAAGAGAAAGAAAAACAGCTGAGTCATGCACCCCACATACGAGATGATATTCTCCCTGAATACAAAGTTCATCAGCATCTTGGGGGTGAAAACAGAAGAGTAACAGAGATCAATGAAGGACAGGTTGAAGAGGAAATAATACATGGGGGTGTGGAGGTGAGAATTTAGACCAATAAGAATGATTAAGCCCAGGTTGCCCACCATGGTGACAACATAAATCATTAGAAACAGGTGAAAGAGGGGTTGCTGGAGCTCTGGAAAGTCTGTTAATCCAGCAAGAATAAATTCAGTCACTAAGGAGTCATTTCTAGTCACCATTCTATTCTCAGCTTCAGAAATCTGTGCGAACAGAAGAAAATTTCATTAGTAGGGAACACAGCTCTGTCCTTACAAAATCACTTTTATATGAGTTTTTCTTAAGAGACAGCGTCTCAGACTGGCAGAAATCATGTAAGTCCTCCTCTGCTTCATAGTCTGGAGGCACCCACATCTCAACATTTAAATCACTCTTTTTTATTTAAATTTATTTATTTTTAACTGAAGGATAATTGCTTTACAGTATTGCATTTTTATCTATCAAACATCAACATGAATCAGCCATAGGTTTAAATGCCCCTTCCCATGTCTTTTGCTTTCATGAATTGTATGGGACAAATCATGGCTCTGCTTTATTTTTACTAAAAGATAGAGGGATGGGTGGCTGAGGAACAAATCTGCCTGTTGATGAGTTTCAGTGGTGGGAATCATGTCTCTCTAACCTACTCATCTGACCAGTCACTTTTTCATTCCTACTCAAGTTTCCATCACTCTACTAGATATCTCAGCTTCCCTATCATGACCTTCAAGAAAGAGAATTCCTATAAAGCAGAGGCCACACAAATATTCTGCTTCCTGGAATAAAGTTGTTAACAGTCTATAGGATTTACAGACACTTTACTACAAGATATTACAAAGTCAATAACTGGTAACAGGTATGGAGGAGAAATTTAGTGACCTAAACTTTATACTTAACAATATACTCCACATTCTCCTGCTCTATTCCATCCTAGAAGAACAGAGGATGAATAAAACAAGGTGGATGTAATTTACCATGTTTTGTAGGATGGCATGAAAGAGAAATAAATTAATTTGGGTGCTGATTAAATTAGCTGATAAGTTAGTGAAAACAAACCAAGCTGTATTCTTATGACATATAAAGTTGTATAATACATATATTTCAACAAAAAAATTTTAGGAGAAAAATATTTTCTTCCTCTGATATTACTATGCTCTGGATTTGTCACTTGGAACTGCTATTGTTCCCCTGTTCCAGAATGAGGACAAGGCCAACACAGAGGATATGCTCAGAATACAAGCAGTCAAGTCAGAGATCCAGACCTTGGAGTTTCCTGTTATTCGNTTTTTTTTTTGGCCATGCAAGCAGCATGTAAGATCTTTGTTCCTTAACAGGAATCAAATCCATGACCCCTGCGGTAGGGGCACAGAACCCTCACCACTGGACCACCAGGAAGTTAGAAAGTAAGATTAGAATGTCTCACATATAGACTTTGGAAACATAAAAATGCACAGAAAGTATATTTGTGGAATGAAAGAAGGAAGGTTCAGTGTGGCACTATAGCCAGTGAAGAGACATAAGTTACATAAACACTGACCATGCCTATCAGGATTTATGATCTGATTAAGGAGAAATGATAAACATAATTGAAACAATAAAATATGAAGAGCTGTCTATTGTCCAGCACAGCAAATCATGCCATAGGTAATAGAGAAGAGGGACTGGAATCACTAAGGACTATAAAATCTAAGTTAGAAAATCAATACCCAGTAAATGAGATTTGAGATATGCAAAGTCACCTTAAAGAAACGGGATGATAAGACTTGAATAAAGTATGTGGCCAACGATCAGGCAGTATGCACCTCCATGGTGCCCCCAGCTGGTACCCGTTTGGATTAGTCAACACTCATGTCAGATCATTTGTTAAATATTTTGACTCTTATACTCAGTTCAGATAGACTAGGTTGTGCTGCTTTAATAAAAGACCCCCAAAACACAGAGGCTTACAACAGCAAGGATCTATTTTCCATTCATTCACAAAATCACCATGAGGTGGCTGCAGCTCTCCTCTGCATTGCTTCCACAGTAGCATTCTACCAAGATATGAAGAAAGATGTTATCCCGGGGGTCGGGGGCAGGGTTGCAGAATTCATGTGGAACACAGGAAAAGCGGGTCAGAAAGGCAAATGGCAGTGATAACCACCTGGGCACTGTCCAGAGAAGCTAGTGCCTGGGAATCTTCATTGTGACATGGCTGCATCCCTAAGTACCTCCACTCAACAAATACCAGTCACTCTGTGACCTGTTCAGAGCCCAGAGACAGCAAAAAGAACAAAACTCTTAGGCACCTATTGCCTGTATCCTCACATTCACATAACTGTTCTGTCTCTCTCTTAAAACAGTGGACTTGAAATACCTTTCAACTATAATTAAAACATCACGGTATTGGCATGGAAATGGACAAGCAGATCAATAGAACAGAACAGATAGCCCTAGAATGTAAAAAAGTTAATTTATGATAAGAAAGTCATCTTGGATCAATGGGTAATGGAAGAATTATTCAATAGATTACTAGCAAATTAGAAGAGAAAATCAATTTCTAGCCCAAGTTCATACAACACACAAACATAACTTTAACTCCAGATGGATTAAAGAATTAGATAAGTTTGTATTTTTAAAGACATAGACAAGATGCTCCCCATTCACCCTCATTTACCTCAGCATATTTATTTTTAAAGTTTTGTTAATAGAAGAAATCATATGCAAAATAAACAGGTCATACAACTTTTTCACACATTTCCTCCTATTCAAACAACAACGAAAGTTAAAATACAACTTGGGTACAAATATTTACAGATGGAAGAAACATTAATATGATTTAATCTATTAAAGAACTCATATGAAATACAACAGAAATATTTTATGATATATAGAGAAAAATGGACAAAAGCATTAACAGACAACGTACTAAAAAAGATGAAGTTTTTTGAAAAAACACAGAGAAAAACATTTAAAACACATGAGTAATTAAAAAGTAGAACTTACGGCAATACTGAGGCCATTGCAAATTTTTAAATCATAAAACCCAGTTCAACGAAGATGTGTTTCTATACATTTTGACAGTAGTTTTACTTATACAACTCTTTTGGAAAGTAATTGGGCAATGTCTGAGAATTCTTGAATATATCCAAATATGACATAGTAGTCTGACTTCCCATGATCAATCCCAAAGAATATCTCAGATATAAAATGAAAAAGTTTAATGCAAACAAGTTCATCTCAATATATTTATAATATTGAAAAAAAAATTTTTTTAACATGAATTCAGGCAAGAATATTTAAGTAAAATATAGCAACATATATGTAAATGATGGTCTTTCATAAAAATGATGTTTATAATATGAGGAAATGCTTTTATTATGTTACATAAACAAATCAATCCATAAAAATGAATGCATACACAGAAATACGCAGAGCAAAACCCTGAGAAAAGATTATCAGAAGTTCACAGCAGTTGGCTCAAAGTGATTCATTTTTCTTTCTACTTTCCCATATATTTATATTTTCTCTAAAGAGCATGTATTATATTATGAGAGAAAAACAAGCATCCCAATAAATAATCGATAATAATAACTGAATGTTGACTGTGTCAAGCGCCGTACTGGCTGCTTTACAAAACCAAGGAACACACTGGTATAGCCGAAAGGCATAAGAATAACACCTAACTCTTACTAGATGTCAGATATGCTCTAACTCTTACTAGATGTCAGATATGCTCTAACTCTTACTAGATGTCAGATATGCTCTCCCTGCCCTTCACCCTCTCCCAGAGCCTGCTCAGATTCAAGTTATACTATCCCATCATTAGGTTTGTTATGNCTAACTCTTACTAGATGTCAGATATGCTCTAACTCTTACTAGATGTCAGATATGCTCTCCCTGCCCTTCACCCTCTCCCAGAGCCTGCTCAGATTCAAGTTATACTATCCCATCATTAGGTTTGTTATGTCCCTGTTTTACAGTTAAGAACCCGAGGCTCAGTGAGACTGAGTAACTTCTCCACAATCACACAGCTGGCGAGTCTGTGATGGAGCCAGTATCTGAACCAAGATAGATCTGTTCCAAATCCAGCTCTTGTGACTATACAGTGATTCTTGCATTGTCCATTCCAGCAACCTGATGGATACCATTTTACAGATGAGACAATTGAGGCTTTGAGTACGTTAAGTGACTGATCACAGGATTACAAAGAAGCTTGTGTGTGAACTCAGGCATTTCAACTCTAGAATTCTCCCTTCTGCTGCTCCTACACCCCCATCCCTTCCTACTGGACACATTCACTCCTTAAATAACTAGTACACGCAGCTCTCATGCCTTTCTCGTTTTCCCTCTGCGGCCCCTCTTCCTTACTTAAGAAACTACACTCTCGGTTTCCCAGGGCATGGACGGTCCAGGACCTTTAATAACCCTTGCTTCTCTTCCTTCTTTGCATCNCTCATTCTCCATCCACTGACAGAACTCAGTGCTGACCCTTTATGCATGTTTCGCCTCCAGTGTCTTGGAAGAACTGGCCTAGGGTATTTCAAAGCCGAACGGATGTACCCACAGAAACTTCTTCCTTCACAGGCAAAGAAACATAGCATAAATCTCCCAGTCTTAATGTTCCAAGAGTCAGTCTATGATTTAGATAAAACTTGTAGCTATAAATTTACCAAGAGATTTTGAAAGGAAACCACAGGCAGACATCTGAATCACCATGTCATAGAATACATAGCATTTGCTTAAGGTTTATAATTCTTTTGAACCTGATTAGAAATCCAGGTACAGGTGCCCCCAAGGACCTTCTCATCATGATAAACTCTGCAGGGAAGAAATCAGTGTGTATGTTTACACCCTAACTGTGACAGTAAATGTTAATTTCCCATCACAGATTATACATTCCCCAGAGCATAAAAGAAATGGTTCTCTGCCCTCCCTTATAAAGATGCAAATAATTAATGTCATTGAAAGTTCACTAATTATAATTCTAGGCAACATTAGTTTTAAGAATTTTAGTTCATAAAGATATACAAACATTTAAGGAAAGATTATTTACTATGGCCCTTTACAAAATTCCTGGTGGCTCAGCTGGTAAATAATCCACCTGCAGTGTGAGAGACCTGGGTTCGATCCCTGGGTTGGGAAGATCCCCTGGAGAAGGGAAAGGCTACCCACTCCATAATTCTGGCCTACAGAATTCCATGGACTGTATAGTCCATGGGGTCGCAAAGAGTCGGACACAACTGAGCCACTTTCACTTACAATAACTGAGTCTCTTTAAATAATCAGCTTATGAAAATGTTATAGACATAAACCAAAGGATTTTTAATTGATTTCAGAGGTTATTGTTTAATAAATCACTATTTGCTATAAGAATAATTCCATGGAAATTTACTTTAAGATATTCTGACTCAATATGTGTTTGATAGATTAAAATTAAATCTATGAGAAAATAATCCTCATTATAAAGAAATATGACTAACATTCTCATGTATGTATCAGCTTACAGTTACATTTGTGAGACCATGGAGAAGGAAATGGCAACCCACTCCATTATTCTTGCCTGGAGAATCCCATGGGCTGTCACAAAGAGTCAGACGTGACTGAGTGACTAACACACACACACACACAAGCTGTGAGAAGAAATCTAATTTTTTATTTAGAAATTATTATTGAGTCCCACAAANATGGCAAACCCAATAGAGTATTGTAAAGTTAAATTTAAAAATAAATAAATTTAATTAAAAAAAATAAAAAATAAAAACAGAGGTTTTTAAAAATAATAATAAAAAATAAAATTAAATCTATGAGAAAATAATCCTCATTATAAAGAAATATGACTAACATTCTCATGTATGTATCAGCTTACAGTTACATTTGTGAGACCATGGAGAAGGAAATGGCAACCCACTCCATTATTCTTGCCTGGAGAATCCCATGGGCTGTCACAAAGAGTCAGACGTGACTGAGTGACTAACACACACACACACAAGCTGTGAGAAGAAATCTAATTTTTTATTTAGAAATTATTATTGAGTCCCACAAAATTTCAAAAATATTGCATAGATTTCCTTAAAATCCACCCAGCTGCCTACCACACCAACTGCAGTATAAAAGCAAAACTATAGACTCTATTTAGCTTTGAGAAATTTTATATGCAGCACATGTTTCTGTCTGACCTATGTGATTTGATCACTTTTATAGATTCATGTAGCTACCACCACAATCATACACAGAACTCATTTACTAACATAAAGGAACCCCCTTACATTATTCCTTTACAGTCACACCTATCCCCTCCCACCTTCATCTCTGTCTTCTAAAAACCACTAACTTACTTGTTCTTCATCTCTATAGGTGGGTTGTTAAGACAAAAAATGAAACTATACAATATATAACTTCTGATATTGGCCTTTTCCCCTAAGCATGATGCTCTTAAGTCCACCCTAGTTGTATCAACAGCCAGTCTTTTTATTGCTGAGTGGTATTCCATTTTATACAACCCACATTTATTCAAACTTCTGTAGTAAGTTAAAATTACTAGTTTATTGTTTAATACAAAGCTAAATCTGTTTTATTTATGGAAAGTGTTTCAGGGGCAGGGGATATAAGATATTGAGACTGGTTCTTCTTGTAATATTCTTTTTTAAATCCGTTTTAGGGTGATATAATTTAGATACAATAACATGCTCTCATTTTAAGAATACAGTTCAACAACTTTCAAAAGAATACAGTTACATTAAAGACCACCATGGTCTAGATCTAGAGCATTTCCATCACCCCCCCCCAAGTTCCCTTATCCTCATTAACAATCCATCCCTTGTCATTTTTAATCATGAAAGAATGTTGAAATTCCTCAAATGTTTTTTCTGCAGCTATTAAAATGTTATATGATTTTTCTCTTTCATTCTATTAATCTGGTATAGCACATTTACTGATTAGTGTATGTTGAACCACTCTTGCATTCCATGGTTAAATCCCACTTGATTACAGGGCATGATTTTTTAATGTGCTATTGAACTGGTCTGTCAGAATTCTGTTGAGAATTTTTGCATCTATATTCATCAGAGTCATCAGCTTAGTTTTCTTTTCTTTTCTTATAGTGTCTTTACCTGATGTTGGTGAGAGGTAATTCTGGTTGTAAAACAGTTTTGAGAGTGTTCTCTTTCTTCCACTTGGGAAAAGTTTAAGAAGTTTTGGCATTTATTCTTATTTAAATGTTTGAAAGGTGGGAAAGGAGTAACTTCATAGTGTTTCACCAGTAATACCATCTATTTTCTGGTCCTGGGGTTTTCTTTGTTGGGAGGTTTCTGATTATTGATTCAATCTCCTTACTTGTTATTGATCTGTTTAGATTTTTTCTGTTTCTTTGTAATTCAGTCTTGGTAGACTGTTTCTAAGAATTTATCCATGTCTTCTAAGCTATTCAATTTGTTTGAGTGTAACTTTTCATAATAATCTGATCCTTTGTATTATTGTGGTATCAGCTGTAATGTTTCCTCTTCATCATGGTATCATCTCTGTCTCATTACAATTGTTGAACTAAAGTTTATCTTGTCTGATATAAGTATAGGATTTCCCTGGTGGCTCAGACGGTAAAGCATCTGTCTACAATGTGGGAGACCTGGGTTCGACCCCTGGGTCAGGAAGATCCCCTGGGGAAGGTTACTGCTGTTGTTTTCTGGTTTCCACTTGCATAGAACGTTTCTCATCCCCTCACTTTCAGTCTATGTGTGTCCTTAAAGCTGAAGTAAGCCTTTTGTGGAAAGCACATAATTGGGTCTGGTTTTTTTGGTTTTGTTTTAATCCATCAAGCAACTCTACTTCTTTTGATTGCAGAATTTAAATCACTTACACTTAAAATAATGATTGACAAGTAAGGAATAATGCCCACCTAATTGTTCTCTGGCTGTTTTTAACTCCCTTATTCTTTTCTTTGTCTCTTGCTGTCTTCTTTTATGATTTTGTGATTTTCTATAATGGTATGTTTCTACTCCCTTCTCTTTATTCTTTTGTATTAATATAGTCTTTTGTGATTACCATGAGACTTACATAAGATATCCTACAGATATAACTCTTAAGGTGATAACAGTTTGATAACACACACACAAAAAAAAAACACTATGAGGCTACTCCTTTCCCACATTTTATGTTTTGATGTCACAATTTACCTCTTTTTATATTGTGTACCCATTAGCAAGATACTGTAGTTATAGCTATTTTTATTTTTTTATTTGTTTTTGACTAAGAATATAGGGTTTATTTCTAGATTTTAAAATTCTATGTCATTTGCTGTAGTTCAGTTTTTTTTCATCGGTCTACATGTCTTCAGTTCAGTCGCTCAGTTGTGTCCGACTCTTTGTGACCCTTCTGTCCTTTAACCTTTACTAGAGTTGACTGGTTAACACATCACCATCTTACAGTATGTATTCTGAGTTTGACTTTATATTTATACTTGCTGATATGTTGTATACTTTCTTATGTTTCATGTTACTAATTAGTGCCCTCTTGTTTCAGCTTGAAGAACTCCTTTCGGTAACTCTTATAAAGTCAAGTGCTAATTAATTCTCTCAGCTGTTCTTTGGGAAAATCTTTATCTCACCTTCATTTTTGAAAGATAACTTTGCTGGGTAACGTATTCTTGACTGGCAGGGCGTTTTTTTCTTTCAGCATTTTGAGTATATTGTCTCACTCTATTCTAGGCTGCAAGGTTTCTCTTGAGAAATCTCATGGAAGTCTAATGAAGGCTCCTTTGTTTTTCCTCTGGATTTTCTTAAATTCTTGTATTTCAGACTGCTTAATTACGTGTCTTAGAGAAGATCATTTTGAGTTGAAATATTGGGGTGACTTATTAACTTTATAAGTTGGATGTCCAAATATCTCCCTATATTTGGGAAGTTCTCAGCCATTATTCCTTTAAGAATGCTTTCCATTCTCCATTCTTCTTCCTCTGGGACTCTAATACTGTCTACAATATTCCTCTTGATGGCATCCCATGATTCACATAAATTTTCTTCCCTCTTTTTCATTTTTTTCCTTTGCTCTCTACTTACTGCTAATTTCAAATGTCCTATCTTCTACCTCACAGACTCGTCCTTCTGCCTGATCTAATCCGCTGCTGCTCTTATCACATTTTTTCACTTCATTCACTGCATTAGTAAGCTCAAACGTTTCTTTTTCTTTCTTATGATTTCTATCAGTATCTCTTTATTAAGCTTATCGTTTTGTTTTCTGTTTTCATTATTTCACTGTACCATCTTTCTCTGTTTTCCTGTAGCTCACTTGGCTTCCTTAAAACAGCTATTTTGAATTCTTCATCAGACAAATCACATGTCTCCATTTCCTTGGACTCTGTCTCTAGAAAATTACTGTGACCTTTGTTGATGTCATGTTACACTGATTTTTTAAATTCCTTTAATATTTTTTTAATATCTTCAAAACTGATCAGTCACATCCCTCTGGTCCTTCTGACTAGCTTCAGGAGAGAATCACCTTCTGGCAGTCCTGCTAGTAAGCCTGAAGCTTTCTCAGATCTTTTTTACATGATACCTGCTCTACATTTCTCATTTCAATTTATAGCAGAACTTTTAAGCTTATATGCTTTCTTTCAACCCTGCAAAGCTAGGTCAGTTGCTGATAGCCTCCTTTGTGCTTTCCCTAGGGTGGTGCTGCATGCTCAAGTCTGTGGTTTTCCCCAGGCCTGCAGAGCTGGGCCAGAATTTGAGTTGGTCTTATAATTATTCAAATACAGGATATGTCCCACTATTAACTTTCTGTGAAAATGCACATCACCACTTGAGTGTGTGTGCACTATCTTAAAAACAAGATGTGCAGAATCACACTTTAGGAGATGTTTTCTGCTGCAAGATGTGGGAAGATGTGGACAAGAGGTTCTCAAGACCTTGACTGGGCTCCCAATAAATGGTCTCTCCATTGGCAGAATGTTCCACTGCCTGTTACAGTTCTCCTTTAGCAACAGATCTGGAATGGTCAGCTCAAAACAGTGACACACCAGGCTACATGAAAACAAATTGGCAGCAAGCACATTAAGGTCAAAAAACACTCAAGTTCATCTAGCACCCACTGACCTTTTCCACCTGAACAAAACTCCCTGCTGTCACCACTCCCACCAAGTGAGCAGTGGCATTGGTGAACAAGGAGCTTTCAGAGAGCAAAAGTGTCCCCAAGACCCACCACCCTCCCTTCTCCATGCTGGGAGACAGAACTGTGGCTTTGGCTCAGTGGCCTTGTTTCTTAAATTTTCTTTACTGGGATTTCTTATAACTAAAATTAAAAACAATAGTCTATTTATAATGAAATAGCAGAAACACTATTTTCACAGTACTAGCACCTACATGGACAGGGTGTGTCGGGGGGAGGAGACGCTTTCTAAACATTTGGTACCAAAGGTATCATTCCAAATCAAAGTTATCTTCTGGAGCTGAAAAAAAAAAAAAAAAAAAGAAAGGTAAGAAGACAGATTTTGCAGATTGGTTACAAAGAGGAAAGGCTCAAAAAGCAGGATGGAGTTGGGGTTTGCCAGGCACCTGTAAAAGCAAGGACCACTGCCACCTCATGGGGTGCCCAGGAGGTGTCCATGAGGACCCTCCTAGTACTGTGCTGGGGCTCAGCAGCTACCATTCTTGCCTTCACCTATTCAACAACAAGCACTCCACATTCAGCCCCTTTCCAGGCATGTCTGGGGATGGTATCTGTGTGCCTGTGGGGCATGCCAGGGACTCTTCATGGGCAGAGACATCATCTATCTAGACCAGGTTTGATTGTGTGCAAAGGCTAATGTATCCACTCCTCACAACATGCTGGCCAGAGCCTTGGGGAAGGAGTCGGCCAGGTTTCTTCATTTGGCCTGGACAGGGCAACCCCTTAAGGAGCCCCTGCCCTCCTGTCAATGGCCAGTCTTATTGTGCTTCCCAAGAAAGGCAGTTTTTAATCTGGCTCCACCCCTCCCTCAAAAACTGCCTGAAACAAGTTCTGCTTCCTCACAGCAAAAGGATAAGCCATCAGGAAAGTAAATTAGCAACAACTGCTTCTAGGAAGGAACACCATGACAAACCTAGACAGTGTGTTAAAAAGCAAAGACATCATTTTTCCAACAAAGTTCTGTATAGTCAAGGCTATGGTCTTTACAGTAGTCATGAACAATTTTGAGAGCCTGACCATAAAGAAGGCAGAGGGCCCAAGAATTGATGATTTCAAACTGTGGTACTAGAGAAGATTCTCACTAAGAGTCTCTTGAATAACATGGAGATAAAACCAATCAGTCTTAAAGGAAATCAACCCTGACTACTCACTGGAAGGCCTGATGCTGAAACCAATACTTTGGCCACCTAATGTGAAAAGCAAACTCACTTGAAAAAACCCTAATGCTAGGAAAAATTGAAGGCAGAAGGAGAAATGGGTGACAGAGGATGAGATGGTTGGATAACATCACTGATGCAATGGACGTGAACTTGAGCAAACTCCAGAAGATGCTGGGGGACAGTGAGGCCTTGCCAGCTGCAGTCCATGGGGTCACAGAAGAGTCAGACACAGCTTGGCCACGGAACAACAAGCAAAAATGGTGCCTGTGGGTAGGCGGGTAGGCAGTGAGGAAATGGAAACAAAAGCATGACAGGAAGTGAGTCTCCATCTGCCTAAAATGCCAAGTGGGAGAGAAAGGGCCTGATGAGGTGGGAAATCCCAATACAGAGGATGGTGGCTGCTAGAGACAGCAAAGACTCAAAGAGTGAAGAAGCTGTAGAGCCAGGAACTCATGAGCACAGGGAAATCCTGAGAACACAGAAAACTCAAGAGAGGAGGCCTTAAGAAAATGGGGGGACTGAAGCACAGAAAGGTGCTTCACCTACGAAATGGTGGACTGAGGCACAAACAGATGGGACCCTGAAGTGAAAGACTGCCCAAAGCGGGGCCTGAAGCCCAAAGATATGGTGGAGGCACACATGTGAGAACGAGAGGCTGAGAGCCCAGACACTAGGGTGTGAGAAGAGACCAGAGTTGGGGAAGCAAGGCCTAGGGCAGTGAGGGTCCAGACCCTCGAGGCCAGAGAGGCCAAGGCCAAGGGCAGGGCATCCACTGGGTGGGCCCCAAGGTGAGCAATGGTCGGGCCATGCTCAGCGGCTTCCAGGATCTTGTGTGTGAACTCACTCACCTGATGTTTCCTCGTGTCCTCCTCAGCCACATCCTCTAGCCGGCCCGGGGCCTTGCACCTCCATTTTGCAGAATCTCCCACATGGCTGTGGGCAGGCTTCTCCTGTGCATACTCCGCTCGACACCACATAGGGGTCCTCCAAGCCGGGCAGCCATGGGCAGCTCAGCTGGCCTGGGATCCCCAGGCTCCAAAGCAAAAGATGCACCTTTGTCTTTGTGGGACACGTCAGGGGCCAGGCTGCCAGCAGCTGGTGGGCGGCCTAGCTTGAGGCTGCTGTTGGTCATGGCGGATGGCGCTGGCTGCTGATCTGCCCGAGGGGCTTCTGTGCCGTCCATCTTGCAATTCCTACCATACAAGGCCTCGGTGGTGGCCCAGGCCACACGTGCCCATAGCCCCCCCACCCTTACTCGTCTCCTTTGGAAGTTTTCTTGGGGTCACTCCTATCCAGCCGGCCGCCCAGAGCCCACAGGCTGCTTCCCTTAGGGCCCAGCCTATGCCAGAGACCAGGGAGCTCTCACTTAGGACTGAGCCAGGCCTCCAGCTGCTTCCTGCGCCGTCCAGGTCTTCAGAGGCTCTCCAGGGAAGATAAGAGTGAGGTTGCCCCTATGCTAAGACACATGTCTCCAGGGGAGGCTGTGGTGGGGACTTGGGGCTGCTTCTTGAGGTCTGGGAGGTTGTGATGGAGCCCCCTTGGCTCTCACGCCATGTTGAGCTGCGGCAAGCCTAAAGCTGAAGCAGAGGTGGTGACTGGTGGGTGGAGTCGAGCGGATGGAGCCTGTGTCCCTTACTTCCCGCAATATTATTCATCATAAGCTAATCAGCCGGGAAAAGGCATTTGAATTTTATCTATCATTTATTATTGTTCCATCAATCCCAGTACATATGGAATAAGGTTTCAGAATTGCAAACACTGAGAAACGAATTCAGCAACTAGAGTACAGTATCTAAACACAATTCTTTTTATCTTTAACCTTAAAATATCCAGTCAAAATTTGGCATTGGGAGGGGTCCTTTGTAAGATATCACGCACTCCCTTTATTCTTACATGAACTTAAACACTTTTTGAAGCATCAGTATTTCTCATATTGTTGTGTGCATTGGTTGATTTCCAGAATGTTGGAATCACTGCGTTTGCCAATTTTGTCCAAGTTTATAGATGTGCTGTGGAGATTTGCTGACCTGCCCACTCAGCTATAACTGGACATTCCGCTGAAGAAGTTCCTTTTAATTTGACTTACCTATTGTTTTAAATAACTATGAACTGTATTTGCAACTTCTGATATTTTTTGGTGGAAAAATCCAAACTCATTTGTTGCAAATGAATTTATGTTACATGAAACAGAACTTTTGGGGAAAACCACTGGTGGCATTGTTTGCCAAAGAAGAAACTAGAGCCTTCTCATTTGAGAAGTGAGGTACGAAGATTACACAAATTTCAGTGACTGATTAACTGAGAATTAAAACTCTCTAAAATCTTATATTGCAAAGTTTTTCATATTTCTAACTTTGAATTTCACCCATTTGACAGCTAACTGTTTTGTCAGTTCATACTTTGGCTTGTATATGTGAGGAGAAAATACTGTATTCGAGTTAATGTGGGTAAACAGTAGAAAATGACTCTAGTTCACTGCTGTATGTCAACTATATCTCAATAAAAGTAGGAAAAAAATAGTAGCTTTTTTAAATAGAGTTAATTAAAAGAAGATGGGAATTCAGATCACTGGTTTGAGATTATAAAATCAGGATTGGTGAACAAAGCATCTTACAGATGTGGACATCAGCTTGGTAGACAGTGGTTCTGCAAGAGTGGGGCAAGCCAAAGGAATAGCAGCTGTACTGCTACTGACAAAGGATGTTCACCCAATTCTGAGTGGCTGGCCACAATTATATCATGTATTGTAGTTGTGAATATGTTTTGCCCTCACTGTCAGGAGAACAAAGGAAGTCAATGGTCCTACTCCCTGAAGTTCAGATTTGTGGGAAAGCATTTAAAGGAACAGACTATCAAGTCAGATGGTCTGAAATTTAAATCCAGATTGAGTCTCCACTTTCTAATTGTGAGGTTTTAGACAATTTATGTGACCTCTTTCACCCTTGGTAGCCACATCTGTAACATGAGAGTAATTGTCCTTTGAATTAAATGACTTACTACATGTAAAATAATGAAACACTGCCTGAATCATAGAAAGAGTCTGACAAGTATTTGCTCTCCTTCTGCTCATTCATATTCACCAGTATGTATCACCTGAACTTGTCCCCCACTTGCTTCCTGAACAATTCTGTTTTATGTCTATTTATGTACCTCAAGTTAAAGTGCCCCAAACTGCATTCAACATTTACTTGTGATTCTTAATGCTGCTCCTCTTCTGGTCATTATTTTCTAAGCTTTTTTCACCCCTAGGAACAAGCTAAATTCATAAACTAAATGTAAACATACTCTTCTCACTCAACTTTATCCAACCTCCAGTCCCAAAGAACATATCTCTTTGAAACCCTGGTCTGGCCTTCCCTCTCAGTTACGTTGATTTGATAAGCTTCTTGTCTAAAGTTTAAATTACTCTAATAGAAATAGGCTACCCACTCCAGTATTCTTGGGTTTCTCTGGTGGCTCAGACAGTAAAGAATCTGCCTGCAAAGTGGGAGACCTGTGTTTGATCCCTGGGCTAGGAAGATCCCCTGGAGAAGGAAATAGCAACCAATTCCCATTTTCTTGCCTGGAGAATCCCCATGGGTTCTCCATGGTGGGCTATACTCCATGAGGTCGCAAAGAGTCGAACATGACACGACTGAACAACTAAACATGCAATAGTTTCCAGTGGGAGTTCCTATGGAATCTGTTTTACCTCACTCTCACCACACACACATACACACTCACACGCTCTTTATTGCAATATGGTTATAACTAAAATTTTAGGTAAATATTGGCAGTTGACATTATTAAGACAATTTTAAGCACTATTTACAGAGGTACATCAAATATAATTGTTGCTTTCATTTGATTTGTTGTTTTCCTTGAAGGGAATATTTTTAGGTGCTTTCATTTGCTTAATATTCTGTAGATTTCTCTGATTTACCCCTCATTATACAGATCTCCTTTCACTATATTCAGCTGTAGCTATATGATGTTAGCTGCTGTTCTTAAAATGTTGCCTTCCTTAAGAAATCTTTCTGAGAAATTCATGATCCACTCAAGTGTTGATAGACGCTTACTTTAGTGAAAATCTAACATCATGAGATCCCTGTTCACCATCTTTCTGAAGATTCTCTTCACCTCTTATGTATGTTAGATCCTCTGTTTTCTGCATCCCATATTTTCCTGTTTCTTGGTTTCTTCATTTTTTAAATGAACTTTGTTTTTNCTTTAGTGAAAATCTAACATCATGAGATCCCTGTTCACCATCTTTCTGAAGATTCTCTTCACCTCTTATGTATGTTAGATCCTCTGTTTTCTGCATCCCATATTTTCCTGTTTCTTGGTTTCTTCATTTTTTAAATGAACTTTGTTTTTTAGGACAGTTTTAGATTTATAGAAAAAATTGAGAAAATAGTACAAAGAATTCCCATATACTGAAAACTATTTCCCCCATTATTAACAATAACATCTTACAATGTGTTTTTTTACAATTAGCAAGCCAGTGCTGTTATGTTATCGTTAGCTAAAGTCCATACTATGCACAGATTTCCTTACTATTTACTTAATGTCCTTTTTCAGTTCCAGGATCTCATCAAAGTTACATTACATTTAGTTGGTACCTCTTTAGATTCCTTTTGACTATGTCAGTGTTTTTCCTCATTTTTTATAGCACAAATACTCCATTAATTTCCTTAGAAAGGGTGCATGAAATGCAAACTTTAGAGACATTGCATTTCTGAAATTTCTTTAATTTTGGCTTCCTATTTTTTTCATAGTTTAGTAAGGTATGAAATTCTAGTCTAAATGTAACTTTGTCTCAGCATTTTGAAGCCATTGAACCCCTGTGTTTATTTGAAATGTATTGAATTTCTAGATATGTTTTGGGGGAAATGGAAATAAATGTTAGCAACATCAGATCTTCCAATCCACAAATGTGGTGTATCTCTCTTTATTTGTAAACTTTTTATTTCTCAGATCAAGGTTCTGAAGTTTTCAGTTTAGAGGTTTGCACATCTGTCATTAAATTTAATCCTAAGTAATTTTAGTTTTATGCTATTGTAAATGATATTTTTATTAATTTCATTTTCCAAATATTTGTTGCTAGTATTTAGAAATGCAGTCAATTTATGTTTAATGACCTTATATCTTGAGATCTTGGTACATCTGCTTATTCTAATATTTTTATTTTGTGAATTTTCTACATTAATAATCATATTTTCTAAGAATAATGCTAATTTATCTTCTTTTTCAGCCTGATATCATTTTATTTTATTTTAATGTCTAATTTCACTAACTAAGCTCTTCACCAAATATAGAGAAAAGAGGACATTCTTTGCTTGTTTCCAATCTTACAAGGAAAGCTTTCAATTTATACCATTAATTATGTTAGATTTTTTTTTAATAAATTCCCTCTGCTAAATTGAGAGAATTCTTTTCTGTTCCTGTTTTTCTGAAATTTTTGGTAAATGGATATTTTTTACCATATACTTTTTCAGTATCTACTTATCTGATGATACTGTTTTCTCCTTTATTCTGTTAATATTGTGAATTATATTGAATGGTTTTCAGAAGTATAACCAACCTTGATTTCTTGTGCTGAACTCCACTTAATTATAAAGCATTATCATTTTTATAGAACACAATATTAGATTAGTAATATTGCATAAGTGATTTTTGCCCTTATGTTTATGAGGAATATTGATATATATTTTCCTTGTAATTCTATGTCTTATTTGGATATCCAGGTTATGCTGCCTCATAAAATATGTTTGAAAAATGTTTTCTCTTTATCTCTTTTCTGAAAGAATTTGCATATACTTGGTATTATTTCTTCTTTTCACGTATGATAGAATTAACCTGTGAAGCCATTAGGCTTGTGAGCACAATATGTGAGCACATGTGTGTGAAGGATTACTTACTAATTCAATTTGTTTAATAGATAAACTATTTTTCACATAATCTATTTTGACCTAGTAATTCTTTACATTCTTTCAGCTTTTCAATTTTATAAGGAAAAAGTCTGTATTTTGTATGACAATATAGTTATTTCCAACAAGTTGGTTGGCTTGAATAAACTAGCCACCATATTTCCAGTAACAGATACTTTTTCTGAAATAACACAAATCTAAATGATGAATGGTGTTTTTAACAAACTAAAATGAAAAAAGTATTTTTGAGTTCACTGAGAAGTGAACCACCTCTGCCATGCCATGTCGTGCTAAGTTGCTTCAGTTGTATCTGACTTTGTGTGATCCTATGAACTGTATGTAGCCCACCAGACTCCTCTGTCCATGGGATTCTCCATGCAGGAATACTGGAGTGGATTGCCATTCCCTTCTCCAAGACATGTATCCATTCTCCCCCAAACTCTCCTATCATCCAGGCTGCCACATCTCTAAATCAATACAATATTCCTTTTTGAAATATGCAGATATATTTAAAATAGTATTTTTGAGAAGACTTTCAGGAAACCAAATATATATATATATACATATACATATATATATATATATATATATATAGCAAATGCCTAGACCTGCACCTCCCAATAATTCTGGTAAAAGCAATATAGAACATAAGAATAACTCCATTAAAAAATATTCACAGCATAATCCAAAAACAAAGAAAATGCTCACACTTGAAAATAACTGCAAATTAAGAAAGGAAAAGCAAATCCTAGGGAAGTTTCTGTCACCTCTACAATGGAAGTTTCAAGCTTTTGCAATGATCAAGAGCAGGTGGAAAAAGCTGTTGGGAAGATGAAAGCGTTTTGGTTGTGGTGGATCTAATTTGATCCAAAGCCACAGTCAGATAGGAAAAGTTCACACTAAATGTGAAAATAAAAATGTGTCATGAGAGATCATAGCAAGATATACAGAAAGGGAATAGAAAAGATATGCAATCTGAAGTGTCACCTCTTGGTACCTCAAGAGAAGAAAAAATTAAAATTATGAAAATAATGTGTGTGGAGTAAAGAAATAAAAGACACATAACATAACATAGACCACAATGTCATAATGGTCTTAAAAATAAAAATCTTTAAGATTGAAACAAGGAAAAGAAGAAAAAGAAGCAAAATCAAGCAAGGAGTGAGGTTCTTCAATGGGTTGGTCTCTCTCCAATCACTTTGTGAGAAGGATACTCTCTTAAAATCTCACCCAGAATTATGCAATTGAGGATGAGATCATTATCTTAGCGTTGATCATGTTTGAAAGATGCATCTCTTTTAACAGAATACTAAAATTAAAACTATGGATAGTGAACAGCAGATAGAGAGTGTTTTCCTTTCTCTTTATTTCTTCTCCTCATTTTGGACTTTAAAAGCTCAAAATACCTGTTGGGTAATCTTGGGTAAAGGACAATAATGTTCATGCCTGCCACATGTTGACACTGCAAGTTATCAAAGCAGGTAGCTATATAAGAGCTACATAATTTCATGTGATCTGAGTATATGGTGGAAAATATAGACAGAACACTGTCTGACATAAATTGTTGCAGTTTCTTCTTCAATCCATCTTCAGTGGAAATAAAAACAAAAATAAACAAATGAGACCTACTTAAACTCAAAAACCTTTGCACGGTAGAGGAAAAATAAACAAAATGACAACACAGAGATAGGGAAAAAATATTTGCGAATGATGTGACTGATGAGGGATTAGTCTTCAAAATTTACAAACAGTTTATGATGCTTAAAAGCACCAAAACAAACAACCCAGTCAACAAAGGACAGAAGACTTAAATGGACATCTCTCCAAAGAAGACATACAGAAGACCAAGAGTCACTTGGAAGGATGTTCAACATCAACTCATTATTGTTGTTGTTGTTCAGTTGCTCAGCCGTGTCCGACTCTTTGTGACCCAATGGACTGCAGCACGCCAGGCTTCCTTATCCATCACCAACTCCTTGAGTTTGCTCAGACTCATGCCAATTGAGTTGGCACTGCCATCCAACCATTTTGTCCTCTGTCGGCCCTTTCTCCTCCTGCTTTCAATCTTGCCCAGCGTCAGGGTCTTTTCTAATGCATCAGTTCTTCACATCAGGTGGCCAAAATAGTGGATATTCAGCTTCAGCATCAGCCTTTCCAATGAATATTCAGGATTGATTTATTTTAGGATTGACTGGTTTGATCTTGCAGTCCAAGGAACTCTGATGAGTCTTCTCCAACACCACAGTTCAAAACCATCATTTCTTCATTGCTCACTCTTCTTTATGGTCCATCTCTCACATCCATACATGCCTACTAGAAAAATCATAGCTTTGACTACAGAGATCTTTGTTGGCAAAGTAATGTCTCTGCTTTTTAATATACTGTCTAGGTTGGTCATAGCTGTTCTTCCAAGGAGCAAGCATCTTTTAATTTCATGGCTGCAGTCACCATCTGCATTGATTTTGGAGCCCCCAAAAATAAAGTCTGTCACTGTTTACATTGTTTCCCCATCTATTTGCAAAGAAATGATGGGACCAGATGCCATGATCTTTTTTTGAATGTTGAGTTTTTTTTTTCTTTTCCATATGATTTTATTTCTTTATCTTTTATTTACTTTAAAACATAAGTTTTCTTTCATAACTTAGTATTGAGTCAACAGAAATAATCATATTCAGTGATCAAATAGTACATGTTAAAGCTATAATTCCCAATCAATAACACAAACAATGTAAACCAAAATTTCTCTCATTTTATTTATTCAGTTCAGTTCAGTTCAGCCACTCAGTCATGTCTGACTGTTTGTGATCCCATGAATTGCAGCATGCCAGGCCTCCCTGTCCATCACCAACTCCCGGAGTTCACTCAGACTCACGTCCATCAAGTCAGTGATGCCAACCAGCCATCTCATCCTCTGTNGAGTTTGCTCAGACTCATGCCAATTGAGTTGGCACTGCCATCCAACCATTTTGTCCTCTGTTGGCCCTTTCTCCTCCTGCTTTCAATCTTGCCCAGCGTCAGGGTCTTTTCTAATGCATCAGTTCTTCACATCAGGTGGCCAAAATAGTGGATATTCAGCTTCAGCATCAGCTTTTCCAATGAATATTCAGGATTGATTTATTTTAGGATTGACTGGTTTGATCTTGCAGTCCAAGGAACTCTGATGAGTCTTCTCCAACACCACAGTTCAAAACCATCATTTCTTCATTGCTCACTCTTCTTTATGGTCCATCTCTCACATCCATACATGCCTACTAGAAAAATCATAGCTTTGACTATAGAGATCTTTGTTGGCAAAGTAATGTCTCTGCTTTTTAATATACTGTCTAGGTTGGTCATAGCTGTTCTTCCAAGGAGCAAGCATCTTTTAATTTCATGGCTGCAGTCACCATCTGCATTGATTTTGGAGCCCCCAAAAATAAAGTCTGTCACTGTTTACATTGTTTCCCCATCTATTTGCAAAGAAATGATGGGACCAGATGCCATGATCTTTTTTTGAATGTTGAGTTTTTTTTTTCTTTTCCATATGATTTTATTTCTTTATCTTTTATTTACTTTAAAACATAAGTTTTCTTTCATAACTTAGTATTGAGTCAACAGAAATAATCATATTCAGTGATCAAATAGTACATGTTAAAGCTATAATTCCCAATCAATAACACAAACAATGTAAACCAAAATTTCTCTCATTTTATTTATTCAGTTCAGTTCAGTTCAGCCACTCAGTCATGTCTGACTGTTTGTGATCCCATGAATTGCAGCATGCCAGGCCTCCCTGTCCATCACCAACTCCCGGAGTTCACTCAGACTCACGTCCATCAAGTCAGTGATGCCAACCAGCCATCTCATCCTCTGTTGTCCCCCTCTCCTGCCCTTAATCCCTCCCAGTATCAGAGTCTTTTCCAATGAATGTTGAGTTTTAAGCCAACTTTTTTACTCTCCTCTTTCACCTTCATCAAGAGGCTTGTTAGTTCCTCTTCGCTTTCTGCCATAAGTGTAGTATCAGCTACATATCTAAGGTTATTGATATTTCTCCCAGCTACTTTGATTCCAGCTTGTGCTTCATGCAGCCCAGCATTTAGCATGATGTACTCTGCATAGAAGTTAAATAAGGAGGGTGACAATATTCAGCCTTGATGTACTCCTTTCCCAGTTTGTAACCGGTCTGTTATTCTATGTCTGGTTCTAACTGTTGCTACTTGACCTGCATGCAGTTTTCTCAGAAGGCAGGTGAGATGGTCTGGTATTCCCATCTTTTTAAGAATTTTCCATAGTTTGTTATGATCCACACAGTCAAAGGCTTTAGCGTAGTCAGTGAAGCAGAAGTAGATGTTTTTCTGATATTCTCTTGCCTTTTCTGTGATCCAATAGACATTGGTAATTGATCTCTGGTTCCTCTGCCTTTTCTAAATTCAGCTTGAACATCTGGGAGTTTTGGCTCACATACTATTGAAGCCTAGCTTGGAGAATTTTGAGCATCACTTTGCTAGCATGTGAAATGAGTGCAGTTGTGCGGTAGTTTGAACATTCTTCAGCTCTGTCTTTCTTTGGAATTGGAGTGAAAACTGACCTTTTCCTGTCCTGTGGCCACTGCTGACTTTTACAAATTTGCTTTCATATTGAGTGCAGCACTTCAACATCACCATCTTTTAGGATTTGAAATAGCTCAGCTGGAATTTCATCACCTCCCCTAGCTTTGTTTCTAGTGATGCTTCCTAAGACCCACTTGACTTCAAATCAAAACTACAATGAGATCACCTCACACCAGTCAGAATGGCCATCATCAAACAATAAATGCTAGAGAGGGTGTGGAGAGAAGAGAACTCCCCTACACTGTTGCAGGGAATGTAAATTGGTGCAACCACTATGGAGAACAATATGGAAGTTCCATAAGAAACTAAACATAGATATACCATATGATTCAACAATCCCACTCCTGAGCATATATCCAGAGAAAAACATAGTTTTTGAAATGAAGCATATGTCCCAGTGTTCACTGCAGCACAGTTTATAGTAGCCAAGACATGGAAGTAACTTGAATGTCCATTGACAGAGGAATGAACCAAGAAGATGTGATACATATATGCAATAAAATATTGCTCAGCCATAAAGAAGAATGAAATAATGCCATTTGCAGCGACATCAATGGAACTGAAGATTATCATATTAAGTAAAGTAAGCCAGATAGAAAAAGACAAATATCATATGATACTGCTTATAGGCAGAATCTAAAAATAAATGATACATACGAACTTACTTACAAAATGGAAAGAACCTCATAGACTTAGAGAATGAACTTATGGTTACCAGGAAGGAATGGCTGGAGAGAGCGACAGACTAGAAGCTTGGGGCTGACATTTACATACTGCTACATTTAAAATAGATAACCAACAAGGGCCTACTGTATAGCACAGGGAACCCTGCTCACTACTCTGTAATAACCAGAATGGGAAAAGAATTCTAAAAAGAATAGATGCATGTATATGTATAACTGACTCACTCTGCTATACACCGGAAACTAACTTTGTTAGTCAACTATACTTTATCTTTGGAGGAAAAGATGGAGAGGACCAGACACTTTTTACTTGATATATGTCTCAATCATCTGTGGTTTCAAAAATAAGCACATATTACTACTGGAAAGTAGTAAAAATTAATTTCAAGATGTTCCTGTGATACTGTTTCTCAAATGTATCTATTTAAATATGTCTCAATTAAAAATTTTTCAAAGGATTCAGTGCTACATTTACTGCCAGATTGAAGACAAGAGGGTCACATGATGATAAATGCAGGCAGCCTATGCAAAATGAGAGTGACCCGCAGCTGACAGTCAACAAGAAAATGAAGCTCTCAGTTCTGAAACCACAGAAATTGAGTTCTTGCAACAACCTGAATGAGTCTGGAAAAAAATCATCTGTAGAGTCCCCAGAAGAAAATAAAAGGCCCTGCCCATGCCTTGATTTTAGTCTGAGCAGAGAATTCGGCCATGCCATACCAGACTTCTAATTTATGGAATAATGGTATTTAAGTCACTACATTTATGGTAATTTATTATACATCAATAAATTCTTAATGTGAACTGATACTTGGAGAGGAACATTAAATCCCAAAGGTACCAATATCAACTTATTGATGAAATATGTAAACACAGACTCAATAATTTTTCCCCTAAGGAGCCAGATCAAATTTTGATGCTAAATGAGGCTCATTTTCCAGCTTCCAAACAGGTTGCTGAGATCCACAGAGAATGAGGTGCATTCACATTATCAGCCAGATGATGGTTTGGAGACAGAAAGTTGCATTTGCCTGGTCCTGAAGACATTATATGCAAATCCACAAATAGATGGGTGTAGCCTCCTCCATTGTCAGAACCTTTGTATCCTTCAGGCCAGGGAAAGGAAAAGAACACTTAAGACCTAGGAGACCTCCAGGTAGAAGGAAATTGGATTTCATTCCCACCACTACAGCAGTGGAGAGGTGTGGGAAGCCACCTGCCCTTCTTAAGCAATTCATTGTTATTTTGAGGTAAGATTGGATAAAGGGAATAGGTAGGAGAAATGCAGAATCATATGGGGACAGTCTCAGCATGTTCACTAAGTCTGGTACTGACTTTCTAAAGGGTAAGAGGAAGAGACCCTGATGCAGGGAAAGACTGAAGACAAAAGGAGAAGTGGGTGACAGAGGATGAGATGGTTAGATAATATCACCCACTCATTGGAGATGAATTTGAGCAAACTCTGGGATATAGTGTTGGATAAAGGAGCCTAGTGTGCTCCGACCATGGAGTCGCAAAGAGTCAGAGTCGACTTGGTAGCTGAACAACAAACAAATAACAAGAGGGAGAGAGTGAGTTGAGCAGTGAGCACAGTGGGTATCACATTGACTTCTTTGTCCAAGCTTCAGGAATTTCCATAGAAAGTGGTCCCAAGTACCACTCTGGACTCCTTTCCTCTCTTGTTGTATGGCTTTGGCCATCCTAGTCATATCTTCAAAATATTGTTTCTTTATCTCTCCAATGTGAGCATTGCTTTAGGCCCCTGCAAGTCAGTCAAGAGGAGGTGAGGAGTTGCAGCTGAGATTTGAAGACATGAAAAGACAGTTGCGAGAAGACAATTGAAAGATAAGGAGTCATCACTCACTGTCCCAACATTCACACTTGAGCCCCGGTGGAACAAGTCTTCAGCCTAGAAACAAAGGATCCGAATCCCTCCGTGATGTAACATTCTTATTTCATCACAGATCACACCACTGTCAATAATGGCTGTGGGAAATGAGTCTTCAGTAACTGAGTTCATCCTGGTGGGATTTACAGACCTCACTCAACTCCAGTTACCCCTCTTCTTACTCTTCTTAATGAACTATATGGTCACTGTGGTAGGGAATTTGAGCTTAATTAATCTGATATACCTGAATGCTCATCTTCATACTCCCATGTACTTCTTCATCTTCAATCTATCCTTCATAGATCTCTGCCACTCCTTGGTCATTACCCCTAAACTGCTGACGAGCTTTGTGTCAGAGAACACCATCTCCTTTGAAGGATGTATGGCTCAACTGTTTTTTTTTCTGTTTCTTTGTCCATTCTGAATGCTATGTGTTGACCACCATGGCCTATGATCGCTATGTGGCCATCTGTAAGCCCCTTTGGTACACAGTCACTATGTTCCCTCAGGTCTGTTCTCTGCTCATGTTTGGTTCATATGCAATGGGGTTTGCTGGTGCCATGGTCCACACAGGGGACATGGTTAGATTGTCCTTTTGTGATTCCAACATCATCGATCATTACATGTGTGACATCTTCCCCCTCCTCCAGCTCTCCTGCAGCCGCACCGACATCAGTGAGCTAGTGGAGTCCATTGTTGTGAGCATAGTTGTAATAATATCTAGCTTCATCACTTTGGTTTCTTATGCTTTGATCCTCTCCAATATCCTCCACATCTCATCAGCTCAAGGTTGGTCCAAAGCCTTCAGTACTTGTGGCTCCCACATAATAACTATTGCCCTCTTCTATGGTTCTGGGTTGTGCACACATCTCAAGACCTCTTCAGATGGTTCCATCAGCCAGCGGAAGTTCTTATCAGTATTTTATACCAATATAGTCCCCATGTTGAACCCCCTCATCTATAGTCTAAGGAATAAGGATGTCAGACTTGCAGTGAAGAAAACCCTGAGGAGAGTTGCAAACTAAGCATAACCAGGTGTGTGTGTGTGTATCCGTGTTTTGTGTATGTGTCAATGTATTTTTCCATAATTTTCTTCAGAACAAAGTTTTTGCCTGAGATCCTTTTTGCTCTCTAATCATGCCATTTAAACACGCAAATATTATTGAGTCTCATGATTGTTCTCAGATCCGTGCTTACTCACTGAATGAGCTTTATCCTTAACAGTGGGCTCAGTTTGATTCCTCCTCATTTTTAGACCACCTCGCACTTTGCCTTTGCATGTACTTTTCATATATCAGCATGAATGTGGAATGCTGACTGATGAGGCCACCCCTCTTTGTTTTCCCTGAAAACAATGCTAATATGGACCTTTCTGTGTTTAACCATTTTAGGAATTTCTACTGTATAAGTTATAAATTTTCTAGAATTTCAGAGCTCTTTTAGTCATGTTTCTATTATACTGCATTTTCAGACTCAGCAAAGCTTCAGTGGTATCTGTGAAATATTTATGATTAGTCAACAGGGAAAAGTTATGACCAACCTAGATAGCATATTCAAAAGCAGAGACATTACTTTGTCGACTAAGGTCCATCTAGTCAAGGCTATGGTTTTTCCTGTGGTCATGTATGGATGTGAGAGTTGGACTGTGAAGAAGGCTGAGCACTGAAGAACTGATGCTTTTGAACTGTGGTGTTGGAGAAGACTCTTGACAGTCCCTTGGACTGCAAGGAGATCCAACCAGTCCATTCTAAAGGATTTAGGTCCTAGTTTTTCTTTGGAAGGAATGATGCTAAAGCTGAAACTCCACCACTTTGGCCACCTCATGCGAAGAGTTGACTCATTGGAAAAGACTCTGATGCTGGGAGGGATTGGGGGCAGGAGGAGAAGGGGACGACAGAGGATGAGATGGCTGGATGGCATCACGGACTCAATGGACGTGAGTCCGAGTGAACTCTGGGAGTTGGTGATGGACAGGGAGGCCTTGTGTGCTGCGATTCATGGGATCGCAAAGAGTCAGACACAACTGAGCAACTGAACTGAGCTGAACTGAACAGGGATCACAAGTATTCACTTATAAGGTTAAGTATGAAATGTGTTAGTACCAAGTAGGAACTGAGAGAAATGAACCTAATTACTTGAAAACTAACTTAGTCTGACTTATTATAATAGTAATAGCATCAAGGATATGGTATATGTGTATATATGCATGGATTGTGCATGCTCAGTCACTGTATCTGACTCATAATTTTGTTTACACCTCTACCTCATCAAATAGAATTTGACCATCTATTGTTTATTCTTTTCTCCTACATGTGGTTAGACAAGAACCTGACAAAAATAAATATTTATGAAATTAATAGCTTGAACTTGTTTGATACAGGTTTTCTCTAAAGCAAACTAGGAACTTCTCTGGTAGTCCAGTGGTTAAGATTCTGTGTTTCTACTCATTTTTGGAACACAGAATATATCGGTAAGTAGAGAAAACCCTTCTATACCACTGTTCCAGTCTGAAATGTTTGCTTTTAGGCAGGCTAACTGCACTGTTGTCATCCTGTGAATTGACTAGTCTTCTGAATTTACTCTTTCCTAAATCCTAAGGCTTATTCCTCCTCTAGTTGTGACTCAAGAAATGGTACATCTAAAATAAAAGGCAGATTAAATCAGCGTGCACATAGAATGCTACCATCTCTGTAAAATCAATAGGATAATATATAGCATATATATATACACCTATGTAAAAATTTTTGTACCAATGCCCAAAAATGATCAGTCTCTTTCTGATAGATAACTAGGTTAATCCAAGTCTTTTGTTATTACCTGAAAAATTGAAATTAATAAACCAATACATAAATTGTTAGTCATGTGTAAAAATTTTTAGAGTGCATTTATTAAGCCTAAGAATACATACACACACACACACACACACACACACACACATATGACTATTTAACGACTATTGTCCAGTTGCCCTAATTGAATATATTTCTTTTAGTGTGTTAAATAGCTTCTTGGTACAAATGCCTCCTTCTATACTTTTTTTCATGATACTGGGGCTAAGCCTTTGGATATTATTTTTCTACTTTGCCAGCTGGTTTACAGTTTGGTTCCACCAGTATCCAATACTGCTGCCAGAGATAAAAAGCATCTTGAAAATATGAAGACAGATTGAAACAAGTTAAAGGAAAATGACCTGAATTTTCTTGGCATCAGTTTAATCACATACAAAGAAAAAACAGCAAGTGTTCCACTCCCAAATGTCATATTGAATATTATGTAAATAAACCACTAGCTGGAGTTGAAAATATAACTTCACTGTTTCAGTAAATATGAGAAAACAAATGTGTAGGGATGTATCTTGGAGGGTAAGCTTCCATTCACTGTCATATTGATCAGATTCACTGCCCAGCTTCCTACTATTGAATCCATGTAGGAGAGAAACACCTCCCCTCTGTCTCTAGGCTCACAGAAAAGAGACATACTGACCTAGTTGCCTGCTTCCAACTGAGAAATTAATCTGAGTGGGAATGATGTGAATGCAGTGAGACAGTTGGGAACTATTTTGGTGGCTGCAGCAGTATCCAGGGCCCATGTCAGCTGTAAAGAGCAGGGGTGTGGCATTGTGTCAAGATTGTTTTCTGCTGAAATATGCCCTGCTCCTGGCCTCTGGGTTGCCTTGGTTCTGCCTTTTCTCCAAGTGTATTTTTTGTTTTTTAGTTTTTAAATTTTATTTGTATGGGAATAATGTAGCAAGAGTGCAGCAACTGAATTATAATAGATACTATACATGCTTTATAACCAGACATAATGTTTTTTAACTTACCTTAATGGCATATGACTTTTGGTTTTATTGTTTTATTTTTTATTTTTTTCAGATGTCACTTTATTTTTTTTTTTAGTGATTTTACTTCTTTTATTTCAAGTGTAGTTTTACAGTCTCACACCAACTGCCTACAAACTCAGTGTTTGTTTAATAAATTCCTAGGGTCACTTGCTTATCAACAGAAACCCTGAAAATGGTATTTTCCCCTGCATTCATACATGCCAAATCATGGAAAAACTGGAAAAAAGTATTTACAGTATATGAAAAGTTAAACATTGTGAAAGCTGGCTTTAAGGTGTTCTGATTCATAAGCAATAATCAAAAGTGACAGTTTTTATAACTCCTCTATACCTCACTTATCAAAAGAGAAACTTCCAGCTTCCTTCCCTGACAAGTAATAATATTATCATCTTTCCCAATAACGAGTCTTTTTCATGTAACATAAACCTCATCTGCTACAATTTTGGGGTTTTGCCACTAGAAACTGTTAGAGATGAGTTACATGCAAATTTTGCTTATATTAAAAACTATGAGGAAGAGAGTATCAAAAAGACAATTCACCTGGATTGTCTAATTTAACCTACTTTCAAATCACATTCTCAGGATGTTTGGTGATAGCACCATGGCAGTTTGGTGCTCAGTGAAATTCAGCATAATGTTGACTTAACTCACTGTGGACTATGGAGCCCACAACGTTTTTTTAAGATTAAATGTAGAATAGAAGAGAATCAACAAAATAGCAAGAACTCATTGCTCATTTGCTCTCAGCTCCACATTCTTCTCTCCTGTATATTTCCCAGGTTAGAAATTTGTTGCATACATATCAAAAACACCCCTGACATCTTGATACAATGGCAAATAATTTAAATATGTTCCTTGCCCTGGAAGATCTGACAGTCTGTGGTGGAACCTGACAAACACTTATAGCAACAGGATAATAGGTACATTGGTACCCAAGCATTTAAGATTGGCTTTAAGAGGCTGGGAGACTTAATAGAGAAAGTAACGTTTAAACANAGAAGAGAATCAACAAAATAGCAAGAACTCATTGCTCATTTGCTCTCAGCTCCACATTCTTCTCTCCTGTGTATTTCCCAGGTTAGAAATTTGTTGCATACATATCAAAAACACCCCTGACATCTTGATTCAATGGCAAATAATTTAAATATGTCCCTTGCCCTGGAAGATCTGACAGTCTGTAGTGGAACCTGACAAACACTTATAGCCACAGGATAATAGGTACATTGGTACCCAAGCATTTAAGATTGGCTTTAAGAGGCTGGGAGACTTAATGGAGAAAGTAACGTTTAAAGAGAGAACAGAAGAAGGAAATGAGTTAACTGAACAAAAATACGAGTGTGTATTGTTGGATGAAAAGTGTGGGAGCAGGACAAGGAGAGCATATTCAAGAAGGAAAAGCATGAAGATGACAAAGTATGAAGTACTCCAGGGAGAGCATCAGCATAAAGTGGAATTTATATGGCAATTACAAATTAGGATTGAAAGGAAGCACAATTAAGTGTTAACAGCAATTCATTTTGGATGATATCTAAGGTGTGGCCTAGAATTTAGGGTAAGGATCTACTCAGTTGCAGAAGAAGCTATAATATAGACAGGTGTCCAAAACTAAGGCTGGGCATCAGTAGAAGAAGCTAGGGGAGATTGCAGCAGGCCAAAGAGGATGAAGACTCAGAGATTTAACACATACCTCCCAAATATTGAGTTTAGGAATAAGGTTAATATCTCTGATTGATGGACATAAATACCCATATTGCCCATTTTGGTTTACTTTCAGCTCAGAAGCTGAAACCAACCTGGATGAGGTGAGGTCAAGACATGTGTCATACCCGAGCTCGCACCCCCTATTGAGGAAGAGGAATTTCCTCACAGAGCCGGACAGTTAGCAGTGACCAGTCGAAGTTTGCAGTGAGGAAGGAGAGTTTATTGAAAAGAAATAAACAGACTTCTGACATAAACATCAGAAGGAGGTAAAAAAATACTGCCCTCCCCCTCCCCCCCGCCATAGTCATGGTTAACTTGAGCAGAGCTTTATATACCTTCTAGACAGCTACTAACAATAGATTAAAAGAATGCTTCCCCTGTATGCAAGACAGCAAAAGAGACACAGATGTACAAAACGGACTTTTGGACTCTGAGGGAGAGAGTGAGGGTGGGATGATTTGGGAGAATGGCATTGAAACATGTATACTATCATGGAAGAAATGAAGTGCCAGTCTATGTTCAATAAAGGATACAGGATGCTTGGAGCTGGTGCATGGGGATGATCCAGAGAGATGATATGGGGTGGG
>SJYV01025223.1:36765-66188 GCA_006410875.1 Neotragus pygmaeus
TAAAGTAAAATAAAGTAAAATTTAAAAAAAACTGGGATCCCTTTCAAGTCTTCCTGCAAGTGCAAAGTGTAAGTGACTCTTCTTTATTCCTGATTCTCTAGTAATTAACTGTAACACAAGTACACACACACACACACAGTCTCAGAGGCAATAAAATCTAAATCTACTGTCAAGAAAAAAAGAATTGTCCTAAATGTCTATAATATGCACAGTACCTCTAGGGCAGGATAGAGGTTAGCAGTTGACAACATGTTGTAAATCCATGGAATTTATTTCTTATTATTTTGCTTTCAGACTTAGACCCCAGAGCCCAAGAATTTGGCCAAGTCATAAACCCCATGGTTACTAATCCATGTGCTAAGAGTTTTGAAACTTTGAAAAGAAAGATTTAGGTTTGATTTATCTTACATTTCAGGCCATATAAACAGCTCTTAGATGAGGCTTTCTCTTATACGGACGTGGATGTATATGAAAGAGATGATTTACATTTCTCCTAGCCAAGCAAACCTTTCTAGGAGTTGGAAGGCTATCTTACTTATTGCCCGAGTTATAGCTACCTTTCATCTTTGGTAAGCCTGTTCTCATAACTGAAGAAAAATAAATTCATTCTCCAGGATTTTTATACGACCACCTGCCCCATCTCCCAGCCAGAAAAGTTGCTTGAACAAACCCATTTAGCCTACCAACAAAAGAATGGAAGGCATAGAGTCTCATCTTACTCATCTCTTGGACCTAATATAGAGTTCAATAAACAATAGGCACCTAATAGATGCTAACTTGCATGCAGTGAACCAGTTGAAATAGTATAAACATCAAAAAGAGCACAAGTAAGAAGTTTGCAATTTTTTTAAAACAGAGAGGAGACCTCACTTAAAAAAGAAAAACTAAGAGTCCTCCACATGTAGATAAATTATTCTTGAGCATGATGCTTACCAATAAGTGACTGACACAAAAAGAACCATTTCAGAAGAGAATTGTCTTCAGGGTTTTTCTCAGAGCAAGTTTAACATCCTTATTCCTCAGACTGTAGATCAAAGGGTTAAGCATGGGAACCACATTGGTGTAGAAGACTGCGGCAAATTTACCCTTGTCCTTTGATCCAGGAAAAGAGGTTGTTAAATAGGTGAATGCCCCTGACCCAAAAAACAGAGCCACAGCAACTACATGGGAGCCACATGTGCTGAAGGCTTTGGACCTGCCCTCAGCGGAAGGAATACGGAGGATATTAGAGAGAATCAGAGCATATGAGATGAAGATGCTGATACTGGATATTGTGATGACCCCTCCAACAACAATAAAAAACACCAGCTTATTGATGTGAGTGCCAGTGCAGGAGAGCTGCAAGAGGGGGAGAACTTCACACAGATAGTGGTCGACGATGTTGGAATCACAGAATGTCAGTCTCAACATGCTTCCGGTGTGGGCCATGGCCCCAGCAAACCCTATGATATATGAACCAAGCATCATCAGCAAACAGACCTGAGGGGACATGGTAACCGTGTACAATAGAGGATTGCAAATAGCCACAAAGCGATCATAAGCCATCGATACCAACACATAGCACTCAGAATTGACAAAGAAACAGAAGAAAAATAGTTGCGTCATGCATCCCACATAAGAAATGATATTTTCTGATATGAAATCAATTAGCATTTTGGGGGTAAATACACAGGAATAACAGAAATCTATAAAAGACAAGTTGAAGAGGAAAAAGTACATTGGAGTGTGAAGGCTAGAATTCAATGCAATTAAGGTGATCAAGCCCAAGTTGCCCACCACTGTGAACACATAGATCCCTAAGAACAGGAGGAAGAGGGGGAGCTGAAGCTCTGATAGTTCTGATAATCCCACGAGAATGAACTCAGTCACTGAGGAGCTGTTTACCAGAGCCATTCTCTTCTGGGGAGCTGTCTGTGGAAACAAGGGGCAAAACGTTTCAATTGATTATAGTCACAAGCATAGCTGATGGAAAAAAGTCTAGAAGATAAGCCAGTGCATGAATGCCCTCCTTTTTGCCATTCTTCTCTCATCTATATGCCCTCCTCCCAACCCCAGCCCTGCCAAGCTGTTGACAATGTGTCTGTGACTACATCTTAGCTCCCCTGGGCTGATCAAGAATCCAGGCTAGAGTCTGTTAGCATGGGCAGCAAGAATTCTGTCTGCACTTGGGAGATGAGGAGATGGAGCACCTGAATTGGCTGCCCAGCGGCTCTCAGAAAGACCTTCCAAGAGCCAGTAGTACAACCTGAACCCACTGTGCCTCAGGCTCTGAGACAGGCTCTCCTGCCCCACATTGTCTCATTCATGCTGCTGCCCGCTCCCAACCACATAAGAGGTCCCACCTGAGAGAAAGCCAAGAGTTGTCCCCTCTCTCTGCACCTCCTGCCTTCCTCCTTTTAGTCCCTTCACTGCATTTGACACCAGAATCAGTTTCAAGAGTAAAGAGGGGATCAGTACTTCTCAGACCCCTTGATTGTGAATTTAAAAGAAAACCATCAGGAAAAATGGGAGTCAGGCATTCACCTTCCTCCTCCCTGCCCTTCAGTCCTGGCCATTAAACAACCTCTTTTTCCGTTTGCTTAAAAGAGAAAATGGTGTTAGTGCATAAAGCAGACAGCCTCACGTTTTAACTTGTCTGATTCCTTTGGTGCTGAGAATCAGAGCTTTTACAGACCCCAGTCTCCAAGGTGCTCTAGGAATAGACCAAGATTTTTGTTGGTGGATTTTCCCAGATGGTATATATCAACTTTAGGAGAAAGAAAAAGAGCAACCCTCATTTTCACTGGAACCCCAGCTGGTATATCATAGAGAACTTTAGGCTACTTGATGATCTCAGGGATCTGATTTGATACAGCCTCAATCCCTAGGTAATTTCTCAGAGATATGTCCCTACAGGGAAGAAATTGGACTGTCTTTGTTTACAACCCGGATGATGATGTTTACCTAGCATCTTGGGACTCAGGTGTTCACCCAAACTTCTCCTACACTCAGGATTTCATGTTGTTTAGTGCTGAATTGAGGCGGGGAAGGGTTCAGGTTTTCTCTCTTTTATTAAATCTTTGCACTTACACTTGACATTAAGGGAGGATGATCCCATACTTATTTTAACCACTATTTCCAAATTTGTAAAGGGAGCTTTGAGAATAGGACCAAAAAAAGTTAGGTCAGACTTGTAGGTGGTATGAAAAGCACCTCTGACAAAATGTTTCTAGCACCATGAGCTGCTCAGAACAGTGGAGATATCACACCACCACCACAATCACAAGCACCACCTACCCTCAGCTCTACCAAGGGCTATAGACTGGCTTTCACTATAAATGAGGTTAAGCTATCACTTATGCAAAGAAACACTCACACATATGCTCATACGCACATACACACACACACACCTTCACAAACTTAGTCTATGGGTGTGTACAGGTCGAGGTATTAACAGGAGATGTACCTAAAAGTTTTAATTCTGTCATCTTTCAGATGGCAAAATTGTTCTCCATATCATCTGCTACATGAATATTCTAAGAAATTTTCAAAGATATGTGAGCAACTGCATTTGTAAGTTTCCACTGAGGATGCCTAAAATAATTCTAGATTGCTTGGAACATTCCTGATTTACATCCATTATCCCGGTATAATTATTAATAGCAAACCTTCTCACTCTCAAAAGTGTCTGGATTTGGGTAACAAATTATATGGTCACTCTACTAAAAAGAGCATAAGCAACTATTCAAATCCTCCTGCTCCTGCTGTCTCCTACTGTCTTCTCTCCACTTTCTGACTAAGACAGTCTGTCTTTCACTCTGTCTTACCCTAAGAGTTCTCTTTCACTGAACCTGCTCTTCTTGGCCAACCAGTACCTTCTTGTCAGTAGATTTTGGCTTAAAAATGGAAAGGGCATTAACTGCAAGCTATTTCCCAATTTATACCTAGCGCAAAAAACCTAAAGCAAATAAATTTAAACTGCATATACCCACTGAACATAGGTGAAAAAGGAACAGGGAGTAAAAAATTATTTAGGAACAAGGAATAAAACATTGGCTGAATTCTACATTATAAATATTGGTACAATAGTAGAACATTGTATATTGCTGTACATGATGCAATAAATTAATTAGCAGTATTTAACAAATTTGAACATACACTTTGACCCAGCAGTTATACACTTAGATATATACCAAATAAAAATAAGTGCATATGTATACCTAAAAATATGCCAAGAAGGTTCATGAAAGTTAAATAAATGTCACAAACCTATTATGGAGCAAAAGAAGCCAAGACAAAAGAGTGCATACTTTAAGATTTGATTCACATGAAGTCCAAAAGCACAAAAACTGACCTTCTATAAATGGGAGTAAATCAAGAAGAAAAAGAATTAATGCATGTAAAGCAACTTCAGAGTCCCGCCTTACGCTGGGTGTTTCCCATGTAATCCTGTGTTTATAACAACTATATAGTGTGCATGTGTGGCAGGTTATTCTTTCCAAAGATGGCATTCTAGCACATTCACACACACGCACATGTGCACACACACATATACCTACATCTTACATCCCACATGCTCTTAATACAATGGAGGGAAATCTGCCCTCCGATAAAGAGATGGTGCCTATGCTTTCTAACCTTGCATCTAGGCAGGGACTTGGGATTTCTCAAACCAAGAATATGGCAGAAGTGATGCTATGTGACTCAGCCATGGAAGAATAGAGCTTTCACCTTGCTGTCTGTCCCTCTTTCTTCTTCCTCCTCCTCCCTTCTTCCTTCTTCCCCTTACTCTTATTCCTCTTCTGTCATCCCCAGCCTCTCACTCACATTGTAACATCTGGATTTGTCTCCAGATAAACCACAAAGCAGAAAGCTTATGGTCATTCATCCAGTGCTGAGGAGGAGCAGAAGCCCTCTGGACTTCCCTGGTGGCTCAGATGGTAAAGAATCTGCTCACAATGTGGGAGATCTGGGTTCAGTCCCTGAATTGGGAAGGTCCCCTGGAGAAGGGAAAGACTATTCACTCCAGTATTCTTGCCTGGAGAATTATATGAACAAAGGAACCTGGCAGGCTACAATCCATGGGATCACAAAGAGCCAGACATGACTGGGCCACTAACACTCATTTTTTTTTTTTTTCCCCAGAAGCCCTCTAGAGATTGCATGCTGAGTCAGGATGCATACTCAAGGGAAACTGCCAAGACAGTTCCTAGTACAGGACTGGATTCTGTTTCCCCTTCACTACTCAGAGAAACATTTTTCCAGTTCCATATTTAGATGATATTTCTGAGGTTTATTTTTATGAAGAAAATAGGTATTTATCTTTGGTACATAGTTTCTTACCCACTGCATTTCTCCTTCTTAAATAACAGTTTTGCAGATATGGGGCAATGGCTCAGCAATTAATAAATAAGAATCATCGCTGTTCATCAGAGTAGAAGTCAATGTATTTACTTATTCATCATCCAATACATTTTTATTAAGACTAGCTATTTCTAGCATCTTGAAAACTTTATATGCAGAAAAAACTCTACTATGGCAAACTAAGAATTCAGAATAAAATATAAAAGTCATCTATTTGTTGATATTTGAGGGGGCAGATACTAAGTGAATTCACTTGAGAGCAAAGAGAATAACCCGAGGGGTGCGCAAGCACTGGACCTGGGGTTTGTCCCTGGAGAGTCGATTTCCTGTGGCCCAGATTTGGAGTTTANATTTGTTGATATTTGAGGGGGCAGATACTAAGTGAATTCACTTGAGAGCAAAGAGAATAACCCGAGGGGTGCGCAAGCACTGGACCTGGGGTTTGTCCCTGGGGAGTCGATTTCCTGTGGCCCAGATTTGGAGTTTAACTGGGTTGCCTATGCAGGACACAGGAGATAAAGCCAGGGAATCAAGCATGTTGGGACTTTGGTACCATTAGTGATTCATAATACTGGATCCCATAGGGAAAAACTCCCATGGCTTAATTAGAGAAAGAAAAATGTTCACATAGGAAGAGGGCAGAGATATGTATCTGTCCTGACCTTGGCTCTAAAAGGGCAGAAAAAGAGAGAAAATACCCCTGAAAAGTTCTAACCACCTCTGTGTTTTAGGCAGAAAATTCGTATTACATATATAACAACAACAACAACAAATCTTTCTTAGGAAAACGCAATTTAAATCAAAATATCAAAGGTTTTCCTCTGACAAATACCCAAAGATCATAAACTCTTAATGAAAATTACTAAACACATAATAAGCCAGCAGGATGATAATGGAAAATCACAATCTACAGAACCAGATCTGCAAAATTATTATGCTTATCAGGGACAAAATACAAAATAATTTTAAAAAATTTTAAGGGGAAAAAATGAAAGTATAATGAAGGAAAAACCACAATTGACAAGTAATATTTTTAAAGAATTTAAACTTTATTTATTGACCACACTGTGCAGCTTGTGGGATTTTAGTTCTCCAACCAGGGAATTCCCTCCAATAGAGCTTTTAGAAATAAATCATGATTGTTGAAATGAGTAATTCTTTGAATATGTTAAGCAGCCTGTTAGACACAGGTGAAGGAAAAGTAAGTAACTTGGATAGTAGAAATTATCCAGAAGTCAGCATCAACGAGGGAGAAGGGGGGAATAGCTATCATTTAGAAATAAAATATAAGAAATGCAGAAATAAAGACAGTCTGACAGATACATAGAGCACATCGGCCTCATTCTAGACCCTATGTTTGGCACTAAAAATAAAGCAATAGTGGAAACACATAGTCCTTTTTCTTTCAAATAGATAATTTAGATGGATAAAATAAACAGCTGCTTCTAATTGATTTTAATAATTAATTAATTCCAATAATTGATTGGAAATACAATAAGTATTGTATGTCAGAAAGAAGTTATGGGTTGCTATGAAACCATTTAATGGGGGTGGGGGGGTGCTCTCCTGAATCTGGAGGGTCAGGGATGTCCTCCCTGAGGAAGTGAAATTCAGGTTTAAAACTCAAAAAGTAAACAGTGATGAAACTAGTTGTTTGTGACTGTCCAGCATTGGCACTCCTGCGTTTGAAAACCCACCCTTGTGTAAGCCTTGGATGGAGCCAGAACTTGGCCTTTTTCTGTGAAATTTTGAGAACATAAGACCTGAGCTCAGCTCATATATTCCCATGCTCTTTCTGTGACACAAAAAAGAGGAACAATTTATGTTCCTTCTTGGCGCACACACACACAAACACACAAATACAAAAATCAGTCAATCAGTAACAAATGTCAGGTGTTGGTGGCCAACAGGAGCAGCCAGCTCAGCCTAACCAGACGGTTCTGAGGTGTAACTTGGCTGGGCTTCTATAACCTAGCTTCTCCTAGATGCTACCTGGCTCCAAAAACTGCTGTGAGTTTCTGTGAACCACCTCATTTCCTGATAACTCCCTTTTTTGGAAGAAGTTAACCAGAATCAGTGTTCTGTTTGTAGTTAAGAACGCTGGCTGCCAGAATAGTGACTGGAGATTAAGGGGGGTGTGGCAGGGAGTGGAGGTAGGGAAACCATTCCAAGCTGTGGGACAACTTTCTCATATCCCTGTGATGAAGGCAGACACACCCGCCAAAATCTCCTTTTAAAAGGGTGTAACAAAGTCTCCTTTAGTGTTTTTCTCTATTTTGAATGATTTTTCCCCTTCCAGGGAACTGTTGTGTGGATGCAGTTTAAAGGGCAAAATGAACAAACTGCAGATTTCAGAGACCATTCTTCATAATCCTACATAAAGTTTTTTAAGCTTTCAATTATCCAATGACTCCTCTTTTCTTTAATAATGACTAATAAGCTCCTTTTCTAGGCAGACAGAAATGCATTTGATTGTCTGACCAACTTTCTTAATGTTTTGTGGACCATAAAAGCAATAGAAAATAATAATAATAAGGATTATGTTTAACATCTAAGGAAGGTAATGGCACAAATTAATCATTTTATTAGTGGTTAAATTGCTAGTATGTGTTTAAATTGGTCATTATTTTTATAAGGTTCTATTTTTCATGGGATCTATGTTCACTTATTTGCCTTTGTGATTCTGTGTAAAATCAATACAGAAAAGCTTTGGAATAACTTCTTGTGTACCTTGAAAACTCAGAAAATAATTTACTCTTAAAAATCACATTTGAATCAGTTCTAATGAGGTGGATGAAACTGGAGTCTATTATACAGAGTGAAGTAAGCCAGAAAGAAAAACACCAATACAGTATACTAATGCATATATATATGGAATTTAGAAAGATGGTAATGATAACCCTGTATGCAAGACAGCAAAAGAGACACAGATGTATAGAACAGTCTTTTGGACTCTGTGGGAGAGAGCGAGGGTGGGATGATTTGGGAGAATGGCAATGAAACATGTAAATTATCACATGTGAAACGAATCGCCAGTCCAGGTTCGATGCATGATACAGGGTGCTCGGGGCTGGTGCACTGGAATGACCCAGAGGGATGGGCTGGGGAGGGAGGTAGGAGGGGGGTTCAGGATGGGAACATATGTACACCCATGGTGGATTCATGTCAATGTATGGCAAAACCAATACAATATTGTAAAATAAATACATAAATAAAACTGAGATTGAAAAAAATTCACTTATAGAGTATTATAGAAAGTGTGTCTTTGGTTTGGCAACAGATCTCTATTCAAAAATAACTTCCAGTCATTACATGGAAATACAGGCTTATTATGGAAATACAGGCTTCCCAGATGGCATTAGTGGTAAAGAACCCACCTGCCAATGCAGGAGACACAAGACTTGGGTTCAACCCCTCGGTCGGGAAGATCCCCTGGAGGAGGGCTTGGTGACCCATTCCTGTATTCTTGCCTGGAGAATCCCATGGACAGAGGAGACTGGCGGGCTACAGTCCATGTGGTCGCAAAGAGTCATACATGACTGAAGCAACTTACCCCACACACATGCATGAAGATGCACAATCTGCTTTATGATGTGGTTTTAGAAATGCATTGCTATTAGTCTTGACTGATAAGTAGAACTTAACCAAGAGAAAAAATTAGGAGGATGTTCTGGGCAAAGAGAATCACAAAAGGAAATATTAAAAGTCATATGGAGGGAAAGAAAAAAAAAAGCATCGCAAATTTGGGAAGTGGAAAATGACATTGAGACTTGAATCGTTGCATACATGGCAGAGAGGGGTGAGAGGTAGTTGGGGAAGATTAATGATGGTGGTAAATTAAATCCTGCTTCCCTCTCTGAGTCGAGAACCAATTGAGAGGTTGGACACAGAAGTCAGGGGGCGAAAAATGCCAGCTTTATTCTTGATAAAGTTAATTAGAAGACCGAGCTTGGATGTACATCTACAGTAGGACCTTATAACTCCCTCACTGCACACCAGAGACTAAATTTATGAATCCAGGTCTAAACTGAGCTGGACAACAGTTAGTGTTCTCAACAAAGGAGAAGGTTTGCAAATGGAGGAGATGAGCAGAGATTCTGAGAATGTGTGTGTCTTAACTAGAAATGAGGAGAGAGGCCTTACTAGAAATGAGAGAGGAGAGGTTCAAGAGGCCTTGAACCCCCTGTGGTTCAAGGGGGCTGGGCCACCCTGGACCACATTACAAGTTAACTTTCCTAATTTCTGATCAGTCCTGTAAGCCATTCACTCCCTTGGAGTGAAGTAAGGGCAAATAAGGGGGAAGAGAAATGGTTGTTTCTTCATTTACCTGTATAGGACATAGAGTCTTCTCCATACTAGGAAAGGTGAAGCCTCAAAGAAACTAGAATCACATTTGGGGTGGAAACTGGTTAGCACCAGAGTTTGTAGTTGATGGTGAGCAAAATTGGAGAGTTGACATCTCCATACTTGCTTCTGACTTTTGGTAAAGAGTGTAGGAGAAGGATGGGGCTGGAGACCAGGGAAACTTGAACTCAGGTGGTGGGAGGAGAGTGCAGAATGTCACACACGAGAAAGAGTCAAAGAGAAAGCTGCTTTTAGAATTTTAGAAAAGGAAATTTAGGATCCTCAGATGAACACATCACTGTTTAAAAAAAAAAAAAAAAAGAAAAAACTCTCTGTAAAGAAGGAAACAATGTTGTCCTGTGCAGCCAACAGAAACATTTTACATCATTCCACTGATCTTACAGCTCCTAATATAATGAGTATAGCCATTAAAAATCATGATTTTCAAATGTATTTAGTCACATGGAGGGCTGTTTACATTGTGTTACAGAATGAGAAAAAAAAGTTATAAAATCAAACAGTTTGACCACATTTGTTGTTGTGTTTGTGGATATATATGTGTGTGTTGTTGCTGCAAACCAATTTAAGTCATCATACATACACAACACAAATTTCTGAAAGAATAAACACTCAAATTCTAAGATAACTAGTTATCTCTTGGTGGTAGGATCATAGATTTTTTAAATCTTTTGCTTACTGATACTTTTACGTATTCTTACAACACTCAAGCATTGCTTCTGCAAATTTAAGAAAAATTATTTTTTAAAAAATTAAAAACAAAACACTGCATAATTTAGCATTTTAAGATCTCACTCAGTATTTGTTCAGCATATATCTAGCATCTTCTGTATCTGCCAAGCATTAAGCTGTCTTCATGTGTTAGATCGCCTAACTAAGGTTGAGACTATAATCTCAAACATTTTCTGGATATTTGACTTCACAAACCATATCACCATAGTTTAGCAGGTCTCACATATGCTTGTATTACTGACCCTATCAAATCAGTGCATTGGATAAGGAGAAAAGTCTTTGGCACTCTTCCTTGACATCTCTTTTTGGCAAATCATTTCAAGTGAGAGTGAATGCATAGACAAGTCCAGCTCTGAGGAAGCAAGACCTTGGACTTGGCACAAGGTGCATATACATGCATCACAATTTCTTGCACATGCAGATTGAGCCTCTGGAAGGAAGCGAGTGGCAGGAGTGTGGACACCAGAGTCAGCCAGTCTAAATTCAGTTCTTTACTTCACCACTTACTATCTGTACAAGCTATTTCAGGTAAGTTCTTAACATCTTTAAGCCTCAGTTCGCCCATTTATAAAGCATACAGAATCATCTCATATGTTGCAGAAAGTCTAAACGAGAACTTGTATAAAATGTTATTGTTTGTGTTTGAAGAACATGGTACCACGAATCTTGTGAGACTCTTGCCCACCTTCATTCTCAAATCACAGTCATTGCAAGATGCATGAAGAAGGAGGCAGAGAGACAAGGAGTCATGTCCTTGAGGAGGTCAGATTGAATGGCATCTACAACCAAATTGTGGGGTCAAGTGTCTTGGGGCTGTTTTTTCTCCCACTCCAGGCCTGGTTCTTCCTTTTATGTGATCTCACTAGTCACTGATCGAACCTGGGAAACTATTGTGTGTGCAAGTAAAACGTGGTGAGAAATGACACTAAGGAACCATCTTGTTTGGGACACAGAGCATTGGCCTCTTTGCAGAAAGCAAGTCTCACTTACACATACAAGGCATCCTCAAAGAGCAAACATAAATGACTACAGAGACCTGTGTTTTCCCATTAAACAGCTGCTTGCAGAATCACATTAAATAAAGCTCATTTCACCTAACATTCATATTTCAGTTTTAAACACCATTTGTCTCCACATAAAGCCAGTGCTTGGGCAGGAAAAGAACAAGAGAAGCCAGATTGTTTTGCCAGAAAGTAATAAAGTGCTCAAAATCTAATGTAGATATATTGGAAAGGTCATAAGATCCAGTGTGAGGAGGGTTGCACTGTACAAACCAGGGACAAATTGAGCATCAAACTAAATAATGACAATAATGAATCATAACTCAGATAAAATTATAATGTATGAGTCCATAATGATATAAATGAATGAATGAATATAGAAGAAATAAGGGTTCTTCCTGACAAAACTATAAAAGTTTGATGGAGTTAGAAACAACAAAAGTTTGATGGGGTTAGAAAATCTCCATTTTACAACCATCAGAGTAATAGAATCAGGCAAGCATCATCAATGGATGTTAAAACTAGGGTGTGAAAGATTGAAAGGGAACATCACACTTCATAGTCTCAAAATATCTCCTCACAATTCACTTTTAATTACAAAGGGAAAAGTAGTAATCTTCCCCAATAAATTACCAAGGAACTTGCAAAGTTTCAAGAACTCTATGTTATCAAATGTCCCTAGATTGAGATTAAAGAAAAAGAAGCTTTGCTCTGAGGAAATGGTGCTATGCAAAGTCAGCAAAGAATCAGGCTGTGATCTTGGTGACTCTTTTCTAAGTGTATTAATCTTCTGAACACAATCATTTGAGATAATGGTCTCCATTACTCTGGGGAAAATGGGAACTTAATACACGAATGATTCATTTCTATATTGTACAAATTTTTCTTCAGCTTCTCTGGCATATTAACTAAACCACGGAACACGAAATGAATGCCCAACTGTTAAATTTCTCTCGAAGTCCTCTGTTCAGTTGGATAGTGGCTTAGAGTTTGCTGAAGGTATTCGTTTTATAGAAAACTATAAATTTTACTACTAGGAGGAGTATAAAGTGTTGGTTTGGGCTTCCCTGTGGCTCAGCAGTAAAGAATCTGTGTTTGATACAGGAGACTTGGGTTCAATCCTGGGTCAGGAATATCCCCTGGAGGAGGACATGGTAACCCACTCCAGTATTCTTGCCTAGAGAATTCCATGGACAGAGGAGCCTGCTAGGCTAGCATCCATGGGGTTGCAAAGAGTTGGCCATGACTGAAGCAACTTAGCAGCAGCAAAGTGGTGGTTTACAGATAAGGATAGGGTCTGACTTCTGCTACAGATGCCAGGTGGCATATGCCTAAAATTAGGGGACAGGAATAAATATAAGAATAACATAATCAAGAGCTTCTCAAGTGGCTCAGTGGTAAAGAATCTGCCTGCCAATTCAGGAGATGCAGATTCGATCCCTGGATCAGGAAGATCCCCTGGGGGAGGAACTCTCAACCCACTCCAGTATTCTTGCCTGCAGAATTTCACGGACAGAGGAGTCTGGCAGTCTACAGTTCATAATGTTGCAAAGAGACCGAAGTGACTGAGTGACTGAGCAGCAATATAATCAAGGCATCAGTGAGGGGATGTTAGGGACTAAGCATGTGTTTATCTGTGTGCTGGAAGAGATGTGTCGCCAGAAGACAGAACAGGGAAACCCCTTTGGTAAGTCAGCTGCTAAACCTGTTGGATGATCCAATATTGCATCCAACATATATTTGTTTAATCTCCACTGTGCATGTGCTGGGCACTGTGCTTGGTGTGGAAAAGTGAAAGTGAAAGTGAAGTCGCTCAGTTGTGTCCGACTCTTTGTGACCCCATGGACTGTAGCCTATCAGACTCCTCCATCCATGGGATTTTCCAGGCAACAGTGCTGGAGTGGATTCCCATTTTATCTCAAAACAGACACCAGGAACTCTGCTCACACAAAACTACACAGTCTAATTTGGGGTAGGGATAGATATAGAAAAGAAAGCGACAAGGACTTTACATTGCAAGCGTCATGAGTAGAGGCACAGAATGAACTGGGTCAGGAGAAAGGTGTTCCAGGAAGACACCTCACAGAAGGTAGTCACAGACTGGAAGGCTCCAGAGCACCTTCCTGTCCTAGGATTAAAAAGATTTCCAGCAATATGACTGAGCCAAGAAAGAGCCATTTAAGAAATTAAAAGAGTGCATAAGGAAGGAAAAGGAAAGAGAAAACATCTTCAATTTGCTCCCTCTTTTCTTTACCCATCCATGCACCACAAATAGGAAAGAAAAGATATAGAAGGAAGAGACAATAATGCAAACACCACCACCAAAATTAAAGGTGATAAGTTTTCATGAGTGCCACCCTTACCAGTACAAAATTGGGCCAAAGTGGACAGTCGAGATGTGTGTATGCTGCTAGTGAGAGTGTAACTTGAGACTGAATTTTCAAAAAGGGATTTTGCAATAAAATTCAAGAATCTTGTGAGATTCAGTAATTCCTCATCTAGGAATATATTTTAATGGGGAGATTCAGATTTATTGAATGTTGTTAAGCATTATTTATAATTTGGAAATATGAAAATAACACACAGCAGTAGAAAAATGTTCATTGGATATAATACATCCATATGGTAGAATTTTGCACAATTATAAAAAACAAAATTGAAGGCAAGAGATCAGAAAAAAAATTCTGGCTGTGAGCTCTGTTTTGGGAAACAAACTTTTGTAGCTAGAGATGGTGTTTCTTGCTTTCACAGTGTTCCTTTCTTTCTCCCTCTTTTTGGCTATCCATGACCCTTCACATGCATCTCTTCTGTCTTTTTATTCATTTATTTATCCAATAAGAATTTCTTATTCCCTTCTCTTCTAATTAATTTTCATCTGTTTAAAGCAACTGCTCATAGACTCTGGAAATAAAGACAACATTGTGTGTACGTATGTGCAAAGACTATAAAAAATGCATACAATTCACAAGCAACAGTGATGGCCCCAAGGGAGGCTACGAAAGGACCAGAAAGAACCAGACGCCCTTTCACTGATCATTTTTTGGTAATAATAGTAAACATCACGAACCTGTACTACGCATTTAATATACAAATAAACATATACTAAATAGAATGTAGAAATAATCATTCTAGCATAATCATTTTTCATGTAAGCAAGCATGAGCCCAGAAAGATGGAGTGACTATCTCAAGGTTACACAATAAATTAGTGGAAGTGCTGATGCTAGGAGAAGAGCTTCTAGCAGGAATGGAGATGAAATTTGCTGAGCATTTGCCATTTAATTCTGTGAATAATCCTGTGAAAACATTTGCTCAGAGACATCAGGTAACTTGGTGAAGATTGCATAGCTACTGAGTAAAAGCTAGGGTCCAGATTTGATCCTACCTCCCAGTTCCCTAGTCTCTGATTTTTCTAGGTCTTTATGCTACTCTCTCCCTCTCACCTATCCCACTCACCCAGCTTCCATACTGTCCATCCATCTGTTCCATGTTGTGTAAAGCACAGTCCTCTCATTTTGCTCTCATACTTTTGAACTCACCCTTATTGATCTGTGCAATCCAACAGGCAAAGCTATACCTCCATCCAAACTTCATTTTTCTATATAGAAGAGACTTTTCCTAAAGAGACTCTCATAAATCAAAAGTATTATCACTGCATTTCATGTACTGTTGCTTCAAAAAAAAATTACCCCCTGCAATTTTCTTTTAAAACAAAAGGCAAGCCTACCCCTTATACGTAGAAACATCAGGCATGGATGTACAAACTTAGGCTGTGCTTCCACCCTTTACTGTAAGGTGTGTTAGCTAGGGTCCCAGCAGAAAACAAAGAACTGAAAAATATAACAAGGGAAATATTTGCAGGGATATACACAAAAGATGATTTGCAGATACCAGCGAAAGGAGATAGTGCTCCCCAGACTAGCAACAGCCAGGAGAGATTGCAGCCCATTGGCATGAAGAGACAGAGGAGGGAACAGTTACTGTAACCGAGTAGGAAATGGGGCACTCAGTTCCTGACACTGTAGCCCAGCTGGAAGAAATTCTAGGAAATAAATATTACAAATATCACACTCCTCTCACCTTCTGATTTTCTCTGCTGATGCTACCATTGCCTAACCCAACCAGAATCCAGAGCCCATGGAGCCCAATGATGGAACTGTTAAAGAATGCCTCCCAGGGCTTGGAGTAAGGTATCAGAAAGTTGATCTAAAGGGTCACACAAAAAATGCAAGCAGTACCATAACAGTCAGTGACCATTTCCTCTGTCACTTTCTGCTGCGTGGTGCTGACTAGATAATATTAGGTTTTCTATGGTTCTGAAATAGTCTCCAAATCCTCAGCTGGCCACCCTGAGTGGCAGATTTCTCCACTCTTGCTTTAAAAGTACAATTTGAAAACAAGGAAATGATTGTGTGTGAAATATCTCCCAAATCCTGTCCTTTGTAATGCTGGCATATTCTTTGAGGTCTTTCATGCACTCTGGCCAAATCCATTGAAGTCCAAGTGGCCAAAGCTCCACGGCACTATCTCAGGAGGTACCATGAGATACGATGCTGTCCGGGTTCTAGCACACTTCCCCACACACTGTGCAGAATTCTTCAAGAATCTGTCTGGTCATTCAGCCAAGACCAACTCAACAAAGTGTTATACCTCCTACCTTCATGTGAAAATGTGATATTTAAAATTAGCCCTTGAAAAGTTGCCTGAAATTTCTATAGACAAAACCAGACTTTCATGTCCTAGACGAACTCACACTTGAAATGAAACCTTCTAAGGCAGCTGAGGGAGGAAGAAAGTGAACAGTAATGGAAAGAAATCAGTATTAAAAAGCAAGAGCCTGGATTCTAGTCACAGTTCAGCTGCTGAGTAGCTGAGTGACCTTGGGGAAGTTACCTAAGTTCTCAGAAATAAGACAGAACTTAACTAAATAATTCTTGAAAGTGAAAAATGAAAGTTTTAGTCACTGAGTCATGTTGACTCTTTGCAACTCCAAGGACTGTAGCCCTCCAGGCTCCTCTGTCCATGGAATTCTCCAGGCAAGAATACGTGGGTATCCATTCCCTTCTCCAGGGAATCTTCCTGACCCAGGGATCAAACCCAGGTCTCCTGCATTCCAGGCAGATTCTTTACTGTCTGAGCAAGCAGGGAAGCTCAAATGATCCTTCAGTTCAGTTCAGTTCAGTCACTCAGACTCTTTGCAACCCCATGAATCACAGCACGCCAGGCCTCCCTGTCCATCACCATCTCCCGGAGTTCACTCAGACTCACGTCCATCGAGTCAGNAATCAAATTCTTAGCCAAAGTGAGTCTATTTTCTCTGTACAATTTCTTTGTACATTGATATGATAGTTTTGCATTAACATACACTTCAGATTTTAATATCTCCCCAAAACAACTTTCTCAGATCCCTTCCTTCCATTATCTGACCCCAACTCCCTCTCTATAGAGGGAATATATTTCATATGACCAAGGTAGGTAGTCCTGACTAAATAATCCATATTTCCATGCTCCTAAGGATGTATTTCTAATCCTTCTGCCTCTACCATCATCCTGCCTCTATAAGTTCAAAAACCATATTTAAAGCAGGAGCTAAAGTTGTACCCCACTATATAGTTTAAAACCCACTTAATACTAGTCCCACTTAATCAGTCCTTGCAATTCTGGGAAAATGTACTATTTTTCTGTTTTACAAAAAAGAAAACTGGGCCATATAAAACCTCTATAAACCCAATGGGGGTCTTCTGCCTTCAAATTTCAAGATTTATGATCTTCCTAATATTCTACCCTGCCATTCATCCCCTAACTTTTTAAGAAGAACTTTGGGTCTAAAAGGAAACTCTAGCAGTGAGATTAAAATGTTTTGGAGAAGATTAGGGTCAGGGACACAAAATGTGTACCAAATACAGGCAGTGTGGGGGGATCCATCAGGGACCAGGGCCAACACACTGGGACAAATTGTACTCTGGGGGGGGAGCAATCCTAGATGCATTTGGATCTCCAGTCCCATCACAAACAACACAATGGAGGCCTTCAATGCGTTTAGAGAAGAAAAAAAAAAAATCAAACCAACTACCACCGCAATTAAATGGGTGGCCTGGCCCAGCAGCACTCCCTCTCCCCCACATACCTCATTAATGAGAAGGCAGCATAAAACCACAGGGCTCCACCTACTCAGAGAGAGCAGCCTGGCACCAGGCCCTGGTGAAGTCCCAATCTCTGCAGCTTCCACCAGCAAGGACCCGGTCAAGGTCAAGCTTCCCTATAATTATCACTATCCTGGACCACAACCTGCTGTGTTATTTAGAGAATCATCTCTTGCTCCTACCACAGATACTCCCAACACTAGAACAGCAGACACTCTGCTCAGAGCAAGCTGCTTAAAGACATCGTGTTCTCCCTGCCCATTCTGGGATTCCATCTGGACAGCCGTATGTACCCATATTCAGTACCACCATGTCACACACACAACTTCAGAACACTTTGCAACCCCATGGACTGCAGCATGCCAGGCTTTCCTGTCCCTCACCAACTCCCGGAGCCTGCTCAAACTCATGTCCACTAAGTCGGTGATGCCATCCACTCATCTTATCCTCTGTCATCCCCTTCTCCTCCTGCCTTCAATCTTTCCCAGCATCAGGGTCTTTTCCAGTGAGTCAGTTCTTTGGATCAGATTGCCAAAATATTGGAGCTTCAGCATGTCTTTCCAATATTCAGGATTAATTTCCTTTACAATTGACTGGTTTGATCTCCTTGCAGTCCAAGGGACTCTCAAGAGTCTTCTCAAACACTGCAGTTGAAAAGCATCAATTATTCAGTGCTCAGTTTTCCTTATGGTCCAGTTTTCACATCCATATATGACTACTGGAAAAACCATAGCTTTGACTAGGTGGATCTTTGTCAGCAAATTAATGTCTCTCCTCTTTAATATGCTATCTAGGTTGGTCATAGCATTTTTTCCAAAGAGCAAGTGTCTTTTAATTTCATGGCTGCAGTCACCATCTGCAGTGATTTTGGACCCTAAGAAAATAGTCTGTCACTGTTTCCATTGTATCCCCATTTTTTGCCATGAAGTGATGGGACCAGATGCCATTATCTTCATTTTTTGAATATTGAGTTTTAAACCAGCTTTTTCACTCTCCTCTGTCACTTTCATCAAGAGGCTCCTCAGTTCCTCTTCACTTTCTGCCATAATTGAACTTCACTCCAGGGAATCAGGTAGGCTCTTTTACTGGAAAATCCCAAACTTATAGGTCTTTCCTCACAGGCTAGTTAGTTTTACCAGAGTGGAGACTCCATTATCCTAATTTAAGACTGCAGGGAGAGTCTTCTAAATGATGCTGCCAACATTCAGAGTTCAGAGACTATTAAGTCCAAGACTTTCACAGAATCCTCATTTATCAGTTCAGTGCCCAGCTTATAACTGTGCCTGGTGTCCAGGATCCAAACAGGAAAGTTGCAAAACGATACCTGTGAGACAAGAGGAGAACTAAAAAAGAAAAACCATGTTATATCAATACTTATTTTGGCATATTAGCTATAAGTTAGCTCAGTCGCTCAGTCATGTCCAATCCTTTGTGATCCCATGAACTGTAGCACACCAGACTTCTCTGTTCATCACCAACACCAGGAGCTTGCTCAAACTCATGTCCATTGAGTCAGTAATGCCATCTAACCATCTCATCCTCTATCATCCCCTTCTCCTCCTGCCTTCAATATTTCCCAGCAACAGGGTTTTTTCAAATGAGTAAGTTCTTTGCATCAGATGGCCAAAGTATTGGAGTATCAGCTTCAGCATCAGTCCTTCCAATGGATATTCAGGACTGATTTCCTTTAGGGTGGACTGGTTGGATCTCATTGCCATCCAATGGACTCTAAAGAGTCTTCTACACCACAATTCAAAAGCATCAGTTCTTCGGCATTCAGCTTTCTTCACAGTCCAACTCTCACATCCATACATGACTACTGGAAAAACCATAGCTTTGACTAGATGCACCTTTGTCTCAAAGTAATGTCTCTGCTTCTTAAAGCTGTCTAGGTTGGTCATAGCTTTTCTTACAAGGGGCAAGTGTCTTTTAATTTCATGGCTGCAGTCACCATCTTCAGTGATTTTGGAGCCCCCCAAAATAAAGTCTGTCACTGTTTCCATTGTTTCCACATTTATTTGTCATGAAGTGATGAGACCAAATGTCATGATCCTAGTTTTCTGAATGTTGAGTTTCGAGCCAAGTTTTTCACTCTCTTCTTTCACTTTCATCAAGAGGCTCTTTAGTTCTTTGCTTTCTGCCATAAGGGTGGGGTCATCTACATACCTGAGGTTATTGATATTTCTGCCAGCAATTTTGATTCTAGCTTGTGCTTCATCCAGCCCAGCATATCACATGATGTACTCTACATAGAAGTTAAATAAGCAGGGTGACAATATACGACCTTGATGTACTCCTTTCCCAATTTGGAACCATTTGCTTTTCCATGTCCAGTACTAGCTGTTTCTTCTTGACCTGCATACAGATTTTTCAAGAGACAGGTCAGGTGGTCTGGTATTCCCATCTCTTTAAGAATTTTCCACAGTTTATTGTGATCCACACAAAGTCTTTGGTGCATTCAATAATGCAGAAGTAGAATGGAAACCCACTCCAGTGTTCTTGCCTGGAGAATCCCAGGGATAGGGGAGTCTGTTGGGCTGCCATCTATGGGGTCACACAGAGTTGGACACAACTAAAGTGACGCAGCAGCAGCAGCAGCAGTTGTTTTTCTGGAACTCTCTTGCTTCTTCTGTGATCCAATGGATGTTGGCAATTTGATCTCTGATTCCTCTGCCTTTTCTAAATTCAGCTTGAACATTTCATGGTTCACATACTGTTGAAGCCTGGCTTGGAAAATTTTGAGCATTACTTTGCTATAGTGTGAGATGAGTACAATTTGAGGTAGTTTGAACATTCTTTGCCATTGCCTCTCTTTAGGATTAGAATGAAAACTGCCTTTTTCAGTCCTGTGGCCACTGCTGACTTCTCCAAATTTGCTGGCATATTGAGTGCAGCATTTTCACAGCATCATCTTTTAGGATTTGAAATAGCTCAACTGGAATTCCATCATCTCCACTAGCTTTGTTCGTAGTGATGCTTCTTAAGGACCACTTGACTTCACATTCCAGGATGCCTTGCTCTAGGTGGTTGATCACACCATCATGGTTATCTGGGTCATGAAGATTTTTTTGTATAGTTCTTCTATGTATTCTTGCCTCCTCTTCTTAATATCTTCTGTTTCTGTTAGGTCCATGCCATTTCTGTCATTTGTTGTGCCCATCTTTGCTTGAAATGTTCCCTGGTATCTCTGATTTTCTTGAAGAGATCTCTAGTTTTTCCCATTCTATTGTTTTTTTCTATTTCTTTGCATTGATCACTGAGAAAGGCTTTCTTATCTCTCCTTCCTATTCTTTGGAACTCTGCATTCAGATGGTATCTTTTCTTTTCTCCTTTGCCTTTAGTTTCTCTTCTATTCTCAGCTATTTGTAAGGCCTCCTCAGGTAACCATAGCTAAGGAGTGTCTACTTAGCTATAAGCAGAGTCAACTGAAAAATTATTCACAACCTACAAGTTTATTTTTTGGCTTCAAAATCAGTGAAGATGGTAACTGTATCCAGGAAATTAAAAGATTCCTGCTCCTTGGAAGAAAAATTATGACCAACCTAGACAGCATATTAAAAACCAGAAACATTACTTGGCCAACAAAAGTCCATCTAGTCAAAGCTTCAGGTTTTCCTGTAGTCATGTATGGATGTGAGAGTTGAACCATAAAGAAAGTTGAGCACTGAAGAATTGATGCTTTTGAACTATGATGTTGGAGAAGACTTGAGAGTCCCTTGGACAGCAAGGAAATCCAACCAGTCCATCCTAAAGGAAATCAGTCCTGAATATTCATTGGAAGGACTGATGCTGAAGCTGATACTCCAATATTTTGGCCACCTGATGCAAGGAACTTACTCATTTGAAAAAACCCTGATACTGGGAAAGATCAAAGGCGGGAGGAGAAGGGAATGACAGAAGATGAGATAGTTGGATGGCATCACCTACTCAAAGGACATGAGTCTGAGTAAGCTCCAGGAGTTGGTGACGGACAGGGAAGCCTGACGTGCTGCAGTGCATGAGGTCACAAAGAGTAGGACACAACTGAGCAACTAAACTAAACTGAACTGAACCTACAAATTGAGAGTTATGTTTTATTCAGTAGACATACTGAGGACCTCAAACCTGGAAGGCAGCATCTCAAGCACCCCTGAGAGAACTGCTCCATGGAGGTGATGGGGGGAGCCAGGATATATAGGAATTTCACAACAAGGGGCAGGCAGTAGTACTAAAGCTGTTAATAAAAGAAAACTAGATGGCTTCCTTGGTGGCTCAGATGGTAAAGAATCTGTCCACAATGCTGGAGACCTGGGTTCAATCCCTGGGTTGGGGAGATGCCCTGGAGGAGGGTCTGATAATTCACTCCAATATTCTTGCCTGGAGAATCCCTGTGGACAAAGGAGCCTCGAAGACCACACTCCATGGGGTTGTAAAGAGTCAGATACGACTGAGGGACTAATGATGTTACGCAGGTGTCTGCAAGTTGAGGAATTTAGTTCTTTTCTATGTGTGGGAGGATGCTAGAGTCTGGGCTCACTGAAATATTCCTATGATGTGCAACTCAGCCATCTGGGGCCGGTATCCTGTGTTTTCACATAGTCAGTTCCTTCAGGGTTCACCATAGGGAGTGGCTGCCATCTGATGGCTGCTAGATGGCAGATACACTTTCCTTCCTGAGTTCTCTCCGGGCTCACCAGGTCACCCGTGATGGTGACTGCAACTGCTGATAACTGTGTCATCCTTTGTTTACTGATTGGCAGACAATACTCTACTTCTCAGCAGCAAGTTACTTAAGGGCTCTAAATTCCAGTTACCTTATCTAGTAAATGGGGTAATAGAGCCTACCTCTCACTGTTGCTCCACTCAAAAAGTAGGTCTCTCATTTGACCTTGTGTGTCTGTGCCATGTGTGCTAAGTCACTTCAGTAGCGTCCAACTCTTCACAACCCTATGGACTGTTGCCTGCCAGGATCTTCCATCAATGGGATTCTCCAGCCAAGAATACTGGAGTGGGTTGCCAAGCCCTCCTTCAGGGGAATCTTCCCAACCCAGGGGTCAAATCCATGTCTCTTATGTCTCTTGCATTGGCAGGAGGGTTCTTTACCACTAGCTCCACCTGTTTATCCTTAATGCAGTGTATAGTTTTTCAAGAACAAATTTCACTGGATTGTATGTAGAATATGAAACCTCATGTTTCCTTTAGAAAGGAAGAAAACTGGTGGGGGCTGGGGGGAGGTTTCTAGCACTATGCAAAATACTTTCCATACATTATGTACATTAACATGAGTAGCAGACTTGTGAAACTAGAATTACTTATGTTTTACAGGTAACTAAACTGGGTTCAATGAAGGGAAATAATGGACTCAAATACACTTGGCTGGTAAAAAAGCAGAGCTGTAAACCCATGCCTGCCATGCTTCAGGTTATGCTGTCACCAGGGCACTGTGCTACAGTACACCAAATGTTTCCATTATGGCTCTGATTAGAAATTCATAGTTACAAATTAGGTGGGCTCCAGGTAAGAATCAGTTCTTTCATCCTCAGAAAAATTGAAACCATGCACCAGTATCATTCAACACAAAGTAAGTATATAGGATACATGGCTGTTAGCGCAAGGATTGCAGAGGATGAGATGGTTGGATGGCATCATTGATTCAGTGGACATAAGTTGGAGCAAACTCCAGGAGACAGTGAAGGACAGGGAAGCCTGGCGTGCTGCAGTCCATGGGGTCACAGAGCTGGACATGATTTAGCAACTGAACAACAACAAAGCATAAGTTCATATCTAAAAGTATCTTTTAAAAAGGGTAAAAACACAGTGAGTGAGGTTGGAATTTGGAGCAGGGAAAGGCTTATTGCAAGGCCATGCACGACTTCACCTTCTAATACAGGGGGTGTGGGTTCAGTCCCTGGTCAGGAAGCCAAGATCCCACATGACACGTAGCCAAAACAATGAAAAAGAAAACAGAAACAATATTGTAGTGAATTCAACAAAGACTTTAAATATAGTCTTTAAAAAAAAAGAAGTTTCTGGGAGGGCAGAAAAGCTAAGAAGATAGGAACCAAATGAGGTCGATGAGGGATGGAGCTTGCATCTGCCCTGAGGAAGCTGGCCTTCTCTTCAGGAGAGAGGGGAGAAGCACATCATATGCTCAGCTTGGCCTCCAGAAGTCAGGACCATAACCCCCTCTTGAGGAAGAATAAGGAAGGAAATTCTTCCCATCCTGGGGCATGGAAAAAGGCAGGTGTCCAGTCAGACCAGAAAAGATCAGCCCATTCACAGGAATTATTTGCATGAAGCCATATTTGCTTTCATGAGTAAGCGTATACAATAAATCATGTACTACATATATGCATGATCACTTGCTAAATATGCTGCTTCCAAAGTTCCATAACTATAAATCAAATATCTTTAATACAAAACATATTTTAAGTCAAATGAGCATCTAAAGAAAAGGGGGTAAAAACAGATTCTCATGCATTATTTCCCCCTCATATCTTCTGTTTTCTTGTATTAATACTGTGCCATGATCTGGGAGCTCAGTATATTCAGATATAATTTTTTATAAAGAAACAACATATTCATAAACAATTATAATAGCTATGCAAGAGCAATTCAGAGATACCTTAGTTCTGTCTGGGGGCTGTTATTCAAGGAGCCTGCTCCCACAGCATAAATAACTTCAGGAAGAGAAAGGGTAGACCCTGCTCTGAAGAGATTCACCAGCACTTCCTATTAGAATGACATTCCTAATTCAGAGTGTGTACAAGACCCTCTGCTATTTTGTGTGTGGATAAGTAGGGGAAAGCAATATGCAACTGTCTTACAGTCTGGTGAAGTAGGTAAGTATACCAGCACTGGCCAGATGAGGGCCTGCTGCTGCTGCTACTGCTGCTGCTGCTGCTGCTGCTCAGTCACTTCAGTTGTGTCCGACTCTTTGCAACCCCATAGAAGGCAGCCCACCAGGCTCCTCCATTCCTGGGATTCTCCAGGCAAGAACACTGGAGTGGGTTGCCATTTCCTTCTCCAATGCATGCATGCATGCTAAGTCACTTCAGTTGTATCCAACTCTGTGTGACCCGGTGGACAGCAGCCCACCAGGCTCCTCTGTCCACAGGATTCTCCAGGCAAGAATACTGGAGTGGGCTGCCACCTCCTTCTCCAAGATAAAGACTGCTGCTGCTAAGTCGCTTCAGTCGTGTCCAACTCTGTGCGATCCCATAGACAGCAGTCCATCAGGCTCCCCGTCCCTGGGATTCTCCAGGCAAGAATACTGGAGTGGGTTGCCATATCCTTCTCCAAGATGAGGGTTTAGAAAACCTTTAATCAATCAGTTTGCCAGCTACATGCTTAAGGCCCACATTGTTGTTGTTTAGTTGCTGAGTTGTTTCTGACTCTTTGCGACACCATGGACAGTAGCCTGCCAGGCTCCTCTGTCCACGGGATTTCTCAGGCAAGAATACTAGAATGGGTGGCCATTTCCTTCTCCAGGGAATTTTCCTGACCCAGGAATCAAACCTGCATCTCCCGCATTACAGGTGGATTCTTTACCATGAGCCACCTGGGAAGCCCTGCTGAAGGCCCATGAGCCAGAGCAAAGTCATACAGTTTACAAGGCTTTAGGTAGGACGCAGGAAAACCACAGGCATAGTGCAGAAACTCGTACCACCTGCAGGCCTAAAGTGACAAGGAGAACAAGCTGTGGGGGGAGGGCAAGTGAGAACACCTGGGGCTGGTCATTTGCTGCTAGGGTGTTTCCTTGAAGCCTGAATGTGAAAATGGCCAATAGGCAGATGAAGTAGAGATGCTGAAATTGCTTTGGCAAAGTATTATTGAAGATATCAGGTGGCTCACAGAGATGAGAATGTTAGAGCAGTTTTGTTATGTGTTCGGAGAAGGCAATGGCAACCCATTCCAGTACTCTTGCCTGGCAAATCCCATGGACGGAGGAGCCTGGTAGGCTGCAGTCCATGGGGTTGCTAGGAATCAGACATGACTGAGTGACTTCACTTTCACTTTTCACTTTCATGCACTGGGAGAAGGAAATGACAACCCACTCCAGTGTTCTTGCCTGGAGAATCCCAGGGGTGGGGGAGCCTGGTGGGCTGCCATCTCTGGGGTCTCACAGAGTCAGACACGACTGAAACGACTTAGCAGCTTAGCAGCAGAGCCTAGCATCTGACTTTGCTCCCTAGGAGGACTCATAGAACATTCCCTTCAGTAAGGCAAGAAGAAATTCACTGGTATAAAAGGACTTGGTGATTTCTGTCTTCCACAGGTCAGATTGTCTCCCCAGTATCAATGGGGTTATGAGATTTCTCAGTGGCAGTAGCACAAAACTATCAAAGGCCTGCTCAGAAGAAACAGAAGTTCCTGAGAATGTACGTTCATTTGAAGGCAACTCTGAATGAATGATTGATTAGTGTGAAAGCATAAATACTGCAGCTCCCTGAGCATTACTGAACACAATTCCAAGATGTAAAATAAATCAGAAGATCATGATAGTGAGCACTAGCAAGAACTTTAAGTAGAATCTGTGATTCTTACAAAACACCATTCTAAACAAGGCTAATTTCAGAGTGTGCATTGTACTTTATACATCATACTTAGACTTGAGTCACCTGAACTAGGAAAAGACCCTTCTCATCCAAAGTTAAAGGAGGCTGAAGGACAGTCTATAACCCAGAGAAACCAGCAAGGAAGAGAGCAATGGCTGTGGGGAAAGTGCACCGTTCACCTCTGTTTTGAAATGCTGTTTGTTCTCTGCAAGTGTGTCTAAAAGTATAGGTCTAGAAAACAGATGTGGCCTTTTTAAAATAATCTTCTCAATCTCCTGGAATCCTTTTCTCTCTCTGCTAGCTAGTTATTAAACATCTACTGTACGTCAGTTACTCTCTTCAGCAACATCGGCATAATCAGACAGACACCACAGGCACCGTCCTCAGTGAACTTATATTCTGAGTGAGGATCAGCCACACATAAACAGGCAGCTGCATTATGTGCAGTAAATGTTCTAACAGGTTAAATGAAGGGTGCTGTGGGTACACACATAGAGGGTGAGGGGGTGAAGTTGCTCAGTCATGTCTGACTCTTTGCGATCTCACNGGAGGAGCCTGGTAGGCTGCAGTCCATGGGGTTGCTAGGAATCAGACATGACTGAGTGACTTCACTTTCACTTTTCACTTTCATGCACTGGGAGAAGGAAATGACAACCCACTCCAGTGTTCTTGCCTGGAGAATCCCAGGGGTGGGGGAGCCTGGTGGGCTGCCATCTCTGGGGTCTCACAGAGTCAGACACGACTGAAACGACTTAGCAGCTTAGCAGCAGAGCCTAGCATCTGACTTTGCTCCCTAGGAGGACTCATAGAACATTCCCTTCAGTAAGGCAAGAAGAAATTCACTGGTATAAAAGGACTTGGTGATTTCTGTCTTCCACAGGTCAGAATGTCTCCCCAGTATCAATGGGGTTATGAGATTTCTCAGTGGCAGTAGCACAAAACTATCAAAGGCCTGCTCAGAAGAAACAGAAGTTCCTGAGAATGTACGTTCATTTGAAGGCAACTCTGAATGAATGATTGATTAGTGTGAAAGCATAAATACTGCAGCTCCCTGAGCATTACTGAACACAATTCCAAGATGTAAAATAAATCAGAAGATCATGATAGTGAGCACTAGCAAAAACTTTAAGTAGAATCTGTGATTCTTACAAAACACCATTCTAAACAAGGCTAATTTCAGAGTGTGCATTGTACTTTATACATCATACTTAGACTTGAGTCACCTGAACTAGGAAAAGACCCTTCTCATCCAAAGTTAAAGGAGGCTGAAGGACAGTCTATAACCCAGAGAAACCAGCAAGGAAGAGAGCAATGGCTGTGGGGAAAGTGCACCGTTCACCTCTGTTNTATATGAAATCAATTTACATTTGTATCTAACCTTATATCTTGTGACCTTGTTATAATTGCTATCTAGCTCCAAGAGTTTTTACATCGGTACATTGGGATTTTCTACATACACGATTTTGTCAGCTGTAAACAGAGAGTTTTATTTCTTCCTTACCAATCTGTGTACCGTTTTCCCTCTCTTATTGCACTAGCTAGGACTTCCAGTATGATGTTGAATAGAATTGGTGAGAAGAGACAACTTTGCCTTGTGCCAATCTTAAGGGTTTTCTCTGCATCTGATTTTCTGGGAATGAATATAGAAAATCAGTATTATTTCTTTCTTAAACATTTGATAGAATCCACTAGTGAAACCCTTTGGGCCTGATAATTATTTTTGTTTCTTAGCAAGACTCTCTCCATCTGGTCCCATAAGAGCATTGTCACATGATCATCAAATAGATCCATATAAAGCCAAAACAATTTAAAGAGGACATATGACCTTTTCCATAAATGATCTAGAAGCAATTTAACGTCTTGAAAAAATACATATATTCTTAATGTATGTGTGTGTGTCAGTTGCTCAGTCGTGTCTGACTCTGCGACCCCATGGACTGTATGTAGCTCACCAGGCTCCTCTGTCCAAGGGATTCTCCAGGCAAGAGTACTGGAGTGGGTTGTCATTTCCTTCTCCATCTTAATGTATAATATCATGAAAAAATAAACTTACTCCCTCACATCATACATGATAAATAATATATAAATATTAAAGGGAAAACAATAAAGCTTTCAAAGGAAAACAGAAGAATTTATTTGTAAATTTGTAATAAACAATGATTAAGCAGAGTATTGCACTAATAGTATGAGAAATTGAACTTTATTAAAATTAAAAGAATAGCCATTGAATAGCTAAGTCATAGGCTGAGCAAAAACAGCAGCAATCTATATGTCTGAACAAGAACCCATATCTAGAATATGCTTTCTTGAAGTTCAAATTAGTAAGGAAATGACTAACAAGGTATTTTTATGTGGGCAAAAGACTTGAACAGGCACTTAACAAAGGTGATATTTAAATTCTAAAGACTGTATTAAGAAGTGCTCAACACAATTATCTGTTGGAGAAGTGACAAAGAAGGCTCAAGTGATAGTGCACTACACACCCAAAAGAGTGGTTAAGAGGGAAAGAACTGAAAATAGCAAATGCTCAGAAGAAAGAGGAACATCCTTACCTGGAAACCATTGGGGGTGCCAATCAGTTTAAATATTTTGGAAGACAGCTTATTAGTACTTAAGAAGCATAAGGCATGCCCATCCTGTGACCCAGTAACCTGCATCAAGCTATAGAACCAAGATAAACCAGAGTAAATTTCAAAGAAACTACGTGCTCAAGGATGTTCATAGTAGTTGTATTAATAATGTGCAGAGACTGAAAATATGCTAAATGTCCATTAAGAGGATAACTGAAAAAGAAATTTCTCTATATCAATACAATGGAATACTAAACAGCAGTAACCAAGAACAAACAATACCTACACGTACATTATAGATGAATTTCACACTACACTTTGTATTGTGAGAAAACCAGAATTTTTTTTAAAAAGTAAATGCAGTATTGACATTTATATGATGCTCAAGAACAAGCAAAATGTAATNATACTAAACAGCAGTAACCAAGAACAAACAATACCTACACGTACATTATAGATGAATTTCACACTACACTTTGTATTGTGAGAAAACCAGAATTTTTTTTAAAAAGTAAATGCAGTATTGACATTTATATGATGCTCAAGAACAAGCAAAATGTAATGATAAAGGTAAGAATAGTAGATATTTCCAGAAAAGAATGGATAGTAATATTCACTAGAAAGGGGCAGGCAAGAATATTCTTTTTTTTTATTTTATAATAACATTTAATCCACTGGCATTTTATTTATTTATTTATTTATTTATCATTTATTTTTTATTATCATTATTTTTTTT
>SJYV01025223.1:66288-85984 GCA_006410875.1 Neotragus pygmaeus
TTTTTTTTATTTTATAATAACATTTAATCCACTGGCATTTTATTTATTTATTTATTTATTTATCATTTATTTTTTATTATCATTATTTTTTTTACAATATTGTATTGGTTGTGCCACTGGGATGACCCAGAAGAATATTCTTAAGTGATAAAAATCTTCTCTACTCTATCTTGGTATAGATAGTGGTTACATAGCCTTATATATGTGAAAAAATTGAACATGTAAAATTTGTGCACCTTGCAGTATATAACTTACACTTTAAAAGGAGGTGGTGTTATTTCTTTACTTAACAATATTGTACTAATTCTCCATCACCCCCACTGCACCATCAATCCATAAATATCCTGAATTCAGCTGTCAAAGGGCAAAACTAAAGATGCATTTATCCAAATTTTCACTTTTTTCTAATGGAAGAGAACTTTTATAAGAAAAAGTTAAAATGCCAGAATATCTTGCAAACAGGTCACATACCTTGTAATGTGCTCTGCCCAAAGCAAATATTCTTCTACGTCTTTGCTTAAAGCTGTACCTCCATTTGCCCAACGCAATGAATATATTAATATGACCTGTCTTAAGACCACCATCTGTTTCCCTTTTGCCCTACTACCACTAGATCATAGCTATATGAATGCCTCAAAACACAATGGCATCTACCTTCTTAATAACTGGTTATTTAGTTTGTTGCATGAGTGCATGCATGCATAGTCGTGTCTGACTCTTAATGACACCATCTCCTGCAGCCAACCAGGCTCTTCTGCCTATCAGATTTTCCAGGCAAGAACACTGGAGTGGGTTGCCATTTTCTCCTCCAGGTTTGTTGGTTGTTACTGCTCTAATGACTCACTTCCACCCAAAGCTATTACTCATTTGCACCCTTAAGACTCTTGAGGTGAGGCTCCAAGTTCTGTCACATTAGTCGGGAAATAATGAGTGAAGCTTGTAGCCAACACTTTTAACTCTCTTAAATCTGTATATCCCTCCATTAGAAGGTCTAATAAGTTGATATTTCTACAGAACTCTATAGACCACCTCAGCAAGCCCTATGCTTGATTCTATATGGAACTTTATTTCCTACCCCAAAATATTAAAACTTTTTTTATTATTTTGTCAAGACAAGATTGCTACATCTTTCACTTCCAACATTCTTACAAAAATGATATTCCAAAAATTAACCATTGAAAAGTTGCATGACATCACTGTAAATAGAATTAGGTTTCTTTAAATGCAAAAATAAAAATCTTTGAAATGTAAATCTGCCAGAGAAAAGATGGATCAACAAAGCATGACTAAAGGAAAGCAGAGCAAAGTACATTCAAACTGAAGGGCCTAGATTCCAATCCCAGCTCTAGCACCAGGTACATGAATATCCATGAGCTACCTCAAAATATTTACATGAGTCTCAGGTGCGTAATGTGTCATATGAAGGGCTGGATTAAATCATTCTTTAGACCTGTTAAAGAGTAACCCTCTATGACTATGGAAACTGTTTTCATAAAACAAAGCCTAATTGAAATAGATAGGCTAGAGTAAGGAGTAGAGAAATACAATGCTTACAGGCAAGTTAAAATTTTTCTCTAAATATAGAAGAGAAAGCACCAGATGACATTTGTTTTCTTCACTGAAAAACAATTTTTTTTAACTGATAAGCAAAGCTTTAAGTTTCTTTGTCATTTTTAAGAGAAGATTTTTATTCTCAAGGTTTTCTTCAGGGCAACTTTAACATCCTTATTCCTCAGACTATAGATTAATGGGTTGAGCATGGGCACCACAGCAGTATAGAAAACAGAGGACACTTTCCCCTGATCAAGGGATAAAACAGAAGGTGGTTTGAGGTACGTAAAAGCTCCTGAACCAAAGAAAAGAGAAACCACAATTATATGGGAGCTGCATGTACTAAAGGCTTTGGATCGGCCCTCAGTGGAGCTTATGTGGAAAATGCTAGAAAGAATAAAACCATAAGAGATAAAAATGGTCACAATGGGCACACCAATGCCAATGGTCACAACAATAAAGACCACCAGCAAGTTTATGTGAGAGCTGTTACAGGAGAGCTCAAGGAGGGGAAGGGTGTCACACATATAGTGATTGACAAGGTTGTCACCACAGAANATAAGAGATAAAAATGGTCACAATGGGCACACCAATGCCAATGGTCACAACAATAAAGACCACCAGCAAGTTTATGTGAGAGCTGTTACAGGAGAGCTCAAGGAGGGGAAGGGTGTCACACATATAGTGATTGACAAGGTTGTCACCACAGAAGGTCATAAACATTATGTTTCCCATATGAGCCACGGCCCCAAACACTCCCATCCCATAGACCCCCAAGAAAAGGAGCAAACACACCCGAGGAGACATGGCAACCGTGTACACCAGTGGCTGACAGATGGCGACATAGCGGTCATATGCCATTGCTGACAGGATGTAGGATTCAGAAAAGACAAAGAAACAGAAGAAAAAAAACTGAGTCATACACCCTGCATAGGAAATGATGTTCTTCTCTAAGACAAAACCCATCAGCATTTTAGGGGTGAGGGTAGTGGAGTAACTAAAATCTATGAAGGACAGATTGAAGAGGAAAAAGTACATGGGAATATGAAGGTGAGAATTCAGTCCAATCAGCGTTATCAGACCCAGGTTCCCCACTACAGTGACCACATAAAAACTTAGAAACAGGAAGAAGAGGAGGACCTTGAGTTGTGCCTGATCTGTTAAGCCTGTGAGGATGAACTCGATCACAGAGGAGGTGTTATCTGCAGCCATTCTCCTCTAGGAGAATCTGTGAGGGAAAAAAGAAACAGTCACTAAACAAAACAGAGGCAACATATTTTGAAAATTACTGGAAGTTATGAAGGTGAGATGAAGAAGAAAAGAAAAGAAAAAACACTTACTGAGCTCTAACTGGAAGCTTTTGAATTATGGTGCTGAAGAAGACTCTTGAGAGTCCCTTGGACAGTAAGGAAATCAAGCCAGTCAATCCTAAAGGAAATCAACCTTGCAGTCATTGGAAGGACTGATGTTGAACCTGAAGCTCTAATAGTTTGACCACCTGGTGCAAAGAGCCAACTCATTGGAAAAAGACCATGATGCTGGTAAAGACTGAAGGCAGGAGGAGAAAGGGATGACAGAAGATGAGATAGTTGGGTGGCATCACTGATTCAATGGAAATGAGTTTGAGCAAACTCCGGGAGATAGTGAAGTACAGGGAAGCCTAGCATGCTGCAGTTCATGGGATCGCAAAGAGTTGGACATGACAATGATTCAAAAACAACAACTTTGAGATAGGCATAGTTCTACATGCTGTGGGGCATTATCAGTTCAGTTCAGTTGCTCCGTCATGTCCAACTCTTTGCAACCCCATGGACTGCAGCATGCCTGGCTTCCCTGTCCATCACCAACTCCCAGAGCTTGATCAAACTCATGTCCATCAAGTCAGTGATTCCATTCAACCATCTCATTCTCTGTTATGTGTGGCATTATGGTTATCCCCATATGACAGATGAAGACACTGGGCTTAAGTGATTTGCACAAATCCCAGTATTCCTAAGTTGTGACAAAAGGGGAACTCAGGTGGTTTGGCTGAGTGTGAGCTTGAAACCTCTCTGCGACAGGACAGACCAGGTCAGGCAGGCACTCACCCTCCTTCTGCTTGGAGTCACAGAGCTGTGTTCCGCTGGCTCTCATCCACCTCTTTCATGGAGACTCAAATGCCCTGGGAAAAGGTGAAAACTCGGGGCTCAGACGCCTCTGCTTCTCCAATATAATGATCAAAATCTCTAGTTTATCTTGCTTCTCTTGCTGAGTAGAAGGACATGGTCTCTGACTGTGGCTTTGCCCCAAGCTTCCTGTCCAGCCTCCAAGGATGAAGCAGCATCCTTTCCTTATACCCATGGATAACAGCAGACTGAATACTTCTTTTCTGGATCAGATATCTCAGTTGACTTCATTACAAGAGACTCCCTCGAGATCACAGCTCCAGAGACCACCTTCCCAGGGAAGAAGAAATGTTTACTTACCTCTCTGACAGTGCTTGACAAGGCTTTTAATGACCTTTTATTCAAGTTACATCCTTTTAAACACAATCAAGAGCAAAAGCAGGTGGCACTGGTGATCAAGAACCCACCTGCCAATGTCGGAAACATAAGAAATGCAGGTTAAATCCCTGGGTCGGGAAGATCCCCTGGAGGAGGAAATAGCAACCCACTCCAGTATTCTTGCCTGGAGAATNGGAGTCAGGTTGACGATCCTTAGCTTGAGAGCCGTGATCTGGCTCCTGAGGACCCCCTGAGCTCTGTCTCTCGCTGTGGCCACCCCTCTGCTCTAGTCTTCCTTGTCTTCTGTGTGTCAGCTCGTTCACATTTCCATGTGTCCCCAGACAAATCTAAACAGGCTTCAGAGGCCTGTCATCAGCATCGCAACTCACGGTGCCCTCCTGCACGTTTCTGTTCCTCCGTTTCCATTCTCCCCACCCGCCTCCTTACCTGGTTCATGTCTGCAAATTCTTTGGTTTTTAATACCCACCTTCAAGGATCTTTCCACTGTCTTCTGTGCCCCAGTCCTTGGCTGATTCAGACCCTGTGCCCACTCCCTGCCTCACCTCCTACATTCTATCTGTTCACTCACACATGCTCAGAAGTTTTTGTGTTCTCGCCTTCCTTCGGGCACCGGCTTAGGGACTGGGTGGAGACAAAGCAGAATGAGGCCGAGATCCTGTCCTCATGGAGTTCCCAGATCTGCCAAAGCGTTTGATACACCGTAGTACTTGCATAGATCATTACTATAATCACTGGTTTCCTTCTGTGTCTCTTCCACCAAACTGGAAGCTTCTCGAAGTCAGGGATGACTCAGTCCACTTTGATTCTGCAGTCCCAGAAGCTACAGGAACCCAGTGACCATATGTAAATCACTGAACAATGGAATGAATAAATTAATGCCAATAAGACATGTTAGGTAGGCAAGTTTTGACCATGTATTGAAAAATTTAGTTTCTAGTGATTGTATTTGGAAGCAAAGATCTGACACTTAAAATTTCTAGATTCTTATGGTACTTTCCCTCTGAACTAAAACGCAAACCTAGATAACTCAGTATATTTTTCTAACTGATAAAACATTTTACTAATGTTTGATATAATTAGATTAAGACTACTATGTAAGAACAAAATACAAAATTGGGGCCATTTTAAATAGATATCATCTGCTGTTTTGAATAATTTGATCCCACCTCCAACCACTTATTAACTGGATGATCTTGGGTGTATGGCTTAATTTCTCCATGTTGTGGTTTTCTGATCTCTAAAATGAAGACAATAGAACCCACCACGGAAGGTTGTTGTGAGGTTTAAATAAGCTAGTATGTTGAAATAACTAGCTCACAGNCAGTGGGGAATGTAGAAAGTGTTAGAGCCAAGAAGGGTAAAATTAGGTGTTTGGACTTCAGAGAAGGATATTCTTATTTCAGTCACCTCTAAAATATAGGAAGAAGTATTTGCACTGTCTCCAAGCTTAAACCTAAAGACACTTTCTCTGATTTCTCTCCACTACTTGATCATGCAGTTTAAGCTTGATTATTAAAAGCAAATATTTGTGAAATAACTAATAGCAACTTTTGTCAAGACCTAAAAGCAGAGAACAGCCTCTGCAGCCAATCTGTCAGATAACGGGGAGTTGAAAGATTTTGAACAAAACCAGGATTCATTCAGCAAGTACTTACTGTGTGTGTGTGTATATATATATGTATATATATGTATGTGTGTGTGTGTGTGTGTGTGTATATATATATATATATATACTGTCTCTGAAGCCCTCTAAGACCTGGCAATTCTTCAGTGAAAAATCAAAAACAAAAAAGGATTCCTGCCCTCTTGGAGCTTTCATTCAAATTGCAAAAGATAAAAATTACACGAAAGAAAGAGGTAAAAAATAACATGAGAATTGTGATGAAGAAAAGGAAAGTAAGGGAATGGAATAGAAAAGAAAAAAGCTACAGATTTCAATATTAAATAGATAAATCTGACATTTGAGTGATAACTTGAAAGACAGTTAAAAAGCTTCTCTTGATGAGAACAGTTACTCTAACGAAACATGACGTGTTCATGGTTTAACGTAGCACCTTTCCAACCAAAGCATCATGCTTATGACCTGAACTTTAAATGCAGTATTTTAACCCAGAATGCTGGCTGTGAGGGAGAAAATCCTGATCATAGTAACAGGAGAGAGGGGCTAGAGACCTTGCTGCAGTTTCAGACAATGACAGTCACACAATGTAGGTTTTTAACTGAAACTAATATAAAGCCTAATAACATTTGTGTACCAATTTGCATTCTATATGCTTTGCCAAGAACTTTTAAATATTAAAAATGGTAGATTTTTTTATCCAAAAAAATTAATTTCTACTGAGGAAGTTTGCAGATGAGTTATATTTGGGGGCTAAGTTAAAGGCTAGAATCCTCTTAGGGAGGTTATGAAACCAAAACATAAAAACAGAAGTCCACTTTTCTCCAAGCCAAGTCCAACCAAAACCACTGTGAGTATTGATATGTGCACATATATCAGTGAAGACCTGTTGAGACAGCAGTGATGGGGTCTTGTCCATCTTATTTACACTGAGAATTGTCCACAGCCCAGAGTGACTCAAAAGAGCCCCACTCCCTATTCTCAATCCCACCTCACTTGTTTAAGACATAGAGAAAATAATCCATTATTAAGAAGTAAAAATAAGCACCATAAATAAACTCTTCTTGACTCAAAGGCTAAAAAGAATACATTTGAATCAGTTCTAATGAGGTGGATGAAACTGGAACCTATTATACAGAGTGAAGTAAGCCAGAAAGAAAAACACCAATACAGTATACTAACGCACATATGTGGAATTTAGAAAGATGGTAATGATAACCCTGTATACAAGACAGCAAAAGAGACACAGATGTATAGAACAGTCTTTTGGACTCTTTGGGAGAGGGAGAGGGTGGGATGATTTGGGAGAATGGCATTGAAACATGTGTAATATCATATGTGAAACGAATCACCAGCCCAGGTTCGATGCATGATACTGGATGCTTGGGGCTGGTGCATTGAGACGACCCAGAAGGATGGTACGGGGAGGGAGGAGGGAGAGGGGTTCAGGATGGGGAACACGTGTATACCTGCAGCAGATACATGTTGATGTATGGCAAAACCAATAAAATATTTTAACGTAATTAACCTCCAATTAAAATAAATAAACAAGAACTGTAATATATATATATATATGTATATATATATATATATATGTATGTATGTATATCTTCCTGAGATTAACAACTGATTTAACTCCATCATTGTCAGAGAATATATCGTATTGAGATTAAATTTTCTAAAATATATTGAGATGTATTTTATGATCTAAAGTACAATTGAACTTAATAAATATTGCATGTGTGTTTGCCAAAAAAAAAAGATTCAAAAGGCAAAGACGACTTTAGGGGTTCATTAAATGTTCACCCTCCTCTAGGAATTTTAGAGAGTTCTTGCAGGCATGATGCAATACTGGGAAAAATTCTTCTGAGGTTTTTGTAACTTCAGAGACAGTTTCCATGGGAATTTTATTTTAAATGCATCAAGGTTTTATTTCAAGTGAATCAGGACTTCTCTAAAGTCATTTTCACCATTCACTTGCGCCAGTACAAGCAGAGAGAAACATAGAAATAAATATTCTTGATTTAAGTTACTTTTGTCACAGAACTTCTTTCCACAGCTTGAATTTCTGTATAATACATTTCTTGTCGATCTGCTGCTAACACTAAAATATTATATAAGACATGAATTATAACATACTCACTCGGAGAGTATCTGTACAATACACACATTCATTAATCGTCAAATGTAAAGAAATATTGTGAAAGTTGTTCACTTAGAGGAACTGGAATATTCTTTAAAAGATACAAATTAGTAAAACTTAGAAAAGAAGAAACAGAAGTCTGAATAGTATTAAATCTATTAAAGAATTTACTTTGTTATGAAAATCCTTCCTACCAAGGAAATTTCAGACTTTGATACTGGATTCTTCCAAACATTTAAGGACAATGTATAGATTAACAGTTATACAGAAAAAGTAAATTGGAATGCAAGAGCTCAATTTATTTAAATTCATTTTCATTTCTCCTTCCTCCCCTTGGATGCACAGATACAGTCATTAATTCTCACATTAATTCTCACACATTCAGTTCAGTTCAGTTCAGTTTAGTTGCTCAGTTGTGTCTGACTCTTTGCGATCCCATGAACTGCAGCAGCACGCCAGGCCTCCCTGTCCATCACCAACTCCCAGAGTTTACCCAAACTCGTGTCCATTAAATCAGTGAGGCCATCCAACCATCTCATCCTCTGTCGTCCCCTTCTCCTCCTGCCCTCAATCTTTCCCAGCATCAGGGTCTTTTCAAATGAGTCAGCTCTTCGCGTCAGGTGGCCAAAGTATTGGAGTTTCAGCTTCAACCTCAGTCCTTTCAATGAATGCCCAGAACTGATCTCCTTTAGAATGGACTGGTTGGATCTCCTTGCAGTCCAAGGGACTCTCAAGAGTCTTCTCCAACACCACACTTCAAAAGCATCAGTTCTTCTGCACTCAGCTTCCTTTTTGGTTTTTTTAAATTTTTTATTTTTACTTTATTTTACTTTACAATACTGTATTGGTTTTGGCATATATTGCTTTCTTTATAGTCCAACTCTCACATCCATACATGACCACTGGAAAAACCATCGCCTTGACTAGACGGACCTTTGTTTGCAAAGTAATGTCTCTGTTTTTTAATATGCTATCTAGGTTGGTCATAATTTTCCTTCCAAGGAGTAAGCATCTTTTAATTTCATGGCTGCAATCACCATCTGCAGTGATTTTGGAGCCCAGAAAAATAAAGTCAGCCACTGTTTCCACTGTTTCCCCAACTATTCTCAACAAAGAGAGAAATTCCCTCTTTCTTTTTTTTCTTTTATTTTTTGGCTTCTGTGAATTCATGAATTGAAGAAATATTTACTCAACCTTTGACTATTCTGTCTTTAAATATTTCTGCTTGGAATAATTCGCTATTCCTCTGTGATCAGAATATCCTAATTTGTATTTTGACCCCTTCTCACAAGCTTTGTTTCTCCATTGCCAATTTTTTTCTTACCATTTCCTTTTGAAGATTTTTGCCAACATTTTATTATCTAATCAAAACCTAGCTCCTTATCCTCTCCACCCCTTATTTCTCCATTTCTACTATCTTGCTCATGGTTCCCAGGTTCAAATTTTTAGTTGGTTTTAATTTGTGCTTCTTTCTTCTCTTTCCTTCTCTTCCAAACCATAGAGATACTAAATCCTATTCTTCCATGATCTTATCTCTTAACACAATTTTTGCAGTGATCTGTTTTTAGTTTCTAAAATTTAATTACACAGTAGTCAGAGAATATACTCTGTACACTTTCAGTTCTTCCAAACTTGTAAGCTACTTTAATGGCCCAGCATATGGTTGATCTTGGTGAGTTGTCCATTGACACTCGAAAAAAATTCTGTATTCTGTTGTTGAGTAAAATGATGCATAAATGTCATTTTGTTCCTGTCATTTGATAGTTCATATGCCTTCTTGTCTATAATGATTTTCTCTCTGCTTGCTTTATCAGTTACTAAAAGGGGAGTGTTGAACCTCCAACTCTAACTGTGACTTTTTCTGTATCTCCTTTCCATTCTGTCATTTGCTTTATGTATTTGAAGGTCTGTTATTAGGTGGTGTTAAATGTGTTCTGTATAATACATTTAGAATTATGTGTTTTTGTTACTTTATACTTGAAATACTGTGAAATCTACTCATGATGTTTGTTGATATTTCAAGTCCTAAAGTATACTATATCAGAAATGTATAGCTATTCCAGATTTCTTATCATTAATTCTTACACAGCATATCTTTGTCCATCCTCTTCTATAAGAAAATATCTCGCTGGAGGGCGGGAAGATGGCGGAGGAATAAGACGGGAGACCACTTTCTCCCACACAATTTCATCAAAAGAACAATCCAACGCTGAGTAAATTCCACAAAACAACTTCTGAAGGCTGGCAGAGGACTTCAGACAACCAGCNTGTTTATAATAGCCAGGACATGGAAACAACCTAGATGTCCATCAACAGATGAATGGATAAGCAAGCTGTGGCATATATACACAATGGAGTACTACTCTGCCATTAAAAAGAATAAATTTGAATCAGTTCTAATGAGATGGATGAAACTGGAGCCTATTATACAGAGCGAAGTAAGCCAGAAAGAAAAACACCAATACAGCATACTGACACATATATACGGAATTTAGAATGATAATGGCCACTTTTTTATTTTACTTTAAATCATCACCCAGAAACCATGTCTCATTATATGTAACTATTACCTTGTTGCTAAGAGAATGTGTTATCAAGCTTATGATATACTAGAAATTTATTGCCATGAGTCCTGAATAATAAGTGAGTTCACAACAGAGGTTGGAGGAGGGCATCAGAGGCAGACCAACTGAAGAAAACCAGAAACGGGAAGCCCAGTCTTGCATATGAAAATACGCATACATCTAGACAAAGGCAAGTGGTGGCATGGGCTGAATAACTGAGTGTATGACAGGGAGATTGCTGGAGTTGTAAAGAATGACACTCACTCTTCCCACTCTCTGCACGTTCAGTAGAGAACTGAGAAATGAGACACAAGAGCCTCATAAAAAGGGAAATCAAAAGATCAGCTTCATACTAGTAAAGTTAACTGGAGGATACAGCTTAGTTCTGCAGTCAAGGAGAGTTTCTCTAAATCTCTCATTGCCTTCCCCAGATAAGCCTGATGAACCCAGGCACAGAAAAAATGGACAGCATCAAGCCTTACCTATGACGGGATACATGATGCCTGCTGTGTCTCTAAGTTGTGTCTGACTTTTTGCAGATACAAAGAGTCCAGCCTATGGACTGTAGTCATAGACTCATACTGCCTATGGACTGTAGTCATAGACTCATACGGAATATGGACTGTAGTCATAGATTCATACAGCCTATGGACTGTAGCCCACCGGGCTCCTCTGTTCATGGAATTCTGCAGGCAAGAATACTGGAGTGGGTTGCCATGCCCTCCTCCAGGGGATCTTCCTGACCCAGGGACCAAACCCTTGTCTCTTACATCTGCCTGCACTAGTAGGCAGATTCTTTACCACTAGCAACACCTGAAAAGGGACACATGAAGGAGGAAACAAGTCTTGGTCCAGGGGACAGGCCAGTCTTGTAAAGAGGCCCAAAGGGAACTGGGCCATTCATTCCCAGTTCAGTTTCACAGCTTCACCAGTCACTCCTCTCCCTTAGGGAAGAGAAATACAGGATATGGATAAAGAGAAAAGTTCCTTCCCATTCTTTACTCTCCTAGGGCATGGAGGGACAGGTACATTTTAGAGGAATCATCTGCTTTGGGCCAGAGAGAATTTGGCCATTTGCAGAGAAGAGGAATAATTGCTCAAACCAGGTTGCCTCTTGTGAATAAACATATAATTACTTATTTCACATATGCGCACAGTTGTATGTTAAATTCTTTCTTCCAAAGTTCCATAAATATAGCTCAGAACCACTTCACTGTTGAAACATGTACTTTCAAATCATCTTGAAAAAGTAACTTGAAATGTAAAGACTACAGTTTCTCAGAGACTATTCTCCTTCAGCCCTGCTGTTTGTATGTATTGGTCAGTGACCAGCCCTGTTTATAGAAACCTAGATCGTTAGGCAAATACATAAAACCAGATCTATTTGAGGAGCCTGCTTTCCCAAACCATATGTCACTTCAAGAAGAGAAAAGGTGGACACTGCTCTAGAACAATTCACCAGCACTTCTTACTTGCAATAACATTCCTGAAATCCAAGAAGGGACAGGGCACTCTACTCTGCCATTTTTCGTGTGAGGAAAGAGAGGCACAGAGATGTGCAGTTGTTGACCGTGGTCTTTGGCTTACACCTGTCACTCTGTCCTGTGGGTTGTGGGAGTGGGCAAGAACACTAGTGATATCTGGATGAGGTTTTAAAAGCATTTCCTTGATTCAGAGAAAACAAAAACAGCTTTTGTCTCTGCCTCAGGATAGAGAAAATGGAGGCTGGTGGAAACCACAAGTACATGAGAGATGAAGATGGTCAGTCTAATGCTCACGACTACAGAATCCACCAGCTTGTGAAAGAAGTGCCGATAAAAGAGATGTTGATGAGAAGCAGCTTAACAGCACATGCGGTGGTTGATGGTGTTTGGTCCCATTGTCACTGAGTGGTGTATTACCCCACTAGGATTTAACCCAATACAAACCAATCAGCCGAGAGCAGATCTAAAGGACACATATTCCAGGTGACCTCAGGCCACAAGTAATGACAGTGATCACTAATGACAGAGGAGCAGAAGAAAAGAATAGAATCTTTCACTTCAAGTTAGTGATAATGAACTCTCTGATGCAGAATTCATTATCGTTTTAAGGGCAATGACAAAAAAGATAGGAGAGATGAGAAAACGAGCTCATGAGAATGTTGAGGGGAATATCCAGCCCAGTAAAAGTGGCCAAGCTCCAGGAATGAGAAGAGTGTGGGGTGGAGTTGTTGTCCATTTGTGAAACAGGTAAAGATAGTCCCTATAGATACATTTCCCAGAGCCTATCTCTTCAGGGAAGTCGTTTCTGCAGGTAGGAGGAATAAACCTCTTTACAGGCCAACATTCCATGACTCAGAGGTGAGAATTTCTATTGCCATAACAGGAGAATGACTAGTCTTAACATAGGAGGATGCCTTCCTGTATCTTTCTACATTTGTGAATACAACCCCCTGTTTGAAAAATGTCCCAACAGTCAGTAGCTCAGGAAGGCCAGTGACTCAGGGTGAGCTGCAACTGGAGTGTGCACTGGAAATCCCATCCTCACAGCAAAGACAGAGGCACAGCATCTGAGAGATGTTCGATTATTTCCCAGGTTGCTTAGGAAACACGTCTTGAAGAAGGGATGAGAACTGGAAAGAGACCTAGAGGTATCATGATCTCTGACTCCATTGTTTCAGTCACCCCCTCACCCCAGAACAAGATTAGAGCAAGAAGTAGTTTCCAAACTCTCAGATTTCAGGGCTTCATGTTAGAAACAAGGACAAAGAGAGATGGGATGCTGCCATGCAACCACTCACCGTTGGTCAGCTTAGTATTAGCAGTACAGAGTCTTACAATCTGCTTTCCCTAAAAGGAAAAAGGCTTGCATGGTGTAGGAAGAGAAGTGCCCTAAGCCTGTATACTTCTTTTTCCTGTGATGTCCAGAAAACTAATACCTGCATTATCCTGGAATCAATCCTGAGCCAAAGATCATGGTTTCACATCAAGGCCTTGCCCAGATAGTTCCCTCCAATTGTAGAAAGGACACATCCTCTGTCCATGACACTGAGATCATAGCATGATATTTAAGGGGAGCTTCTTTTACATGTATATACATATCAAGATCTGGCTGGAACCCAAAGACACTTCCCTCAGATGCTCTCCTAGGAGAAGTATCTGCAAAAGAAACCAAAAGAATGTAGTTTTCACAAACAGAGCTCATTTAGACTTCTGTCCAGAATTTCTATACCTGCTATCCAAGAAGAGAAGCAGGAGCCCCTCTTCCAGAGCCATAGATGGGATGCAAAGTTGACTCTAATTGGGAATCCCTTTGCTGGTTCTCAGCAATAATGGCAAATTTCAGTAACACAATATGTGGGTTGGTTAGGGTCCTAACACACTTAACCTACAAAGCCCCTCACCACATTACCTTTCTCAGTAAAATTGTTTAAACACTTCAAAGCTACCAAAGACTTTGCCTTATCAAATAACAATGAAATCTGCCTCAAAATGGTTTAAAATCTGTGAGAGAAGTAAATGCTGTATTACCATTGACTCCATGGAAGCAGTAATGTGCCGTGTAGAGACAGCAGGGAAGAATCACACATAGCCATGGTGACATTTTTCTAAAGATACCTCATTTTTGGAGGCCAAGAATCCAAATACATATCCTCTATTATTTTGGCTAAGGTAGAAGTTCACTGCATGAATGATTCATGCTTTTATTCAATAATTATTCCATAATCCCATCATTTCTGCATTTGAAAAAGTATTGGAAAATTATACCCTGTTGCTGTAAAAAGTTTCCTTTAAAACATGGTGTTAACTGAATGATGGTGCTTTTTTTTTTTTCTAGAATTTCCTTTCTTAAATGATGCTATGTATTTGTTCATAAAATGACATGGAATGTAGTAAGGTTTTTTTATGTTATGTTTCTTGTTTTTGCTTCTTAGTTATTTCATTTTGATTGTGGTAAGATCACTTAACATGAGGTCTGCCCTGTTAGATTTTTAAGTGTGTGATATAGCATTGTTAATTATAGGTACAGTATTGTTCAACAGGTCTCTGGAATTTATTCATCATGCCAAACTGAAACTTCATACTTATTGAAAAATTGGAGTGGGCATAACACCTTCAAATTCAAGTGGAATAGTGAATCCTTACATCTGGTGGTCTCTTGCCTAAATTTCAGGACAGTAATCAAGGCACATAGATAGGAGCTAAACTTTAGGGTCTAAGAATGCCCTGAAAACCAGATGTGAAGTTTTCACTGGCATGGAAAAATTAGATTTTAAAATACAAGTGCATCTGAACAGAAGTGTTACATTCTGGCACTGGGATACAAAGGGAGACATTGGAGGACTATATAACATTTTTTAAAGTATATATTGTTGAGACTGAATGTGGACAGAAAAAGCAGAGGAAAGAATGAGTATCAAAGGGAGTTTTTGTTTTTTTTTTAATTAAGGGCTTTTTTAAAGGTAAAGTAAGATTGCATATGTCCAGCAAAAGAAGTCTATAGGGGTGGAGATATTAAAGATATAAAAAAAGATGAAGAAATTTTGAGAGAATAAAATCCCAAAGAAGATGAAAAGCAATTGACAAAATACAACATTCACTCATGCTTTTAAAGTATTTTTAGAGAATGAGAGATAGTTCTTTAAGATGATAAAATATGTAAAACTCAGATCAAAAGCCAGCAACTTAATTTGAAAACCCTTGAGACATCTCTAATTAGAACTAGTAGAACCAAGATACTTACAGTCTCCACTATTACTTAACATTGTATTAAAAGTATTAGAAATGCAATTATAAATGGGAAAGGAATTAGAGGCTAAGACTCAAAAGGAAACAGACAAAATTACCTCTGTTTATAGAAATTTAATCAGCATAATGGGAAAACCTGAGGGGAATTCCTGGAAAAACTAATACAAAAAATGGTTACATTAAAGTAACATTACATTAACATATAATATGGTAGAATTCACATATATAAACACTAATAAGAATATACTATGAAAACTAGAACCCTTGTTATAATAACAAAATAAAATAGAATTCTTAAGCATAAATCTAATTAGAAATGTTCAAACATAAATGAGGAAAATTACAAAACATTCCTAAATGTTACTGAAGTAGACCTAAAGAAAATGGGAAGGCATATCACAAGTCATGGTGAAAAGTCTGAATATCCAAATATGTCAACCCTCTCTAAGTTTACTTATAAATTTAAGATGCAATAAATAAACGTCATCAGTCTTTTCTAGAATTAGACAGATCAATTATAAAAGTTATGGCTTAAAATGAATATCCAGGAAAACCCTTAAAAAACTAAGAACAATACATGGAAGGTGCCTTCAAGATAAGAAAATGCTGTGAAGCTTCTATAATTAAAGCAGTGTGGTATTGGCTTACGAATAGACTTACAGACCAATAAGGCAGAATGGAAAATACAGAAATAACTCAAGAGCCTATAAAACTTAGTATGTAACGAAGGCAACAGCTCAAGCCAGCAAGGAAACGAAGGACTTTTTTTTTTATAAATGGTGATAGAACAACTGGATAGCCATATGGAAAAAGATAAAGTTAGAGCCATTCCTCACACCATACACTGGTACAATTTCTAAAAAGATCAGACATTCAGGTTTTTTAAAAATCATGCAAACATTATGAAAAGATCAGTGAATTTCTTTATAACCTAAGAGGAAAGAAAGCATTTATAACTATGATCAAAATATGAGAAATAATAAAAAATTAAAACCTTTAAAATTTTTATATCATAAGGAAAGTCAAAAGCCAAATCACAAAATAGGAAATATATGCAACTTATATCTCAGACAAAAAACTAATATAGTTTATATACAGTCCTCCTAAAAATTGGGAAAATCAAAATCCAGCAGAAAAGTAGAAGGTTGTAAAAAGATCATCCATATAAGAAGTAATACCAACAGCCATTAAATACCTGAAAACATCTCCAATGTTTCCATTTATTAGAGAAACCCAAATTATAACAATGCTTAAAAACTATTTTTCACATATCAGGTTGGAAAAGTTGAAAAATGTTGAGCATATACTATGTTACAGGGACTGTAGGAAAGTGAGTACTCCATTTATTGCAGAGGGGAAAGTAAATGTCAGTTCTCCCTCAAAAGATCCACAGATTGAATACAATCCCAATCAAAATTAATCTTCTGTAAGAATGAAAAGACAAACCATGGACCATTTAGAAATCTTATGTTTAGCAAAGAACTAGAATTCAAAATATATAAAGAACCTTGACCTCTCAACGAGAAAAAATAAATAAGCTACTTTTTTTAAAATGGGGCAAAATTTAGATAGACATTTCACCAAAGAAGACATATGGATGACACACGACCACATGAAAAGNCAACACAGAAATAGGTTCAAAACAGGTCTCTGAAACTGAAACAGACTCACATTCAGAGAACAAACTAGTGGTTACCCATGGGTAGAGGAAAGGGGGAGGGGCGATATAGGAGTAGGAGATTGAGACACAAACTGCCACATATAAAACAAATAAGTCATATAGGTATATTTTACAGCACCGGGAAATATGGCCATTATTTTGTGATAATTTTGAATGAAATATAATCTATAAAATATTGAATCACTATGTTACATATCTGAAACTAATATAATGTAAATAAACTATATTTCAATAAAAAGGAATTAAAAAGATCTCAAATAAACAGCCTAATTGTACACTCAAAGGACTATAAGAACAAATTAAATCCCAAATTAGCAGAGGGACTGTAATGATAAAGATCTATGTGGAAATTAATGAAATAGAGACCAGTGAAAATAATTGAAAGGTTCAGTGAAACTAAGAGCTGGTTCTTTGAAAAAATAAAGAAAACTGATAAACCTTTAGCTAGGTTAATTTAGAAAAAAGAGATCAAACAAATAAATTGGAAATGAAAGCAAAGACATTACAAATGATACTATGGAAATACATAGGACCCTATTAGTGTCTGCCCCCAGGTGGCTTAGTGGTAAAGAATCCACCTGTCAGTGCAGGAGACACAGGAGACAAGGGTTCAGTCTCTTGGTTGAGAAGGTCCCCTGGAGGAGGAAATGGTAACCCACTCTAGTATTCTTCCCTAGAAAATCCCATGGCAGGGATGCCTGGCAGGCTACAGGCCATGGGGTAACAGAAAGTCAGATATGACTGAGAAACTGAGCACACTTAATGCTAATAAATTAGGTGGCACAGATGTCGTGGACAAATTCCTAGAAACAGACAACACAATGGCATATGCAAATCAGGAAATGAAATATATCACATTAATAGAATGAAAGATAAAAATCACATGTACATCAGTGTAGATGCATTTGACAAAATAGAACATCCTTTCATGATACAATAAATTATGTATAGAATGACATAGTAAAGACAGTATATAACAAAATCACAGTTAATACACTCAGAGAAGAATAATTGAAAGATTGCTCTCTAATTTCAGGAACAAGAAAAGGATGCTTGCTCTTACCACTCTTATTCAATACAGAACTGAAATCCTAGCTAGAGCAATTGGGTAAGACAAAATAATAAAAGACATTAAAATCAGAAAAGAAGTAAAAGTGTTGCTATTTGCAGATGATATGATTTTGTGTATAGAAAATCCCAAAGAGTCAGCCAACAAGTTTTTGAAACTAATCAACAATTTCAGTAAAGTTGCAGAATATTAGGATATTAAATTAACATACAGAAACAAGTGAATTTTGATACATACTTGAAAAAGAATAACACTATCCCCATTTACAATAGCATCAAAACAATAAAATATATAGNTAGAAAATCCCAAAGAGTCAGCCAACAAGTGAATTTTGATACATACTTGAAAAAGAATAACACTATCCCCATTTACAATAGCATCAAAACAATAAAATATATAGGAATAAGCTTAATCTAGGAAGTGAAAGATCTGTATAATGAAAACTACAAGACTCTGTTGAAAGGAATCAAAGACACAAAGGAAAAGGTATACCATTGCATTCATGGGTTGGAAGAATTAACAGTGTTAAGACATTCATACCACCTCTAGTCTTCTACAGATTCAACAGAAGCCCTGTCAAAATTATAATGGCATTCTTCACATAGATAGAAAAAAATTCTAAAATTTGTATGGAAACACTGAAAGACCTCAAGTAGCCAAAGCAATCTTGAGAAAGACGAATTTCCTGATTGTTTCCTGACTTCAAAATATACTACAAAGTGATAGTATGTACAGTAGGATTTTGGCATAAAAATAGACATATTGACCAATGCAAGGGAGCCCAGGATTAACCCCTTGAATACAAAGTCAACTAACATTGGCAAGTGAGTCAGGGAGCCAATGGGGACAGGATGGTCTCTTCAAGTACTGTTACTGGGAAACTGAATAAATACTGCAAAACAATGACATTGGACCACTCTCTTACACCTTTCACAAAAATTAATTTTAACTTTAAAAACTTAAAGATAAAACCTGATAACATAAAACTTCTAGAAGAAAATAAAGGGAAGAATCCCCTTGACATTGCTCTTGCAATGATTTTTTTCTGGGCTATGACACTAAAAATATAAACAACTAAATCAAAAATAATAAAATGGGACTACATTAGACTTAAAAGCTTCTGCATAACAAAGGAAACAATTCTATGACAGGTAGGGGTTGGTTTGGGCCCTTGCTTGTACAACTCCAAGGAACAACCGGATGTCTGAGAGCTAATGCACATGAATGAGACATATTTGCAGACATTTTATCATGTGTAAATCTTCACTTGCCCTGTGATATTTCATATATAATATATAATTTGTAAGTTAGAAATAAATAGAAGAAGGAAGACATTTTTCAGAGATTCAGGTTTTGGACAGGTGACAGTACTATTCAGTTCAGTCGTTCTGTCATGTCTGACTCTTTGTGACCCCATGATCAGCATGCCAGGCCTCCCTGTCCATCACCAACTCCCAGAGTCCACCCAAACCCATGTCCATTGAGTCAGTAATGCCATCCAACAATCTCATCCTCTGTCGTCCCCTTCTCCTCCTGGCCTTAATCTTTCCCAGCATCAGGGTCTTTTCCAGTGAGTCAGGTCTTCGCATCAGGTGGCCAAAGTATTGGGGTTTCAGCTTCAACATCAGTCCTTCCAATGAACACCCAGGACTGATCTCCTTCAGGATGGACTGGTTGGATCTCCTTGCAGTCCAAGGGACTCTCAATAGTCTTCTCCAACACCACACTTCAAAAGCATCAATTCTTCGGTGCTCAGCTTTCTTTATAGTCCAACTCTCACATCCATATATGACCACTAAAAAAACCATAGCCTTGACTAGATGGATCTTTGCTGGC
>SJYV01025227.1:0-31370 GCA_006410875.1 Neotragus pygmaeus
TCCTCGGGACCTCTCAGCTTTGCTGAGGGAAGTTCCACTGCCTCTCTTTCTGCAGAGCGCCCCCCGCAGAAACAACCGGAATTAAGATTGCTAATCAGCTGGATACAAAACAGAGATAAGCAGGGACTATCTGGGTGGGCTCAGTATAATCACAAGCATCCTTCATAACAGAAGTGGGACACAGAAGGGAGTCAGAGAGATGTATCTGGGCAGCATGGCAGAAACAATGTTGCTTGCTTTAAAGATGGAAGAAGGGGCCTTGAGCCAAGGAAGGAAGGAACAGTCAGAAGCTGGAGAAGTTGAGAAAATGAATCCTACTCTACAGCTTCCAAAAAGGAACACAGACAGCCCTGCTAATACCTCAATTTTATTCCATGGAGAAGAGAAAATTTCTGACCTACAAGACTGTTAAAATAATAAATTTACATTGTTTTAAACCACTAAGTTTACATTGTTATAAAACACTAAATTTATTTCAGCAGCAACAGGAAGATAACATAACCAGAGGATCTCAAAATGGCATATACTTATGATAATAAGAGTAGCATCACCATCCTGTGGCTATATAATAAAGCAATTCTGAAATTACATCCTGATGCAAGAAAATTAAATCCCGGATTAAAACTTATGTAGCAGAGGTAAAAAGAAAGGGGATAACAATAATACACAATAATTGCAGTGTTAATATCTAACATTAATTAAGCAGTTTTCTTGATATATAATAACTATGAATGAGTGTAACTGATTATCACCCTACTTACTTCATGAAAACATTCTGAGGATTCACTTTGTTTAAACTGTCAATTATACATATCCTAGATTGAAATCTGTTATTATAAGATCGCCACTAATTCAAATGGAGAACTGTAATTAAGAAATTACCTTCTCTGCAGTTTGAAAATACTGTTTTACAAGGTCTTCAACCCTTAGCGTTGTTCCTTCTGAGGGTTTTGAGATGAATTTGCCAAAGTTGATCTCTTCTCCTAGAAAAAACACATCCATGAGGAGAAAAAATAACAGTTTCTATTTTAATGTCGAGGCCTTCCTGGTGGCTCAGTGGTAAGGAATCCACTTGCCACTTCAGGAGACGTGGGTCCAATCCCTGGGTCAGGAAGATCCCCTGGAGAAGGAAATGGCAACCCACTCCCTATTCCTGCCTGGAAAAATCCCACAGATAGACTGTAATCCATGGCGGACTACAGTCCACAGACACGACTAAGCACACACACAGACACCTTAATGTTAAAGTACCCAAATTCAATGCACAATGCTGTCAGTAGAGGATGTATGCCCAAACTATCAACTGTCAGCTTGCTCAACATAGTAAATTTTGAGACAAAAATATGGCATTTTTGCTAGTTTCAAAAGTCTTTCCCCTCAAGTCTCTACATCTTTTCCTGATCTCCAAGTAACATGTCTCTTGGCTCCATCCTCAAGGGTGGTCTACAGATCTCTGGGAGTCCCCCATACTGCTTCAGGGGGCTCTATAGTAACACGAAGACATTATTTACCTTTTCCACGGTATTGCCACTTACACTGATGATACAAAAGCAGCCCTGGATAAAACTGCCAGTGCCTTAGGATGAGTGAAGGCAGTGGTTCTGAGCTCTACTAATAATCATCACCTCGTATGCACAGTTCAAAACAAGACAAAGCAAACAGCCAGTTTCACTAAAGAATATCCTTGATGAAACAGCAAAAATTATTAATTAAATCTGAGCCCATAAGTACATAGCTGTTTAATATTCTGAGACAAATGGGAAGCGTGTGTAGTAAAGCAGATTTACTGCATTCTTATGCAGGATGGTTGTCTCAAAAAACAGTAGGTACAGATTAAAAAGAGTACTGGGTAAGAAGTCAAAAAGCATAAGGTCTAGTAATATGCTCTGTTCATAACTTCTGTCAGGGAAAATGAATATTAACTGTCCAGCAGGTATGCGATATGGTGTGGAAAATACAATAATAACATGATAGGAGACAACCCATAATAGCTAATGATTACAATAAAAGGTGGTAAGTGCTACAACAGAGCTGAGAAAAAAAATATGACACACCAAGAAGAAATGAACTATTTCTCCCCCAAGAAGACTGAAAATAAAGTGCAGATAGCAAACGCTATTATCATTTGATTCAAGACTTCCAGAATGAGTAAGACTCAATAAGCAAAAAAAGAGAAATAAAAATATCTTAGAGGGAAAAGTTTCTGCCATGGCTTACAGGATAAAGAGGGACAAAGTTCAGCATGCCTCTTGCAAAGCAGTGAGGACAAGTAAATAAAATCCTTTTTGAATTTCAAGATGGGAGAAACAATATTACTTCATAAATATGATTACTACATTTTACTATGCCAGACACTATGTTAAGACCATTTACATATAATATATCTTCTAATCCTCACAACAATACTATGAGGCAGGTATAGTTATTATCCTAATTTTGATGACAAGAAAACTAAACATCAGATAGATTAAACGATTTGCATGATTTCACACATGTAGTTGAAGTAGCAGAGCTGGCCAAAACAACAAACAATTTCATGCTTTCAATGTGATACACGGAAAGGTCATTGTTTCCATTCGGCAATTAATGTTTAAGCAAAAAAGGGATCATCAGAACAAAACTGACTATGGATGAAACACAAATAAATAAGGAACCAGTTCTAAACTCCATATTCTCACAAATGCTGTACCAATAAAACTCCAAGGAATTGATAAGAATGAATGATTAAAGTTAATCATCATCAATAACTAGCTAAAGTTAACAGCATAAAAACCATTCTCTGATATGGATTGTTTTCCCCTCAAACAGTATTCTATGAGCCCCATTTAAATATCCAAATGACTATTTCAGGCTGAATTAACAGTACACAATATTCTGATCATAATTTAACTATGAAAATAGAAGCTCATTAAATCAGGGTTAATAAAAACCAATGTGGTGTATATGTAAACAAGGGGCATATTAATTTTGACTCAATAGTTCTAAGGAGAAGAGCCACTGAATTTAAAAAGCATCAATATTTATTATGAAGAAGTACTATTTCAGTCAGGTGACCTGTTTCTGATAAATGCTAAAATAAAGGCAATTAGTTTTCACAAAACTTAATTAGCCCTTAAGTATATATATTTTTAATATTCTGGGACATCTCTTAGGACTGGGATCTTAAATCACATACACTGTGAAGTTAAAATATTTAGCTGTAAAATTTAAGAGTATATTCTCTAAACATTAAGAATATATAGTAATAATAGGTATGTAAACACAAAATCTATAAAGTATGTGTTGTTAATCAGCAGCATGTTAAAAAAAAATTATGAAAGCTATCATTTCTTCTCTGATACCCGCAGGTTTACAAGCAATTGCTATCTAATTTTTGCCTGCATGCATGTCTGTTTAGTCACTAAGTTGTGTCTGACTGTGAACCCATGGACTCCTCTGCCAAGCTCCTCTGTCCTTGAGATCTTCCAGGTAAGAATACTGTATTGGGTTACCATTTCCTTCTCCAGGGAAATCTTCCTGACCTGGGATCAAATTTACCACAGGTGGCTCAGTGGTAAAGAACCTGCCTGCCAATGCAGAAGACATGGGTTTGATCTCTGATCTGGGAAGATCCCACATGCCTTAGAGTAACTAAGCTCGTGCACCACAACTATTGAGCCTGTGTTCTAGAGCCCAGGAACTGCAACTACTGAGCCTACTTGCCAAAACTACTGAAATACAAGTGCCCTAGGGCCCTGAGCTCCACAACAGAGAAGCCACAGCAATGAGAAGTTCCCATACCCCAACTACAGAGTTGCCCCCACTTGCCAAAACTAGAGGAGAAAACTGCAAAGAAACAAAGACCTGTTGTACAGCCAAAAATATACCTTAAAAAAAAAAAAGGTGCTAAAAATATCTTAAAAAAAAAAGATAACTAGTTCTGTACTTTGTGCTTCTCAGTCTCAATGTAAAAAACAAATATGTGGAATAAAGTTTGTTCCAAAATTAATATAAAATAAATAACAAAATCAAAATAAAATCTGATATCATTAATCCTCATATAACAACCAGTTACACCTGTGATGATAAGCCCAAACCAAATTTTAAAAATGCAAAGTTAGTAACTGCCCACTAAATTTCACCAAGTAGATAACAATTATTTTTATATGNATATAAAATAAATAACAAAATCAAAAAAAAAAAAAAAAAGATAACCAGCTTACCTGTGTTTTCCTTTTGTTCTCTGTGCCTGAAAAAATGGATAACATCTTTTGGATTAGCTACTCGATCCACAAATTTCTGGCTAAAGCGAAGAACACTGAACGGTTCAAAGCCTCCACTATAGTCCACCTGGAAATAAAGAACAAGTTACAAAGGCTAGCAAACAACAGAGCACCAATTTCAGTATTTATGGGTAAGACTTTTAAGTTAGTACTGTATGTTAATGTTCTACAATTCATTTTAAAGGTCATCATGATGTTACACAATTTACTTTATTAAAAAATAAAGATTCAAAGGTTTATGCTTCTTCAAAACATTGTTTGATGGAATCAAGGTACAGCAAGAATTCCCACAATGTCAGAATCACTTTATCTCCCCACGGTAAAAACTAACAGTCTAGGAACCAGGAATATCATCTGAAAAGGATGTGAAATTTCTAAACAAGTTTTCTTAAACTTTTAAAACAGATATCCAAATAGAATGCTGGCACTAGATGTATTTATTAATTGGTTTATCACGTAAGGATAAGCTTTCACATCAGACAAAAATAAACACTGGGAAAATCCATGGAGGAAAAGATACAAGTCTGTGAGCTTTGAGAAATGATCACCTTCAAAACACGGGACAGTCATCTCTTGGTATTTCAAGGGAATTGATTCAGGACCCCTGGCTGGGAACACCAAAGTCTACAGATGCTGAAGTCCCTTGTATAAAACGGCACAGTTCAATCAGCGCTCCATATCTGCAGATACGAAACTGCAGGTACAAGAGAGCTCACGATTTCTATTTAGAACCAATAATGGTTCTCAAGGCAGGCTTTTTCTAAAGAAATCTCTTATGGCGACAAGCCCCTTACAAAGAAAAACACCACATCTCTTCCTAACAAATATAATCATTTTCCTAAACCAGCTGTTCTCAAAGGATGCTCTGGGAACCAGCACTGTACCACATTACCAGCCTCTCCAGACTACGCCTAACCTCCACCCCACTTATACTCTCTATCACACTTAGCACTAGCTAAGATTCTGTCACGTATTTGCTATTTGTTTATTGTATCTCTTCTCACACCTCCACCTCCTGTAAGCCTTGTCTAATTTATCATCACTGTCCACCCCCCACTCTCATATATGAAAAGAAGGCACTCAAAACTCAATAAACATCTGTTCACTGAATTAGTGAATCAATGAGGGTCATCTAGCCAATACATTTTGGAATACTACCTACAGGAAGGTATTTCTTCTTTTTATCATTAATGAGTTAGTAATGTGTTTGGGAAAGGTACGCCAATTTCCAATTTAAGTCTGATTAGTTTTAACAGTATCAGGCAGACATAGATGAGAAACATGGTATTTCTGCCCTGATAGAGGGAGAAGGCAATGGCAACCCACTCCAGTACTCTTGCCTGGAGAATCCCATGGATGGAGGAGCCTGGTAGGCTGCGGTCCATGGAGTCACTAAGAATCGGACACGACTGAGTGACTTCACTTTCACTTTTCACTTTCATGCATTGGAGAAGGAAATGGCAACCCACTCCAGTATTCTTGCCTGGAGAATCCCAGGGACAGAGGAGACTGTTGGGCTGCCATCTATGGGGTCGCACAGAGTCGGACACGACTGAAGCAACTTAGCAGTAGCAGCAGCAGCCCTGATAGAGAGATCTGTGTGGTTCTCTTAAAGCAGGTACATTTCTATTACCCAGATAAACCATCTCTACAGCTGCCATGTTCTAAACCAGAAAATGCCAAATGCTCAAGCTAGGGAGTCTCCCCAAAACACATTTTTAACAACTGAACTCCAGGCTAGTTTTATTTCTAATTTTTTGCTTCTAAACGTTACAAAATTATTCACTAAGCAAACTTTACTGAAGTGTCCACAACGTCTAAGTACTCTGCCAATGGCCAGATATAACATAAATAAAACAGCATCCTGGTTGGAAAGAAACTAAGAAGCTGGCTAGGAAGACAAACCATGTAAAGAAGTAGCTGCAAGCAGAACCTGAATAGCGCCATAAGAAATATGTACAGGGGAGATTGAGGACACAAAGGAAGAAGTAGCGATTCTGAAGGGATGTCAAGAAAAGTTTCTATTGAAGAGGGAAGCTTAAATGAGTATTAAAGGGGATTACTTCAGAAGAAGATAAGTACATCCAGGCAGCAGGATCAGCGTAAGCAAATATGCTAAAGAGTGAAATAAACTCCACTAAACTGAAGCGACTTAGCAGCAGCAGCAGACCTAGGAAACAGCAACTTTCAGTCAGAAACTGGAGTCCAGGAGGTGCTGCCAGGAAACAAGGTAGAAGCAACGAGGTGGGTTTAGACCAGATCATGTCAAGTCTGGAATGCCACATCAGAGTTTAGGCTCATTCCTGTTAGAGTTGGGATGTCATTAAGTCGTTTTCAGCAGGAAAAGCAAGCAATATCATATTTTAGAAAGACAGTGTTGGCATTAGTCTGGAGAGGCTAGAGGTGGGGCCAGGAGGAAACTAGAGCAGAGTCAGGTAGGAAGCTGCAGCTGCAGGCCAGCTAAGAGAGCATCCGGGCTCAGCTATAGCAATGGAGATAATTCACTCAGATCTAGGAAGCACATACCCAGGGACAAGAGACCCAGTGGCTCAAGGTCACATAGCTAGTGACAGAGCCGGAATCAAACCAGTCTGACTCTAGACTGTCCTCTTCACCTTCACCCTGTACGGCCCAGGGCTTCTCAAATGGTCATGTGCATATAAATCTTTGGGGGATCCTGTTAAAATGCAATTCAGTGGGTTTAATATGGAGCCTGAGATTCTGTATTTCTAAGAATTTCCCAGGTGATGCCAGTGCTGCTGCAGTTTGAGGGCCATATTCCTTGGGTACAAGGCTTTAGAAGGACTCTTGTACTCCAACAAGGAGGTCTCAGGGGTAGGTCAAAATTTGGGAACCGTCATTCTATAGGTGATCATATGCCTAGACTGGACACAGAACTAACTAAAATATAGGAAGGGATAAAGAAAACTTGTAGAAGAGAATGCTGAAGAGTGACTCACTAAGATGAAAAACAATCTACTGGATTTGACAATGGAAGGCTGCATTTTCCACCTGAGATGGTGGTGTCACAGCCTTGATTATAGTGGACTGAGGAAGAGACTGTTATATGAGCAATACAGACAAAGTATTATGGGGAGGGGGGGACAAAATAAGAAAAGGGAGGAGCTAGAAGAGAAAGGCACAGGGGCGGAAAAAAAAAAGAAGTTTGCTGTTATTTGTGAATATCATGATGCAAAAGATAACCAGATTTAGAGTCACAGGAAACATTGACTTCTTAGAATTTTCTAATTCTGAAATGTCAGTTCTTGCCACATATTTATCAAGCACGTGCAATTGCCAGGGACTGTTCTGGGATCTTTGGCTACATTAGTTAACAAGATTCACAAAGTTCCATGCTTCAGTAGAGCAGATAGTTTTGTAGCTGAGGATAAATAATAACCAAAATAAATAAAAAAATAAAATGGATGTCGTAGTTCAGGTGGATGTGTTGTGGGGAAAAAAGAAGACGTAGAGAAGGGTAAGTGAAATCAGTAGTGCTGGAGAGAGGGTCTGGGGGTTACAATCTTCATCAGGCTGGGGTCCACTGAGGTGACTACTTGGGTGACATGACCAGACCTGGAGGAAGTGAGCAGGTCTGATATGTCTAAGACACTGCAAGAAGTCCGAGTGCCTGGAAGGAAGGGAGAGCAGGGAGCCACAAGCAATGAACTCCAAGAGTTCGGCCAACCTAGTCAATACAACACTATTTAGAAATGAGGAAAGCAAGAAAACAAAAACGTCAAACCTATCAGAATGAACTAAAATGGATAGCCAACAAGGACCTACTATATACAGAGTACATGGAACTTTACCAATGTTATGTGGCAGCCTGGATGGGAGGGGGATATGGGGGAGAACTCATATATGTATGGCTGAATCCCTTCACTGTTCACTTGAAACTGTCACATTTTTAATCAGCTATACCTCAATATAAAATAAAAAGTTTATAGAAAGGAATGAAACTACAATTAAATCAAATACTGGCTGCTTTATTCTTTTCTTCACCAATGATGACAGCTCTTTTTACTATACATACTCTCTTTGCTACTTTACCAAAAAAAAAAAAAAAATCATGTAAACTATACAAAACTCTCCTTTGAAAATCAATAAAGCTAAATTCATCTAAATAGGACTTACTCGCAGTCGTATAAGAGGCTTCTCTGGCTGTTGAGAATTTCCCAGACGTTCCCGTTCTGCATTTTCAAGCATTTCTTCAACCTCGAAATAAAGATATTGTCATGACTAGGGGGAAGAGGTACTTCTGGCTGGCATCTGGTGGTAGAGGTCAGAGAGGACTTGTAAAAATCCCACTGTGCACAGAACAAGCTCCCACAACAAAGCGTTTCCCAGTGTAAACTGTCAGCTGTGCCAAGGCTGAGAGACTCTGCACTCCCTGAGTAGGCAGGGACAATCCACTCACTCATGCTCCATCTCCCTCACCTGAGAGATCGGGTTCAGGGACAAGAACATGACCTCAGTCCAGGGAAACTCAATGTTTAAGGGGTTTATCTGGAACCACTGGGAAAAAAATTGTTCTTTCAGCTGTAAAGGCAATGTAAGTCTGTGGGCCACCGCATGACAGACTTCCTTATAGTGAAGCTTTAGATAAAAACCACAGGACTGGGTAGCCCAGGACTAAACATGGAATCAGAGACAGAAGGGTCTGCTATCTTAATTTGAGTTTCTGGATCTGGTCATCTTGAAACCAGCAAACCTAAACCTTTCAGTTATGTGAGGTACATGCTGCTAGTGAAGTTGTGACATTGGGTGAGTTACTTTAAGGTTCAGCTCCAGTGGGCGTTTCCGCAGTTTAGTGGTTATCACATTTGCCTCACTTTAAGGTTCAGCTCCTCTTTCTATAAAATGTGGATGTAGACTCTACCGTCCTACAGCATTGCTAAGTGGATTAAATGCAAAATGCTGTCAACGGTGTCCGGAATGTACAAGCAATGAACAGCAGTGACAATTATCATCATCATGCTTTTTATGAGAATAAAATGCAAAGCAGAAGAGCATACACAGAGTAAGAACTGAGTAAGTGTGAGCAATTAATGTTACATATGAACAACTTCTGTTCCAACAGCAAATCTGTAAGTTTAATTTGTTCGTAAGTCCAACAGTTATCCTAGGTACTCAGCTAACAATCGGCTACATAATCCTGTACCGTAACAGGTTTCCCAGCTGGTGCTAGTGGTAAAGAACTCATCTGCCACTGCAATAGACATAGAGATGCAAGTTTGATCCCTGGGTCAGGAAGATTCCCTGGGGGAGCGCATGGCAACCCACTCCAGTATTATTGCCTAGACAATCTCATGGACAGGGGAGCTTGGTGGGTTACAGTCCAAAGGGTTTCAAAGAGTCAGACACAACTGAAGCAACTTAGCACACATGCACAAATAGGTTTATAATACTTTTCATGCAAAAATACAAAAAAACAAACACAAAAATGGTAAAACCAATACAGTATTGTAAAGTAGAATAAAGTAAAAAAATTTTAAAAATAAATAAATAAACATTTTTAATCTTAAATGTGGTACTTTGTACAACAGTACCAGCTACATCACTGCTGCTTTTACTCTTCTTCTAGACATTCTTCAGCTTGAAATAAAGATACTATATTACCATTCTCTATACAGTGGTTGTGGTGGTTTAGTCGCTAAGTCGTGTATTACCATTCTCTATACAGTGGTTGTGGTGGTTTAGTCGCTAAGTCGTGTCGGACTCTTGTGAACCCATGGACTATAACCCGCCATGCTCCTCTTGCCTGGGAGTCTCCAGTATTCCAGGCGAGAATACTGGAGTGGCTTGCCAGTTCCTTCTCCAGGGGACCTTCCCAACCCAGTGATCAAATCCATGTCTCCTGCACTGCAGGCAGACGCTTTACTGCTGAGCCACCAGGGAAGCCCTCTGTACAGTGCAGTACACCAGAGTACAGCCATTTGCAGAGGATGCATGCATGTGACAATGTACACCAAACATGTGAACTAATTTAAGTGATGGGATATGCAAACGCATGTCTGCATCTTTCAAAGTTTGCAACTTGAAGGTTCATGCATAGGAGACTTACTGTATTAAGATGTCAAGTTCCATATTATCAAATGCATTCATCCAACTTCAAAGTGGCTCAAGAAATTCTGCAGACTTTTAGGGATGGTGATCTGTATGGGAGGAGGTATGGGACTTACACTGAAGTGACAAGGTCCCTGTGCTGTGTTTAATCACTCAATCATGTCTGACTCATTGCGACCCCAGGGACTGTAGCCCACCAGATTCCTCAGTCCATGGCATTCTCCAGGCAAGAATACTGGAATGGGTTGCCATGCCCTCCCCCAGAGGATCTTCCCAACCCAGGGATCAAACTGCAATCTGTTGCATTGTAAGCAGACTCTTTACCATCTAAGCCACCAGGGAAACCCAAGAATACTGGAGTGGGTAGCCTATCCCTTCTCCAGGGGATCTTCCCAACCCAGGATTGAACCAGGATCTCCTGCATTGCAGGAGAATCCTTTACCAACTGAGCGACCAGGGAAGCCCTAGCAGACACATTTCAAGATTTTATCTGGAGACAGATTTCAGGGTGAGAGGATGTGTGAGGGAGATTATTAGGCTAAGGTTCTCGTCGTCTACCATAGTATCCTGTGATTCCCCAATCAAAGTTACTGCTTTCATTAATAAAATGAACAAATTATCAAATCAGGATAGAGAGAGAAAAGCGATTATACATACATCTCTGAGAAGGAGGAAAGGATCTGGGAGGGGGGCTTAAAGTTTCCTCTATATGTAGCATTCTTCCATCTCAAAGACTTAAAAAAAAACCTTCAATACACCTAAACTCATTTACTCAACAGTAGTTCCTTAAAAGTTTCATGAGAATATAGCAAATGTACTGTCTTCCCTCTAGTCTACTGAAGTATTTAATTCAAGGTAAATAACCTCTCAACTAAAATATATTTCATTGACCTTTATCTAGAAGAATTACCTTCTCCAAGCAGAAGTTCTGTATGACTTGAGTTACTTTAGGATTATCTGGGTTAAAAATGTCTGGATGATCAGCCAGAACAACATCATCCATGAAAAACTGCCTCACTGTTCGCAGAGGAATTTTCTGCATATTCATCTTCCTTCCTTTAATACGCAGCAAACCAATGTGTCTGAAATGAGGAGGGAAATGAAAATCTAGTCACATTGTAAATTTCCTCAGCAAGATGTGCACATGAAAACCATCATATTTGTTAATGTCTACAAAACACTTACAACCTCCCCTCTTTAAAAATGTTTAGTAATTTGATTTTTTTTTAAATTTTTATTTATTTGGTTGTGGACTTTCTAGTTGTGGCATGCAATGCTTAGTAGTTGTGGCACCTGGACTTAGTTGCTTCGTGGCATGTGGGATCTTAGTTCCCTAATCACAGATCGAACCTGTGTCTCGCACATTGCAAGGCAGATTTTTAACCACTGGACCACCAGGGAAGACTTTTAGTAATCTGATCTTAATGTTATATCACAGGAAAAAATGTAAACATTCTTCTTCCCCAGAATAAAATCTACTCATCCATCAACTTTCCTATAGCATTCTAACTTGAAATTTAATTAATAAAAAATTAGCTTTGAATTGGCCTAATGAACAGCAAAATCATTAATACCACTGGGGTATTTCACTCCTGCTGAAAACAGCTTAAAATCTAGGAAAATAGTAATAGAATATGGAATGATCAGTCTTTAAAAATAAATTTATTATATAAGTAACAGCACCATCAGTACTTTTGGCCTATGAGATAATCAGATTATTATAGAAAATATTTTTAAGAATTGATTTGGAAAATATAATCATTACTCACTTCTTTACAGCTTCTCCTGGGGAAAGAGAAGTGACCACTGAACTTCCAGGCTGTGACACATAGAAGAGCTGCTGTTCATTTTTGGTTGGAGCTATTTTACACTCGTGTTCATGGCCCCAGATAACAAGATCGATGAAGTCATCCAAAAACTGCTCTGGAATGAAGTTGGTACTTCCGTGTTTACTCCTATGCCAAGATTTTTAAAAACAAGTATTACAAATGCCCAGAGATATAAAAAAACTTCATAATAAGTCTTTCTCCAGTCACTAAAGATTTATTATCCTTTCTGTAAGCCAGAAGTATTCAAGGGGTTAGGGATACAAAGATAATATCTAATTCCTAATCTCAAAGGGTTTACAAGCTTGCAGGACACAGACAAGTAAAAGCCTCAAAAGAGGAAGCAGTCAATTCTACACATAGTCAGGTCACAAAAGGTAAAGAGGAATAACTCTCCCTGTGGGAAAGCCAGAAAAACATGAGCTCTAGAAAGAATAAAAATCTATAAACTGGTCTGAGTGTACAACAAAAAACAAGATGACAGTGAATTTAACCTAAGCTTATATGTCCCGTCACTTTTAATATGTTTCTTTTACTGATTAAAACAATGAGAATGTCAGTCTTATATGAGATAAGAGTTTTCAATATTAAATAAAATATTGTATGAACGTCATTTCCAAACCCTTATTTTATACCTAGTTTAGCTGCTATTATTAAAAGATATTTGAAAACTCAAAGAGAGGAAGATAAGAAAAAAATTTTCCACAATATTGATTTATATCACTGAGAAATTAAGTACAAGTATTCAACGACTTTAACCAGCATTCAACTGAGGCAAGCCGACATTCATTCACTCAACAAACATTTACTGAGTGTCTATATGTGTCAGGTTTCCCAGGTCTCTTCTAGATCCTGAAGACATGAACAAAGTCCTTGCTCAAACTGGGGAAACTAGCAATAACACAATATGCTCATGTATATGCATACACATACACATACATATCTATGCTTTTTATATAAAGTTTTGTCAGATAGTGATAGGGGCTATATAGAATAATAAAGGGAAAAGTTACATGTAAAAGGGAGGCTACTATACACAGGGTGGTCCAGAAAGGCCTCTCTGACAGGAGACAAGTAGCAGAACATGGAGATGAGGGACCAGGAATGCCCGAGACCTAGGCAGAGGGAGGAAATTGATGGCAAAAACACTGACATTGGAATGTTTCCAGTGAGTTCAAGAGCAGCAAGGGGACCAGTGTAGCTGAGCAGAATGAATGCACGGAAGAGCAGGAAGTGAAATCAAAAAGCTCATGTATCTAGGAATGTTTATGTAAAAAAACACTTTTATGTAAAAAAATGTATAATGCTATCACAATGACTGAAGAGAGCAGAATAACTCCAATAAACATGATGTATGTGTGCCTTCCTGGAGCACAGGAAAAGGGAGAATTACACTGGTGGGTTGACTTATGACATAGAAGCCTATTAGAACATGCTTGTGGAAATATTTTGCATGACAAAATCTGTTTAGGGTTTACCTTCTTTGGCTGCAAGAAAAAGAAAACTGATCAACATATAGAAACAAAAAGGAAATAAAGTAAAATGTAAAAGGCTCAAAATTCTTGCTCTCTATGAGAAAATCAGTTTTTTTTTTTTTTTTACAAGGCCCTGAAAACATACTTACCCTGAAAACACTAAGTATGTAAGAATGCTGAGGTGAAAAATGACCCTAACCACATTACAATAAAAACCTATTATAACCACAATGAAGGGATAGGGGAAAAAGAACTGACCTAAGTAACTTTAGAAAGCGGTGTTTTTTACTAGATATAGTAAGTCTATGGACTAAAATAATATACAAACACTGAATCCTGGCTGGCAAATTTTCTCAATTTTAAAATTACTTTATATGTGAATTAAGATTAAAAACGTAAGTAAACATAAAGATGATACAATCCAGGTTTCTATTAGAGAAAGAAGTCTCAAATAAGGGAGAAGACAAAAATGAACCCTGTAGGGCTGGATTCGAATCAGTATGAACTTGCGCTAGGGTTTGTTTTTTTTTTAAACACATATATTTGTTGTTCAGTCACTCTGACTCTTTGTGACCCCATGGACTGCAGCACGCCAGGCTTCCCTGTCCTTCACCATATCCGGGAGTTTGCTCAAACACATACATACATACAAACATGTATGCATGAATTAGTAAATATACATATATTCCTTTAACTCTAGTCATGAGGGCTATGGAGACCAGCAGTAACACTAAGCACTTAGTGGTCATATCTGGGTTTCTAAATACCACTCTCCGATGAAAGCAATTAGGGCTCCTTGGCGAAGTAGTTGATTCGTGGGCTTGGGAGAAAAATACAAGAGGAACCTGTAGCATCTTGTAGGACTGGAAGGTTAATGACATAGCTCAAAAAAAAAAAAAAAGGAAGAGGGCTTGCTGAAAGAGCACAGAAACCAATATAAAAATGCTCTCAGTGGTCAGAGGTGAAACAGAGTAAGCAACAACAAAAACTGGTAATACTGGATTGTACCTCAAAGAATAAAATAAATATTTGAGTCTAAAGTAACATAAATAAATGAATGGAATGAATAAGTAAATAAATGAGAATGACAAATTTTCCTAAAAGAAGACTTTCAGTCAATAATTATAGAAAGAATAAGGGAAATTTTAAAAGTTACAAACACCACCACAGCATTAATTACTGGAAACAAGATGCACCTTCAGTTCAGTTCAGTCACTCAGTCGTGTCTGACTCTTTGCGACCCCATGAACCACAGCACACCAGGCCTCCCTGTCCATCACCAACTCCCGGAGTCCACCCAAACCCATGTCCATTGAGTCGGTGATGCCATCCAACCATCTCATCCTCTGTTGTCCCCTTCTCCTCTTGCCCTCAATCTTTCCCAGCATCAGGGTCTTTTCCAATGAATTAGCCCTTCATATTAGGTGGCCAAAGTATTGGAGTTTCAACTTCAACATCAGTCCTTCCAATGAACACCCAGGATTGATCTCCTTTAGGATGGACTGGTTGGATCTCCTTCTCCAACACCACAGTTCAAAAGTTCAATTCTTCGGCACTCAGCTTTCTTCACAGTCCAACTCTCACATCCATACATGACTACTGGAAAAACCATAGCTTTGACTAAATGGACCTTAGTCGGCAAAGTAATGTCCCTGCTTTTGAATATGCTATGTAGGTTGGTCATAACTTTCCTTCCAAGGCGTAAGCGTCTTTTAATTTCATGGCTGCAATCACCATCTGCAGTGATTTTGGAGCCCAGAAAAACAAAGTCAGCCACTGTTTCCCCATCAAGATGCACCAGTGGATGCTAAAGCCTGTGCGCCAAAGTCTAAGGAGAAACAGGGTATTCAAATAGTCTCAATGTATTTTTCCCAATATATTTATTATTATAAAGTAGAAGATGTGACCTTTCCAGTGGAAAAATCTGTCTACACCACCTTAATCAAATGATCAAGATTATTAACTTCACCCTTAACAGCAATCAGCCATACCAACATTATACTATCCATTCCCCTTACCAATGCTGCCACTCCACCTCTCATTCTGGTATGGAATGGCTTATGACCATTCCTTCTGACTTATTCCTCCTTGGGGAAAGCAGAAAGTGTAGCAGAACTGGGAAGCCTTCAGCAAGAGAAGGAACAAACTCCCTGTCTGTTACATAGAAACCAACATATCAAAACCCTGTCCTGTTTCTCCTTTGAAACTCACCATGTTTATTCAAGAATATACATAAGGCAACATAACACTGCAGCCTAAAACCTTTCTTTCACTGAGTTGTGGTGATGGACAAGTACCAGAGTGTTCTACAGTCAATAAACAGCTCTTCAATAAATAATACTATTTAGTAATAATAAGAAGAAATTATATAATCAGGCCCCAAATCCCTTCAGATTCTTTTTCAATAACTTTTCAACTTTGTTCCTTATATATCATTTCACTGCCACCATTGTTACCATCTCACACTTTTTTACTATAATTATCAATAAATCTTGTTTCTTCAAATCTCTATTTCCTTTCAATCAACCTTATACCCTGCCACTAGATTAAATTTCTTAAAACTACCAATAAAAAAAAGCTGATCTACCTATATTTAATATTCTGGAAAAACACCTGTATATATGTACCAGGAGTAATGTATAAGAATATTCCTGTGCTCACTTCAGCAGCACATATACCAAAAAAACAGAATGTTCCTAACAAAAAGATTTTTTTTTAAATCTGGAAATAACAAAACACTCATCAACAGGCAAAAAAGCTGAAATGTATACATCAGTGAAAAAGAGTTATGCTGTTAAGCAGCAAAATGAATCATGGTGACAAAGGGCTTCCCTGGTGGCTCAGTGGTAAAGAATCCACCTGCAATGCAGGAGACCTGGGTTTGATCCCTGGGTTGGGAAGATTCCCTGGTGAAGGGAATGGCTACCCGTTCCAGTATTCTTGCCTAGAGAATCCCATGGACAGAGGAGCCTGGCGGGCTATAATCCATTTGGTCACAAGAATCAGACACGACTAATGACTGACATTTTCATTTTGAAGGAACATACTGTTGAACAAAAATAAGCCAACTGCAAAACATAAAGCATGGTTCCAGTTATACCAAAACCAAATAAAGATGACTCATGAATAAGTGTGTAATTAAAGCAAGCTATGGACAGATTAAATAAAAAGTGAAGACAGTGCTTCCCTATGAAGTATGTGGAAAAAGATAGGGTCAGAAAAGGGCATGGGGTAATGTACTGCTCATGTTCCACTTCCTTCTGAATTTAGGAGCATTCATTTTACGGTTTTTGGTATATCTTACCCATATGCTAGAAATACTCATTTGAATTAATAAGTATGAATATATATTGAAAATGATTTCAAGATGCAGTCACACAATGCCTACCTAAGTTTGCCTGATCCCGCACTGACAGCTTTCAAAGAATAAGGAGCCCTTTACTAAAATATAGGTAAGCTTAGAAACAGAGATTTGGGGAACCTCAATATTTGACTCAAGAATTTTCAGAGACAAAACTTTTACCTGTTCTGATGAATCACAAATAAGTTAAACCAAGAGTTCTCATCTTCTTTGGGTCTCAACATTGTTACTTTTTTGTTGACAAACATTCGATAGAGCCTTTCATCTGGAATGGATCCTGAAATAGATATTACATTATTTTAAAAGTTTTGCTTCTAAATTATGTGCTTCTCTGAGTATCTCATTTTCCTATCAGAGAGATGTTTGAAATCTGATATCATTATTCACAAATGAAAACGTTCCATGTTCACGCCTGACAGCTGCTGAGCAGTCATTTTTGTTTAGTCGCTCAGTCGTGTCAGACTCTGTGACCCCGTGGACTGTAGCCCATCAGGCTCCTCTGTTTGCGAGATTTTCCAGGTGAGTACTGGAGTGGGTTGCCATTTCCTCCTCCAAGGGGTCTTCCCAACCCAGGGATTGAACTTGAGTCTCCTACAAGTGTCCAGTATTGGCAGGGGGAGTCTTCACTGCTGAGCCACCAGGGAAACCTGCTGAGCAGTTGGTTGCATTCAAAGGATGTTTTACATGTCAAGCATACATACCTTCAAAATCTAGAAAATGTAGAATAAAAATCTGTTTTCTATGCTCATAGTCTTATTAAAATTTTTAATAATATTGTTTTCTACTCTATTTTTTCTATGTGTACCCTTCATCTAACATATACATTGTAAAATACACAGGAAATGACATTAAAAGGGGTGAGATTTTAAAATGTACTTAAAAATAATAGTTTTATGTATATTATGTTTTTAAATAAAAAGTGTGCTTTTAAATAATTTAATGATTTTTAAATAACTCTTCCTAATTCCCCAAAGGATAATCTTAGTCTAGTATAGGTCAATGAAAATAAACATGCAAATTGTAATTTTAAATGCTATAAAAGGCAAGTCAGGATGCTAACAAGGCCAATTATCAGTGGGAGGACAAGGTTATTACTTCATGGAGTGATTAAGGAAGAAAAGCCAACGCTGCAGAAGTTTAAGAGCTAGAAGAGGTCTAGCTTCTAGAGAACTCTTAGTGCTGGCAATTGAAATGATGATGGACAAAAAAGGCAAGACATGAAAATCCAGAGCATTAGAAGGCTGATCTACTTAGCTGCAGAAGCACTGAGAACACTGACAAAATTGGAAGGTAAGCAGGTAAGAAAATTGAGGTAATGGAAAGGGCAGTTTACCGGTTGGCAGTTAGCTTCAAGCGTATCTGAAAAGGAAGGACAGGGGGTGGCAGCAGGAAGCAAGGAGAGAGCAGGGACTTGCCCTCCAGCCCTTCCACCCTAGAGCCTGTGAGAGGCCAGAAGAAAACTGCACAGGACACAGGAGCCTCATAGGCCAGTGTCACTGAGAGTGACACAGCACAGGGAGTATTCAGGGACTGATGATATGAGGAGTCTGCTAACTAAAAAGGGCTCTAGAATATGACACCCCACTCCAGTATTCTTGCCTGGAGAGTCCTGTGGACAGAGGAGCCTGGTGGGCTGCTGTCTATGGGGTCGCCCAGAGTCGGACACAACTACAGCAACTTAGCAACAGCAGCATATACAGAGCTGGGGTGAGAGTAGCCATTGGAGGGTAGAGATGAGTCCAGTTAAGGAAAATAGAACAGGATGAGATAAGAACTTGCAGAAAAAAGGGATGACGGAAGCAGTTTGCTTTTGGCAGTGACTAAGGCATAATGGGGTTTGTCCTTGGTTTGAAAGTGTAAGGATCAATCATTTTCTTCAGATATGATCCCTAATGTTACAGTGATTAAAATATCAGTTTTTTTTTTTAAGTGTATTTTATTTCCTGCTCTATCACTTGCAAAAATCAGACATAATATTTTGATCTCATCTTCTGTATCTCTAAAACAGAGATTGCCATGATGCTTTTCTCTTTGTTGGCAAAATTATGTAACCTGGGCAAAGACTCTACACTTCCTACAGAAAGTATTTAAATAAACCATCCATCTTAATTATTCTTTAAAAACATATACATAACTATTCTTAATTATTCTTTAAAAACATATATAAAGAGAAATGAGTACTAAGGCTTCTATAATACTAAAATCACTCAAAAAATAATGAAAACTATGTTGAGGTTAGTTACAGCATGAGCTTTTTCTCAATTTCCCCTGGGGTACTTTAAAACTGGTTTAACATGAAGTATAAATTTTATAATACTTAGGAAATAGCAACCCACTCCAGTGTTCTTGCCTTGCGAATTCCACAGATGCAAGAGACTGGTGGGCGTTCATGGAGTCACAAAGAGTCGGGCATAATTTAGCGACTAAATGATACACATCAAAAACAATAAAACTATTGTATTCATATAACAAATATCAAACTGAACTTAACCAAATGAAGACACAAAAAATACACTCTGAATGCATGCTGAAAATGGTTTTCCCAGTAGTCATGTATGGATGTAAGAGCTGGACCATAAAGGTGGCTGAGCGCAAAAGAATTGATGGTTTCAAACTGTGGTGCTGGAGAAGACTCTTGAAGAGTCCCTTAGACTGTAAGGAGATCAAACCAGTCAATCCTAAAGGAAATTAACCCTGAATATCAATTGGAAGGACTGATGCTAAAGCTGAAACTCCAATACTTTGGCCACCTGATGCAGAGCCAACTCATTGGAAAAGACCCTGATGCTGGGAAACATCGAAGGCAAAAGAAAGGAGCAGCAGAGGATGAGATGGCTAGATAACATCACCTACTCAATGGACATGAATCTGAGCAAACTCCAGGAGATAGTGAAGGATAAACGCAATGAGGTCACAAGAGTCAGACACGACTTAGCCACTGAAGAACAACAAACAAAAATATTCTTCCATTCACATGTAATAAAGCCTAGCAAACAAGCTTTTACCTACTGGAAACTACATAAATTACAGAAGTTGATAAAGCAAATTTTCTGAGCATTGTAGATGACAGTTCTAAACTAGCACTAATAAAAATATCACGTGAGCCACCAAAACGGGCCAAATACGTAATTATAAATTTTGTAGTAGCCACATTAAAATAAGTGAAAGAAATTGGTAAAATTAATTTTAATATATTTTATTTAACCCAATATCTGCGTAAGGTATTTTACATTTTTTTCTGTCTTTAAAATCTAATATGTATTTTATACTTATAGCATGACTCAAATTAGACTAGCCACTTTTCTAGTGCCTGATATCCACATGATTACTGTATTGAACAGTAAAACTTTATAAACCTTTCAAAGACTTCCAAAATATAAAAATGCAGTTTTTCTAAATTACTCTACAGTTCTGATGTTCAGGATTCTTGTCTGAGTCTAAAAGAAAAAAAAGAAAGAAAAAACAAACAATAGCTACTAAGGGAAAAATATTTTTTCATCAAAACTGCTATTAAAAACAAATCTCAAGGACTATTGAAATGAAATGTCAGTCGGTCCTTCATGTCTGACTCTTGAAAACCTGATGGATCGTAGCCTGCCTGGCTCCTCTGTCCATGGAATTCTCCAGGCAAGAATACTGGAGTGGGTAGCCATTCCCTTTTCCAGGGCATCTTCCTGACTCAGGGATCGAACCTGGGTCTCCTGCACTGCAGGCAGATTCCTTACCATATTGGAGCTTATAAAATAATGAAAAAGGTCCACCAAAACATTGTAACATTTTTTAAAATCACCCATAAGGAATAATTAGATTTGCCTCACTTCTTTCCAAACAACAACAAAGTGAACTCCAGAATTTGATTTCCTAGTTGCTTAAACAATTAAACATTTATCAACATAAATAGTAATATAAAGCCATCTTACCTAAGCCATATAGAGCAATTTTTGTGCTTCCTTTCTGAAGCAAAACTGGACTAATGTCTATCTTCTCCACAGACAATGAACGTCCAAAGTGATTGACAAATCCAGCACAACTTAAAATATCCAGGGCGCAGAGTGCATCTGCCTATGCAAAATATTTTCAAAGAATATTAATGTATATCTAAAAATAAATAATATGCATGTTATTACTTATTAAAAGTATATTCTGTATAGCAGTTATAAAAACCTAGATGAAGATAGTGCCTTGTCAAAACAAGATTACAGTAGTAAAGAATGTGCTATCCTTTTTTCTATCACTGTGAGTAGAATCACATGCTAAATGCAAAGTTAACGTTTCATCAAAATTTATCATGTCTTGTCCACTGAAAAATAAAACCAGCTATGGAATCAGTTATTTGTCATATTAAGCAGACCTCTCAAGATGTGAGGAAAACAAGACTAGCTAAATAGTGATTTATAATACATTAATGACCAGAAAAAATAAAATGATATTTTGAGATTACTTTCAGTTCAGCTCAGTCGCTCAGTCGTGTCCGACTCTTTGCAACTCCATAAATCGCAGCACACCAGGCCTCCCTGTCCATCACCAACTCCCAGAGTTCACTCAAACCCACATCTATCAAGTCGGTGATGCCATCAAGCCATCTCATCCTCTGTCGTCCCGTTCTCCTCCTGCCCCCAATCCCTCCCAGCATCAGTCTTTTCCAACCAGTCAACTCTTCTCATGAGGTGGCCAAAGTACTGGAGTTTCAGCTTTAGCATCATTCCTTCCAAAGAAATCCCAGGGCTGATCTCCTTCAGAACGGACTGGTTAGATCTCCTTGCCGTCCAAGGGACTCTCAAGAGTCTTCTCCAACACCACAGTTCAAAAGCATCAATTCTTTGGAGCTCAGCCTTCTTCACAGTCCAACTTTCACATCCATACATGACCACAGGAAAAACCATAGCCTTGACTAGATGGACCTTAGTTGGCAAAGTAATGTCTCTATTTTTGAATATGCTATCTAGCTTGGTCATAACTTTTCTTCCAAGGAGTAAGCGTCTTCNCCTAGGGCTGATCTCCTTCAGAACGGACTGGTTAGATCTCCTTGCCGTCCAAGGGACTCTCAAGAGTCTTCTCCAACACCACAGTTCAAAAGCATCAATTCTTTGGAGCTCAGCCTTCTTCACAGTCCAACTTTCACATCCATACATGACCACAGGAAAAACCATAGCCTTGACTAGATGGACCTTAGTTGGCAAAGTAATGTCTCTATTTTTGAATATGCTATCTAGCTTGGTCATAACTTTTCTTCCAAGGAGTAAGCGTCTTCTAATTTCATGGCTGCAGTCACCATCTGCAGTGATTTTGGAGCCCCCAAAAATAAAGTCTGACACTGTTTCCACTGTTTCCCCATCTATTTGCCATGAAGTGATGGGACCGGATGCCATGATCTTAGTTTTCAGAATGTTGAGCTTTAAGCCAACTTTTGCACTCTCCTGGGCCTTGCTGTCTTTACTCAGCATCACAAGAAGAGTATCTTCCCACAAATCATTAGCCCAAAAAAAGATCAAAACTCATAATTCAGTTTCAACTGAACGCATGTCAGTTTTGCACCACTGTAAAGTTGAAAAATCTTAGGTCGAACCATCATAAGCTGAAGATGGTCTGTACTTTCTTATCAAACAAAATAAGATGATCTAATTTAGATTTAAAACTGTTCATGAAACAATTATTTCCTACAGTGAGATTTTTGAGATAAAACCACCAGGTAATCTGTAAAGCATTATACAAATGTTAGGTTATTCCCAACATTTATTTATTCCTAAATGTTATTCCTTCTACTGGTTACTTATTGCTAACTTTGGCACTCAAAAAATAAAAGCATATCTCATACATCAATTATTATCTCAGATTTTTTAAAGTATCTAAAAAGCAGTATAAAAGCCTATATGAATGATAAAAAGTCAATTTGGATCTCTGAGTCAATCTGACTAAAAGTTGCAGGGGAAGAAGTGGAAGACTGCTTCCCCGTAGACAATGTTAACGGAAAATTTCTAAAATTTTAACAAACTTTAAGAACACAATAATTACCCCTGTGGGATCATCATGATTGCCGTGAATACTAAACACTGGAATTGAAATGTTGAGATTGCCATCTTGGTAGTTCACCCATGGAAACCTTAAAAAAAGAAAGAAAAAATTTCTGTAAGAGACAAAAGCTCTTTCCTCCATTCTCCTCCTCCAAAAACTTAATACTGTTACAGGCAAATTGGATTATCTAAGCTGGCACATGACTACTAGTTTGGAGTTTTTTAAAAAAATTCAATCATAGGCAATAATTCAAGTTTGAAAAGATCTCAAAGTACTGCACTTAAAAAGAAAATCTTATAGTATATGATGCTTGTGAATTTTATGAACGATTTGATTACCTGAATAGTAAGCTAATAGGCTTTCAAAATTTCAAAGTCTTTGTGTTAGGTCTGTATTTGTATTGTAGAAGTGGAAGGGGAAGAAATACATCTACTCTGGAATACAAAAGACCTTGATTAAAAATTCCAGCTCTATCACTCACTACTTGCATGACAAATTTTCACACTACTCTTGGCCCCATAGTCACCAAGCTGCACTTCTCAGAGGAAATGACACTAGCAATTTCTACTTTTATCTGTGCAAAAATATCTTATACCTATAAAGCAAATAAATACATATTCCTTCTTCCACAAATGGCAGCACAATATAGACCTCTGGACCCTGCCTTTATCACTTAACATACTTTGTAAATGATTCCATATCAGTATATAAAGAGCTTCCTTGTGGCTTTTTTTAGCCAGACACTGTATGGATTATTACAATGTGTTTAAGTAGATACCTATCAATGGACATTTAGGCCATTTCCAGTCTTTTGTTTCACAAATGGTTGAGTAATCCTGTACTAAGGTGCCCTTGTGAGAGTATAGGAAATTATCTAGGAGGACACTGTCAGGTCAAAAAGTACACCTACATTTGTAAATTTGATTACTGCCAATTTCCCCTGGTTGAGGTGGTATAACTTACATATAATACAGTGGCAATGCATGAGACCATTTCCCCTTACTCCACTAGTACAATATATGATCAAACTTCTTGAATCTTACGCCAGTGGTTCTAAACCCTAGCTGCACAACAAAATTCTCTAGGGATCTTTGAAGATCTGTCAATGTCTGAGACACAATCAGGGAGATTAACTGACCTAGAGACTGGGCATCAGTATTTTTTAAGATTCTGAGGTAAAGATAATACACACCCAGGACTGAGAATTACTGATGTATATAAATCCTATAGGAGAAAAATACCTCAGTGTACGTCATCTTGTATCTTTCATATTCTTTTAATATGTTTAAATGTCACTTTATTTCCTTTTCAGTGAATGATGTCCATATTCTTTACCTAACTTTATTAACTCATGAATTTCTTTTAACTGACTTGAAAAAATTATTTATCTATTGGGAAAATCAGACCTTAATTTGCCTTGAATTAAAAATGTTCTTTCTGGTTGAACCTGGACTTCCTACTTCCATGGGCAGCTCTTGCCATGCAGAAATTTACAAAGACAAAAACATCAATCTTCTACGGATTCTGGATTTGTGCAGTACTTAGAAAAGTCTTTTCCACATCCAGATTTTTTTAAATGCTTAACAGTTTCCTCTAGTTCTTTTATTGAATAAGCTATATTTTCCTGGAGATATGTGACACCACCTTTATCAAATACTAAATTCCCACATATATCGAGGCTATTTCTGGAACTTCTATACTCTTCCAATTATCTGCCTATCAATTCATGAGTCATACCACATTTTTTATTATTGTAAAGAAGGCAATGGCACCCCACTCCAGTACTCTTGCATGGAAAATCCCATGGACGGAGAAGCCTGGTAAGCTGCAAGCCATGGGGTTGCTGAGGGTCGGACACAACTGAACAACTTCACTTTCACTTTTCACTTTCATGCATTAGAGAAGGAAATGGCAACACGTTCCAGTTTTCTTGCCTGGAGAATCCCAGGGATAGTGGAGCCTGGTGGGCTGCCGTCTACGGGGTTGCACAGAGTCGGACATGGCTGAAGTGACTTAGCAGTAGCAGTAGCATTATACTTTTTTCCACCTATATTGTGATGTAACTGACGTGCAACATTGTGTTACTTTAAGGTATACAAATACGTTGGTTTGATATATTCATATACTGTAAAATGATAACCACTGTAATTTACCTACCATTGTAAGCTTAACACACACTCCCTTCAACAGCTGCCAGCATGTCATACAATTACCATCTCCTTTTCCTAGTGAGAACATTTAAGATCTACTGTCTTAGAAACTTTATTAACTATAACTAATACTATGCTATACATTAGACTCTAGAAATGTAATCTTTTTTAATCAAAATTATACATTTTGACCAGCATCTCCACTTCCCCCACCAACACCCGGCCCTGGTAACCACCATTCCAGTCTACATTTATATGAGTTCAGATTCCCTACTGTATAAATGATATTACACATTATTTGTCTCTTTCTCTGACTTAGTTTACTTAGCATAGAGCATTCAAGGTCCATGCATGTTGTCTCACATGAAAGGATCTCACATGAAAGGATGTCTCTTCTTACAGCTGAGTAACATGTATGTTTTACATACACACACACATATACATATTACATGTTTATCCATTCTTCCACTGATGGACATGTATACTGTTGCCACTACTGCCTTATCTTGGCTACTGTGAATAATGCTGCAGTGAACGTGGGAGTGCAGACTATCTCTTTAAGATACTGTTTTCATTCCCTCTGGATATATACCCAGAGGGAGAACTATTGGATCACACAGTGGTTCTGTCTTTGAAGGGGAACCTCCAGTGTTTTCCATGGGTTGTATAAACTGGCATACCAAATAGTGTGCAAGGGTTTTCTTCTCTCCACATTATCCCCAATACTTGTTTTCCCTTATTTTTTGATGACAGACATCCTAACAGGAATGGGGTGATATCTCATTGTGGTTTTCACATGCATTTCCCCAATGATTAGTGATGCTGAGCATTTTTTCCTGTACCTGTTGTTTCTTCTCTTTCAGTGAAAGCTACCATTGGAATTTTGATAGGGACTGAACTGAGCTAAACACTACTTAGTCCTCTTTTTGAGAGTTTCCCTATTTTTTTTTGTTCTATTTTTCTACATGAACTAGTAAACTGGAACAGAAAATTATCCAAAATGTAGTACAAAAAAATAAAGTTATAGAGGATACTAAAAAGTGGGTAAGAGATAATTTTCAGAAAGAGAATAGGAAAGAGGTTTGAAAACATTTGCTACTGTTGTTTAGCTGATAAGTAATGTCCATCTCTTGCAACCTCATGGAATGTAGCCCACCAGGCTCCTCTGTTGTGGGATTTCTTAGGTAAGAATACTGGAGTGGGATCAAAGAAATCAAAGAGCACACAAATAGATGGAAAAATATACCATGTTCACAGATTGGAACAATCAATATAGTGAAAATGAGTATACTATCCAAAGCAATCTATAGATTCAGTGCAATCCCTATCAAGATACCAATCGTATTTTTCACAGAACTAGAACAAATAATTTCATAATTTGTACGGAAATACAAAAAACCTCAAATAGCCAAAGCAATCTTGAGAAAGAAGAATGGAACTGGAGGAATCAACCTGCCTGACTTCAAGCTATACTACAAAGCTACATTCATCAAAACAGTATGGTACTGGCACAAAGACAGAAATATAGATCACTGGAACAAAACAGAAAGCCCAGAGCTAAATCCACGCATCTATGAACACCTTATCTTTGATAAAGGAGGCAAGAATATACAATGGAGAAAAGACAATCTCTTTAACAAGTGATTAGAATTTTTTAAAACAAACATATGTAAGAATCTTTCAAAATCCAATTCTAAACCCAGTCAAATTATCAATCCAAAGTTAAAAGTACTCATCTTCTTACATATAAAAATCTCCAAAAATTTACCTCCCAATAGAAACTCCTTTTTAAAATATATTTATACACAAATAGGTAAGAAATAAGAATAGAAATAGCTATGAAAAGCAGAGAAGTGAAAGGCAAAGGAAAAAAGGAAAGATATACTCATTTGAATGCAGAGTTCCAAAGAATAGCAAGGAAAGATAAGATAGCCTTCCTCAGTAATCAGTGCAAACAAATAGAGGAAAACAACAGAATGGGAAAGACTAGCGATCTCTTCTGGAAAATTAGAGATACCAGGGAACATTTCATGCAAAAATGGGCTCAATAAAGGACAGAAATGGTGTGGACCTAACAGAAACAAAAGATATTAAGAAAAGGTGGCAAGAATACACAGAACTATACAAAAATGATCTTCAAATAATCACAGTGGTGTGATCACTCACCTAGAGCCAGACATCCTGGAATATGAAGTCAAGTGGGACTTAGGAAGAATCACTACAAACAAAGCTAGAGGAGGTGATGGAATTCCAGTTGAGCTATTTCAAATTCTAGAAGATGATGCTGTCAAAGTACTGCACTCAATACGGCCATAGGACTGGAAAAGGTCAGTTTTCATTCCAATCTCAAAGAAAGGCAATGTCAAAGAATGCTTAAACAACCACACAACTGCATTCATCTCACACACTAATAAAGTAATGCTCAAAATTCTCCAAGCCAGCTTTAACAGTACGTGAACCATGAACTTCCAAATGTTCAAGCTGGGTTTAGAAAAGGTAGAGGAACTAGAGATCAAATTGCCAACATCTTTTGGATCATCGAAAAAGCAAGAGAGTTCCAGATAAGCATATACTTCTGCCTTATTGACTACATCAAAGCCTCTGAGTGCGTGGATCACAACAAACTGTGGAAAATTCATAGAGTTCGGAATACCAGACCACCTAACCTGTCTCCTGAGAAATCTGTATGAAGGTCAAGAAGCAACAGTTAGAACCAGACATGGAACAATAGAGTAGTCCCAAATCGGAAAAGGAGTTCATCAAGGCTGTATATTTTCACCCTGCTTATTTAACTTCCAGGCAGAGTATATCATGAGAAATGCTGGACTGGATAAAGCACAAGCTGAAATCAAGATTGCTGGGAGAAATATCACTAACCTCAGATATGCAGATGACACCACACTTATGGCAGAAAGCAAAGAACAACTAAAGAGCCTCTTGAGAAAAGTGAAAAAGTTGGCTTAAAACTTAACACTCAGAAAACTAATAGAGGGGTAAACAGTGGAAACAGTGACAGAATTCATTTTTAGGGGCTCCAAAATCACTCCAGATGGTGACCGCAGCCATGAATTTAAAAGACACTTGCTCCTTGGAAGAAAAACTATGACCAACCTAGACAGCATATTCAAAAGCAGAGACATTACTTTGCCAACAAAGATCCATCTAGTCAAAGCTATGGCTTTTCCAGTAGTCATGTATAGATTTGAGAGTTGGACCATAAAGAAAGCTGAGCGCCAAAGAATTGATGCTTTGGAACTATGGTGTTGTAGAAGACTCTTAAGAGTCCCTTGGACTGCAAGGAGATCCAACCACTCTATCCTAAAGGAAATCAGTCCTGAATATTCATTGGAAGGACTGATGTTGAAGATGAAAACTCCAATACTTTGGCCACCTGATGGGAAGAATTGACTCACTGGAAAAGACCAATGCTCGGAAAGATTGAAGGCATGAGGAGAATGGGACAACAGAGGATGAAATGGTTGGATGGCATGACTAATGTGATGGACATGAGTTTGAGTAGGCTGCAGGAGTTGGTAATGGACAGGGAGGCCTGGTGTGCTGCAGTCCATGGGATCGCAAAGAGTCAGAGACATGACTGAGCGACTGAACTGATGTCTGTTTTCATGGGTTACTTTATATATATGTATGTATGTGTGTATACATATACACATATACCTATATGCACACACACACATATATACATATGCACACATATTTACATATATATATTTAAGTTCTGTGTACTGAGAAAAATCAAAAGCACCACAAGACAATAGCCATGTGCACGCCAAGCATCCAGATTCTAGCTTCCAAATACCATTCCAAAAGGAACCAAGACTCCATGAGTATAGAGCTTGGGAAAATACAGAATTAGCCTGGATCATCTCCCAATGCCAAAAAGTAAAAAAGAATGGGGAAAAAAGATTAGCGTATGTTGACAGGACACAAGAGCCCATCTGAAAGAGTGTCCAATGGCTAAAGCTGGAACAATTTATTTGCGCAACAAAACAGATTATCAAAATAATGTTAAATTACAATTCAAAGGAAAAAAATGAGTTCATACTGATATAAATGATTTAATAAGTTCCTACTAATATAGACAACTGAATAAATAAATAAACAAATGGGGGACAAGGGACAAATTTTTACAGAAGAATTCCAATTAATAAATGGCAGAAAGAATGTGGGAAACAGGAAATCACCATGAGGACACTATAGTTACAATAGCTGCAGGCAAGAACCACTGGCAAATGCTAAAATTACTGGACAAACATTAAAGAGAAAAGAAATAGTTGTAGAGCCTCTCCTAAAATTTTACTAATTTTAGTAAGTCGTGGCTTTAACATGCCCATAAATTCTTTGACACTCCTTTCTCTCTCCAGGAAGCAAAATGTAACTCCCTCTCTTTGAATGTGGGCTGGACTTGGAGACTCACTTCTACAAAACAGTGAATGGAAAGAGAAAAATATTAGTTGATACTGGAGAAACCTGTAAGACACTATCTTAACCAAGTGATCAGGGTTAACGTCACCAGCTCAGGTCATATTGATAGCATATATTACTAATAAGCTATGAGAAGGGCAATTCACCTATAAGGAATATTCTTTCGCCAAAACCAATAACCCTAGTCTAATCATGAGAAAACCCAAACTGAGAGACATTCTACAAAATAGCTGACCAGTACACTTCAAAACTGTCAGTGTCTTTTAGGAAAGGACCAAGACACTGGCATAAGCAGAAGACAGCTTTGAGATCATTTTAACTAAAAGCAGTGTGGTACCTGCTCAATGTATAAGAAAAACGACATACCTTTATGACCTGGGGTTCTAGGTATATATTGTCAATAAGTCCCAAAAGCACAAATCTTAAAGAACAACATATTTGACTGCTGCTGCTGCGTCACTTCAGTCATGTCCAACTCTGTGCAACCCCATAGACGGCAGCCTACTGGCCTCCCCCATCCGTGGGATTCTCCAGGCCAGATTACTGGAGTGGGTTGCCATTTCCTTCTCCAATGCATGAAAGTGAAAAGTGAAAGTGAAGTTGCTCAGATGTGTCATATATTTTACTATGAACATCAAGATTAAGTATTTCTGTCATCAAAAAGTCCTGTGAACAGTTAAAAGACAATTATTGATTGGGAAAAATATATATGCATAACAAAGGCTTGATATGTAGAATATAAAAATAGCTCCTGCAAATTCGACATGAAAAGCAAAAAAGAAAAAAAAAAAATCCAAATTTTTTAAATGGACAAAGGATATGAACAGAGATCCCAAAAGCACAATAAAAATCTGAGAAGTTACTCAATCTATTAATTAGGGAAATACAAATTAATACAATAATGTACAGAAAATTCAAAGAACCACAACTGCCAAGGAAATAGCTTATAATGAAGAGAAGATGACTAACTGTTTATGTGTTCATGCATCCTACATAGGAAATGTTATATATCACAGACAAGATGTGTATAAGAGACANGGAAATACAAATTAATACAATAATGTACAGAAAATTCAAAGAACCACAACTGCCAAGGAAATAGCTTATAATGAAGAGAAGATGACTAACTGTTTATGTGTTCATGCATCCTACATAGGAAATGTTATATATCACAGACACAAAGAAACATTCACTGAAGCATTTAAATATACTTACTTACTAAAACCAAAGTTAACTGACTGGTCGCTGAGAATTTCAAACTGTACAGGACGATCCCCCATACAATATTTTCTTAATAACTCGAGGCAGGTATGTAATGTTTTTCTTGAGGGTTTATTTTCATGAAAAAGATCACCACCTAACAAAATAAAATCCACCTAATCAACAGAAAATAGTGTGAAAATTAGTATGTTATAAAACATACTTAAAATTTTAAAACTATAGACCAAAGAGAGAAAAAAATTTTATAAAAGATACCATTACATCTGGAGATTTTAACTTTCATATTTTATTCATTTAAAGGCCCTTCCAATCTGGTTACTAATCTGACTCCCACTTAGGTTCCCAGGTCACCTTGAAAAAGCCATCTTCAAATTACTATACCAAGTCTCTAACTCATGCTACCAGAAGTGATTTCTTTTTTAAAGTTATCCAAGTCAAACATAAACTTTGCACTTTAATAAAACCTAGAGTACATCATGAGAAACGCTGGACTGGAAGAAACACAAGCTGGAATCAAGATTGCCAGGAGAAATATCAATAATCTCAGATAT